>JAFMSR010000007.1:44055454-44143333 GCA_022818135.1 Saxidomus purpurata
AAGTCAGTTAACATTTTGTGTACCATATACCTCTGTTTAAAGGCCCCCACGGGCGTTACATTTTTGACCCAGGGGGGCATTTAAACCAACCCCCCCCCAAAAAAAATCCCAAGTTTTTTTACCCCTTAGAAGATTGATTATTCCAGACCCAAAATGCATACTAAGAGGTGTAATCAATGAAAGTAATGGTTGTGTTTTCTGTTAATACATATGGGTGAATCCATATTGATATGGATTATTGTGTTCATATGCCTGTCTTCAGACCTGGTAAGTTAATTTTTTCTTTCAAAAAAAAGGGGGCGGGGGGATGACGTTAATATTGGGGTACATTTATATGGTACATTGTATATGGTAAAATCAGAAATTACCTTGCTCATAAAATTAATACTCTCGGTCAGGCAAGGGTTTATCATACAGTAACAAAAAATTCTCCAAAACATTTGAAAGGAGGGATGAACCTGAGGTAAATATGGTTATAAAATCTTCCAATGACAGACTTACTTTTCTTTCTTTGCTTTTTTTGTGCAGGTGGTTTCCTACGGACTGCATCTTTCTTTGTGATTTGATTTAGTGTTCCTAAAATCAATTGTTGGCCCCTGATCAGCGTCTCAACCTGAGTTTCTAACACGTCTAGCCTCTGCGCAACAAGCTGAACATCTTCTGACAGCTGCAGCTGGTTTCGGATCACATGCTGAAAAATTAAGGTTTCCATATGTGAATATACTGTATATCTTCAAATTCTTCTTTGATTTTACATAGGCTTATATCATGTATATAGAATAAACTTTAAAATCTTTTTCTCTGAAACCACAAGGCATTGAGCTTAGATATTTGGCATGTAGCATTGTCTTGTGGACCTCTACCACTGACTTCCTAAGCAACAGGTGACTTACTTAGCAAAGAGTGACCTTTCCTCACAACCAGTGCCTTCCCCTTGGAACAAGTGACTTCCTACGCAGCCAGTGACTTCCCCTAGCAACCCATGACTTCCTTAGCAACTACTGACTCCCTTTAGTAACAATTGACTTCCTTAGGTAAGTGCACTGGTACTCTGGTGATTAATAAAGGGCCATCATGGCCCTCTTGTTTGAAAAATTTGAATAACCAGATTCGGAGACAGGCATATGAACAGTCATTTATGTTAATAGTGATTTATCCAGTGAAAAATAGAAGACACAACACTTACTTTCATTGAACAGCTCTTAATTTGCATTTTTGGCCTGGAATAAACATCCCCTGGGTCACAAAATGTAACGCCCACGGGGTATACAAATTGGGGTATACAGTAAGCATGATGTGATGTTTTGTTTTGTTTGGGTTGAATGCCTGTTTCCACAGTATTTCAGTTATTTACAGGCTGGCAGTTGTCCTTAGCAAGGGCCAGTACAACTTAATTACATAAGGGTCAGTCAGTTCTGAGTGGGTTAGAGGTTTGATAAACCTGGCAAAAACAATGGGTGCGAAATACATAAACTCATGCATTTTAATTCTGAGTAGTGAAATGTACCGGTATATTTTTACTAACTTACGGAAAAGAAATACACAAATAGAACACTTGACTTTTAATGTCTTTAAATTCCTTGTCATATATAAATGGTACATTTGTATATGGAAGTAAATTTTAAAAAACAACACATAAATAGAATGAACTGCCTATTATGTATGTCAGTGTTACTTTAATGGCAGATGAGTCAAGATCGAGGCCAGCAACCTTTGATTTTTAATATTTAATATTCTTTTTCAGATTTGATTGTCAACATTATGTGACCATCTCCTATTAGGAAAATGTTTGCCCTATACACATATTAATGAAATGGGAGCTAAAGCTTTCAAAGATACAGTAAACTCCGCTTATAACGAACTCCTCGGGACCTATCAAATTAGTTCCTTATAACCGGTGTTTCTTATATCCGTATATTGAACAAGTTCCTTATATACGATGTTTATATATCGAACTAAAATATATATCGAACAAGTATTTTTATAGTCAAATACATGTAATAAAATTCGAAACATTAACTTATATAGTTGTTTTTTTTCTACCTCCTTTTGAAGAGTTATAAAACTCTATAACTGTTATCCTTTTCTATATCCGTAAACCTACATGTATGTTAAATAATTGCAAGGATTGATAAAACATAAAAAAGATGTTTCATGTTTTAATTGGCAATACTTAAACAAGCTGATTTTCGCTTACTTGCCATAACTTGCAATTTTTAACACGGTATTTTTTCATCTGCATTCTTTAAAAAAAAAAGACTCACAATTATCTATGTAAAATATTATCAAATCATACTTAACAATTATGTTTGTATTCTCATTTATCTAGTTTACCAAAAGGTAACACATGTGTAACGATTTACCTTTAAGAATTATAACTACAAGTGCGATATGAAAAATACAATGCAGACGGTAAAAGAAAATGCAAAATCAACAGATATTTTTATCAATTCGGAACATATTTGCAGTTCGATATATATGATTACTTTACTGTACATTTACGCCAGGGTGAGCTTTTCTGATGGATGATTGTCCGTCGTCCGTCAACATTTTGATTCAAATGACATCTCCTCTGAAACCTCTAGGCCAATGTTGATAAAACTATGCAGGAATGTTCCTTGCATGAAGCTCTACCAAAATTGTTCAAAGAATTCCATTCCATGCAGAACTCTGGTTGCTATGGCAACAAATAGGAAAAACTTTAAAAATCTTCTTCTCTGAAACCACAAGGCCTAGAGCTGAGATATTTGGCATGTAGCATTGTCTAGTGGACCTCTACCAAGATTGTTCAAATTATGACCCCCGGGTCAAAATTGACCCCGCGGGGGTGGTCACTTAGTTTTGCATAGGCATATATAGGAAAAACTTTAAAAATCTTCTTCTCTGAAACCACAAGGCCTAGAGCTTAGATATTTGGCATGTAGCATTGGCTAGTGGACCTCTACCAAGATTGTTCAAATTATGAGCCCCGGGTCAAAATTGACCCCGCACGGGGGGTCACTTAGTTTTACATAGGCTTATGTAGGAAAAACTTTAAAAATCTTCTTCTCTGAAACCACAAGGCCTAGAGCTTAGATATTTGGCATGTAGCATTGGCTAGTGGACCTCTACCAAGATTGTTCAAATTATGAGCCCCGGATCAAAATTGACCCGGCACGGCGGGTCACTTAGTTTTACATAGACTTATATAGTAAAAACTTTAAAAATCTTCTTTTTTGAAACCACAAGAGCTAGAGCTTAGATATTTGGCATGTAGCATTGGCTAGTGGACCTCCACCAAGTTTGTTCAAATTATGACCCCCGGATCAAAATTGACCCCGCGGGGGTGGTCACTTAGTTTTGCATAGGCATATATAGGAAAAACTTTAAAAATCTTCTTCTCTGAAACCACAAGGCCTAGAGCTTAGATATTTGGCATGTAGCATTGGCTAGTGGACCTCTACCAAGATTGTTCAAATTATGAGCCCCGGGTCAAAATTGACCCCTTGCACGGGGGGTCACTTAGTTTTACATAGGCTTATGTAGGAAAAACTTTAAAAATCTTCTTCTCTGAAACCACAAGGCCTCGAGCTTAGATATTTGGCATGTAGCATTGGCTAGTGGACCTCTACCAAGATTGTTCAAATTATGAGCCCCGGATCAAAATTGACCCGGCACGGCGGGTCACTTAGTTTTACATAGACTTATATAGTAAAAACTTTAAAAATCTTCTTTTTGAAACCACAAGGGCTAGAGCTTAGATATTTGGCATGTAGCATTGGCTAGTGGACCTCCACCAAGTTTGTTCAAATTATGACCCCCGGGTCAAAATTGACCCCGCACCAGGGGTCACTTAGTTTTACATAGGCTTATATAGGGAAAACTTTAAAAATCTTTTTCTCTGAAACTACAAGACCTAGAGCATAGATATTTGGCATGTAGCATTGCCTAGTAGACCTCTTCAAAGTTTGTTCAAATTATGCCCCTTGGGTCAAAATTGACCTTGCCCAGGGGGGGGATCATTTGTTTTACAAAGGCGTATATAGGAAAACTTATTTGGTATATAACATTATCTAGTGATCTTCCACCAGGCAAGTGGACTTGTACCAAGGTGAGCGATATAGGGCCATCTTGGCCCTCTTGTTCATTGTTGGGCCAGAAAATATTGTTCCTTATATCCGACGTTTCCTTATAACCAGAGTACGATATAACCGTATACTTTTACATTAAACAAAGAAGGGGAAAAAATCGGGCCAAAAATAACTGTTCCTTATATCCGAAGTTACGTTTTATCCGGAGTCGATATATACGGAGTTTACTGTAATAAGCAATTTTTTACAGATAATAATTGAATAAAACAATTTAATTTTGCTGGATAATAGATAAAATTATCACTTGAAATGTTGATAAAATCTCTGATGTATAATGTACACTTACATGTGATCCAATATCCATTATGAGCTGATTATTGGTAATGATATATCCCTCAGTCTGTTAAAAAAAATAAATCATGGTTTAAGCTTTAAACAATGTGAGAAAATTACATTAACTACAAAAAAGTCGAAGCACACTTCAGATTAAACTTTCATTTTCTGTGTTTCAGTTAAAAATATTACATATGCTAAAAAAACTTTCCTGACCTAGCCTAAATATAATCTTCTCGTCAAACTGTATTACTTTGAAGTGCATAAAACTTCCTGAGTTTTATGCAGTGTAGATGTGTGTACTAAATTGACTCGGTATAGCACAATTAAACATTTGTGTTCGATATTTAAACCACTTTAGTGTACTCCAGGTAATGCACTACATGCAGAATCATCTGTTACAACAAAAACATGAATTTTGTAACCTATCTGATGAGAAATTAAGGCAGAAAAAAGTATGTTTGTTTCTGGTCTCCTGACTGACCTTAAGGTATTGGGGCCTTTGGGGGTCTATTAAGGACACTATGGCAAAATTATAATAAACTTAATATTTTTATAATCTACATCTTTTAACTGACTAGTGTGCAAAATTTGAAGACATTTCACCGTTTAATAAAAAAGTTATTTAGTTTTTTGTTGCCCTACCAACACTTAAAAAATACAGGCCATATTTAAAAGTACCCTTAATAAAAAATTGGCTCCATTTGGGATTGAGCCCAGGACCTCTTGACATGAAAGCAGACGCTCTACCACTGCGCCACAGTACAAAATAGGTACAACTATAAAATCCAAAGTATTCCAAATGGCAATTAAACAGGAAGTACACACGAATACCTTAACTTAATGCTGCTGACTTTTAACCTTTTTTATAAGAATTTTAATGATCAAAAAGACCAATTTTCAAGTCATTTTAGAGCAGAAAAGGTAAAAGAAAACTGCCAATTTTCTTTTGGCAGAGACCAGAAACACACATATATCGTATTTTTTTGTTTGGCCTAAGTGAGATTTTTTTTTTACAAGGTAGTGAATTTTATCGATATTACCGGTAAGGTGTATTGGAGATTAGGCTACAAATTTTTGTGTCACTAAGTTAGTGATCACTTTTGCCTTTGTTGATGTCACTTATTATTTATTGGCTGTTACATTGTACAATTTATGATTTGAAGAATTTGACTTAAAAACTTGAAATAAAATTACATACTGTGGGTATACTTTAGAGGAATTGCAGCTCTTACATCAGCAATTTTTGAGTTCGCCCCCTTTCCATAT
The DNA here is from genome assembly GCA_022818135.1 of Saxidomus purpurata. Classification (NCBI taxonomy): domain Eukaryota; kingdom Metazoa; phylum Mollusca; class Bivalvia; order Venerida; family Veneridae; genus Saxidomus; species Saxidomus purpurata. The sequence continues at coordinate 44,061,127 of JAFMSR010000007.1, forward strand.
TTCATTTTCCAGTCAGTACTTTTAGCTACTGTTGAAATATTAAATCCAGTGAAAATTTGTGATTTAACAACGGACAAATTGGAATATAAAAGAAGCAATACTCACCTCAAATAATGTTTGAATTGTCTCCCTTTCTAAATTTTACTTGTGGTTACTGATGACAGCCAAGCAAAACTGTATGTAAGCAGAAGAAAGTGAGGGAAAGTGGATTGTGAAAGAACCAAATCTGTCTTCAGAAAAAAATGAAATATTGCCTAAATTCATTGCTATATATTTTTAATTTAATTTGGTTATTTACAGATTTTAATGCCGGTGTCAGAATTTGTTTTACCGGAACTTAAAGAGTTTATCACTTTTCAGTCGACTCTTCCAACAGGCATCTGATGTGTTTCATTGAACTCTCATTATACACCCGAAACAAAGTTTGGGGGGTATATAGGAGTCACCCGGTGGTTGGTCGGGCGGTCGGTCAGGCGGTCCGTTGCATTTTCCTTGTCCGCAGCATAACTTGAAAACCACTGGTTGGAATTCAATACTACTTCATACAATGGTCAAGCACATTGAGAGAAAGTGCAGTGCACAAGAACTATAACTCCATCTTGACTAATTACAGAGTTATTGCCCTTTGTTACTTTTCCTTGTCCGGAGCATAACTTGAAAACTACTGGTTGGAATTCAATACAACTTCATACAATGGTCAAGTACATTGAGAGGAAGTGCAGTGCACAGGAATCATAACTCTTTCTTGACTAATTACAGAGTTATTGCCCTTTGTTACTTTTCCTTGTCCGGAGCATTACTTGAAAACTACTGGTTGGAATTCAATACAACTTCATACAATGGTCTAGCACAATGAGAAGAAGTGCAGTGCACAGGAACCATAACTCTATCTTGAGCATTTACTGAGTTATTGCCCTTTTTTACTTTACCTTGTGGCAGAGCATAACTTGAAAACTACTAGTCTGAATGCATTACAACTTCATACAATGGTCCAGCACAATGAGAGGAAGTGCAGTGTATAAGAACCATAACTCTATCTTGACTAATTACAGAGTTATTACCAAGGACAATATCTCTATTTTAGTTTTTTTTTGCAAGGTATTCTGTTACTACGAACTTCCTCAGTTTATAAAGCAGTCTTTCGGGGGTATTAATCACATTTAGTGATAGCTCTAGTTGATTTTATTACATTGTAACTAAAGTGTAATTATGTCCCCTGACTGAGTGGTCTTCAAACTTCAAAGGATGATTGGTCTTACAGAGTAGATGATCACTTGATTTTTGGGTGAATAGCTCAAAGGTCAAGGTTACAGTTAAACAAGCTTTGGAAATCGTTTCTGCTCATTCACTTGAGACCCATATCACCCACTGTCTTTAAACTTCATAAATGTAAGGTGATTGGTTTTACTAAGTAGATGATCCCTATTGTATTTGGGGTTAGTAGGTCAAGGTCACAGTGACCCAAACTTTTGTTAAGTGGTCCTCTAGTATGTTTTTTATCCCCCCCCATCACAGATGAAGGAGTTTATTAGTAAAATTGCACATGTTTGACTGTCTGTCTGTCGGTAAGACTAAACCTTGTCCGATCAATAACTAGAAAATGATTTGGCCTAGGTTCCTCAAACTTGGTAGGTTGCTCATGACCAGTAGATGACCCCTATTGATTTTGAGGTCAGTTAGCCTCTAACAATTGTAAAAGAAATACGATATTAATCAGTCAAGTTGTAATATACATTTTTTTAGGCTTATCAGCTTAGTTGGTGTTTTAGAAGCAGTTTAAAAGCCTTTAATTTGTTCTTCTTTTACAGACGTGAACTACAAAGGAAGTTTGCTGCAGACAGAGACTGGAACCAGTATCATACTCCTAGGAACCTGCTCCTGGCTCTCGTTGGGGAAGTTGGTGAACTCGCTGAAATCTTGTAAGCATTACAAAACAATTGCTGTACAAATTTGGGATAACATTTTTTATGTGTAAAGTAAAAGACAACACGTAGTATTACATAGTGTAGACACAACACAAAGTGTAGTGAAGAAACATACATTTACCGTAAAGTACCGTAATATACCGTAAAGTTCATATGTAATGAACTTCTTGGGACCTTTTATACTTGTCCTTTATATATCCGGAATTATAATTAATAATAGAGCATTTTCATATTAGATAAAGAAGGAAAAAACATTGGGCCTAGGAAATTTGTTGTTATCATTTAGCTACATGATATATCTGGAATTTCACTATATCAAGAGTAGGTATATAACAAAGTTTGCTTTAGGTTGAATCCAAGGTAACTACCTTTGAAATGCTTAGTTACCTATAATATTGGTTACTATGGTAAATAGGGGTTTTAACCAATTTGTAGGACTCACTGTATATGCGATGTGAGACTCGGCATTTACCTTACAGGAGTAAGCTTTACAGAAATGTCTTTTATGTGCGAAAGCCCAGCCCACAGTTTATCTTACAGTTGGCAGTTTCTTAAGGGGATACTTACTAGGTGCCTGAAATGATCGGCATTATAGGTAAACTGTCTGTCTGTAAATAATTAAAATTTGAACACTTGAAATGGGCATTAAAACCATGAAGCAAGAACTAGTAGAACAGAATGGTGTTTATTTACGTACTTGAATTTAGTGGGCATGCTGTTCAGAAGTTATTCGTACAATATACAATTATAGATTAATGTTTATGTCAATATATCATAAGTTATGTGGACTTGCTTTAAATAGATATTGACCAAGGACAAAACTATATATTGACCTTGGCATTAGTATAATATTATTATATCTTGTACCTCATTTAAACATGAAAATAATTATAACAGAAATGATGTCTTGAACTCTGTGCAGGTCGATATGCTATTTTCCAGGTTTACACATACTTTTTCGTACCCGTTACGTAATTGCTATTGGCCAATCAGGATTAAGTACAATGTATATATGATAGGTATGTTATATTTATTGATGTCAGAACAGTAATAATGTAGGATGATATAACAGTGACAAATATACACAGGTATGTTACACAAAAGGCTAAAACCATTGCATTAAAGGTAGATAATGCATAGAAGAAAAATTTTATTTCTTAAAAGAGTTTGCTCCCATTTCCTGTATGTATATACATGTAGGGCAAAGATTTCTTGATAGGAGAATTTCTTCAAACTTAGAGAATAAGAAATTATTGAAAAAGAAATAAGTAAAAATCATAGGTCAACGGCCTTGTGTTCTTGAATTATCTGCCCTTGATTATAGAAAACGCAGTTCTATGATATATTGACACTATTTCAATGTAACTGTCAAGAGTAAGATATTTCAGGATCAAGGTTGGTGACCTATTATTATTATTTTTTTTTTTCAGATTTAATTCTCGGTCAACATTATCAAGTTTGAAGAAATAGGAAAATGTTTGCCCTATATATATACATGATTTATAGAATATTAGTAGCAAATGCCTTTTAAAAGGGTTCAATGTTTTTACTTTATAGTGGACTTGCTTGTTGCATTGCTATAAACCTATTCTAAATGTACTTTATATTGTATAATAAGTGTCCTATCCTACTATATATCTTTTCATATGATGATGCAGTCAATGGAAAGGAGAAGTGAAAGAAGGTCTGCCAGGTACAATATACGGTTATGTCATTATATCATTCGTTTACTTAAAAATGCTTTCAGGGATTAATGAAAGGGTAAAACTGTATCCTAGCTGTAACCGTTACAATGAATACTCTACAAACTACTCATTTCACTTTTTAACAGCTGCTGTTTGACAGTCTTGCTATTTTTAGAATTTCTTAGAAACATGTAAATTTATCAAGAATTTTCAGTATATACTGTGCTGGTGATACTAGTACTAAGTACAGCATACTAATTTTGTGACTTTTTTTCGCAGTTTAGTACAAATGGTTCAATTTATGATGTAAAAATCCATCACAGTTTCTTAGTCTTATGAACAGCATCTTTTACTGTGTTATGCACATTTGTCATTTGATTGGTACTTCATAATTTGTAATACGACTCGATAATTGGAATAACACAAAAATGTCATCAAGCATTGCCAACATTTGCCTGTATACTAGTAACATGAAAGTTACATGATTGTATTGGAACTGTCGTGTTTGTTTGTAGATTTCTCGGACTTGGAGAAGGAGCATGTAGGCCAGGAGATGGGGGACGTGTTACTGTACCTGATTCGTCTGGCAGAGAAGTGTCATATAGACCTACCTGCTGCCGTACTTAACAAAATACAGCTGAATGAACAGAAATATCCTGCAGATAAAGTTTACGGGAAAAGTCACAAGTATACAGAATATCAAGACAACGGAGATAGCGTAAAAAAGACTTGATGTTTGTGCAAAATACTACTGTGATAAAACAGTGATATTGCTCAGGATTTTAATTTCCATAGTGAAAGGGACATATGCTTGAATGGTTTTATTTTGAGTATTTGAGCTATTGTGATCACCTGGTGCCCATCGTCCGTCTGTCTGTTGTATATCCACACCTTGTGTATGCATTAGAGGCAGCATTTTTCACTGGATCTTCACGAAACTTGGTCAGAATAACTGCCTTGATATAATTTAGGTCAAGTTTGAATATGGACCATCTGGGGTGAAAAACTAGATCACCAAGTCAGATCATAGAAAACCTAGTGTGAATGCAATACAGGTTGCATTTTTCATTGAAACTTCATGAAACTTGGTGAGAATGATAATCTTGATGAAATCTAGGTCAAGTTTGAATATTGGTCATCTGAGGTCAAACACTAGGTAACCTGGTCAAATAATAGATAAACCTTATGTGTGCAATGGAGTCTGCAGCTTTCAGTGTTTACACTCTCAGAGGTAATATTTAGTACCCAATCATCATGTAAATCAGTCTGAATGTTTTTCTTGTCAAGGCCAAACAGGATGTTTGTGTTGTTCATGATACATGTACATGTATAGTTTAGGGTTGAATGTTGGTCACATTGGTCATGAGTAGTTTTCAGGTGAGCAATATAGGGCCCTCTTGGCCCTCTTGTTTCTTAAAGTTGTCTTTTGTTTTACAAATTTTTAAAGTATGCATTTTATCTTTGAGTTTAGCCGGGAAAAGTACATTTGTATTCAGTTACTGTAACAGTGAGACAGTCTGCCAGTCTTGTTAAGTGTCGTAAGAAGTAGTAAGTGTTGAACAGTTCTAAAGTAACTGTTTATTCAGCGTTTCTAAAGAAAGAAACAAGATTAGCAAGTGATTAGTTACAAACATAATGCTATAGAAAATAAATCGGTCCTGGGGAATCACAGTGACAATAGCCTCATGTTGAACACTCAGGTCATTCAAATGGGACAATTCAACGTTTTGTGTTTTGTCATTTTTCATAACAGATGAAGAGGAGGTATTTCTTTCAAAATGGTATAAAAGTAATAGATACATGTATTTTATGACTTAGCATTTTCAAATAAAAAGAAACAGGGTAATATCAGATTTTGTGTTTGTTTGTCTGCTTACAGAAAAAAAGCTGTATCATTTGATACTAGGTTAAATTAGAATTATAAACAACTATACTGGACTTGGAGATATTTTAGATATGGTTAATGATTTGTCTATTTCCCCATCCATATAGAATGGGGAAACATTGAAATTAGCCTCCTATTTAAAAGGCAGAGGAATATTGTTTTGGCATTGTCCCTGCATGAAACCTAGAGTAATTGTACATAATGCTGTGGTGCAACTTTCCTTGGGATTGTCTTAGTACAATGTATCTCCAGAGTTACATGTATTGCCCTTTAATTGTTTTTTCCTTATATATTCTGTATAAAAACTTTAAAATTCTATTTCTCTGAAAACGGTTATTAAATTTTAATTGTAATCGGCTCAAATAATTACACTCTAAAATCACATTTCTGATACGCAACTCCTGCCCACACCCCACCTGCACCATATGAAAGTGGGGTCCAGAATGATATTCAATATAATTGTAACTTTAAAATTCCATTTATCTGAAACCAGCTATCAAAATTTAATTAATCACTCTCTTATATTCAACCCGGTTGAGGGCCAGTTATTTTTACATGTTTTTCATTGGATCTTCATGAAACTTGGTCAGTATGACTTCTTTGATGAAATCCAGGTCAAGAACGAATATGGGTAATCTGGGGTCAAAAACTAGGTCACAGTTTCAAATCATAGAAAAATCTTGTGTATGCGTAGAGGTTGCATTTTTCATTGGATTTTCATGAAACTTGGTATGATTGACTTGATAAAATCTAGGTCAAGTTTGAATAAGGGTCATCTGGGGTAAAAAAAACTAGGTCACCCGGTAAAATAATAGAAAAACCTTGTATATTCAATAGAGGTTGCATTTTTCATTGTATTTTCATAAAACTTGGTCAGTGTGATTGTCTTGATGAAATGTAGGTTGGGTTCAAACTTGATTCATCAAGGGTCAAAAACTAAGTCACGGGGTCAGATCATAGAAAAAGTAATTGAGTTAGTTTTATGCCGTAAAAGTGTACATGACATGGCAATGACATAATGATGCATAATGATACAATATATATAGCAATAATCAACTTATTAAGCAGACTAGAAATATGACATGACATAAATATATGACAAATATAAATATATGAGCCATGTGGTGCCCACCAATGCAAAGATAAAAATACAAAGAAAAACCTTGTGATATAGAGGCTGCATTTTTTATTGGACCTTCACAAAATTGCTCAGTATGACTGCCTTGATGAAATCTTGGTCGGGTTTGAACATGGGTCATCTAGGGTAAAAAACTAGGTCACCTGGTCAAATCATAGAAAAACCTTGTGTATGCAATAGAGTTTGCATTTTTCATTGAACATTCATGAAACTTGGTCAGTATGATTGCCTTGATAAAATCTAGGTCCAGTTCGAACATGGGTCATCTAGGGTCAAAACTAGGTCACCTTGTCAAATTATAGAAAAACCTTGTGTATGCAGTAGAGGTTGCATTTTTCATTGGATTTTCATGAAACTTTGTTAGTATTAGATTGAGGTCGAGTATGAATATGGGTAATCTGAGATCAAAAACGAGGTCACCCGTTTAAAAACTTTGTGTATGCCATACAGGTGACATTTACAACCCAATCATCAATTGGTCCAAAGGTTTGCCTTGTCAAGGTCAAACAAAATGTTTGTGTTTATGATATATAGTTTAGAGTTGAAGTTTGGTCACATATTAATAACATAAGTCGCAGGTGAGCGTTATAGGACCATCTTGGCCCTCTTTGTTTTCTGAAAAAACTTGTCATAATTTGATTGAGTTTGGCACAAGATATCAAATCTGTTAGAAAATGATTTTTTTTAGAAATGAGATCCTTAAGGGGGTGTTACTTCCAGAAACTAAATATGGTGAAATTTTAAAAATAAATATTAAAAGCACATGGATGTACATACAGTTTTTTGGGATATAAACTACAAGTATCCTATATTTTCTTTTCAAACACATTCAAAACGAAATTTAATCATGAGAAGTAGTTGGTAGTATAATGATGTACGATGACAGGTGCAGACTTGTTATCAGATACGAAGATTTGCAGGTAATGTCTGAGGTATTAAATTTCGGATGTTTTGTGCACAAATGGTGCAATGATCATTTAATACCGTGACTTACTTTAAAATGTGAAATAAATATTAGTTTTGAAATTGAAGGTGATGTAGGTGTTTGCAGGTACAGGTGTCCATACTTTTCTGTATATAATTTATATATAATTTGCTTTATGGAAACCTTTTCAAGTCAAAATTTTTACGGGCCGTTATTGTGTTCCTTGGCCTTTTGAGAGGTTTTCTGACAATTCGGGATGAAAAATAGTGGCCGTTGGCCGAAGTTTGGAGGTGGCTGTTGGTGGGAGGTAAAACATAGAAAACACAACAGAGGGAATTAAAACTGGCTGTTGTAAGGAGGTAGTTGTTAGTGGGAGGTGACCGTTAGTGGAGGTTACACTGTTCTTCTTTTTCTGAAACAAACCTGTACTTTCCAGTTCAACTTGTTATTTTTCAGTGATTCACTTCACAGGGCGGGGAATATAAATTCATTGAATTTGTTTGTACAATAGTATATCCACTAACTAATCTTTGAGAGAGTCAGCATTTTTTATTCCTGGTATCCATATACAGTTGGTGTGCCAAACTGCCAATGCGCCAATCAGGTGACCAGAGACTGTGTCCAGGCCTTTGATTACTAAGGTAATCCGATAACTATTACAGATCTAAGGGCCACTGTGTCAACTGTTCTGTTATGTCACTTTTTGGTATTAACATAGTTGACAACAAGGATTTATATAATAATCCCAAATATCAGTTTTACATTTCATGAGCACCTCCTGTTTGGTTAGGAATTTTAATACAGGCTTTTGCTTTGTATATTTGGATATGTACACTGCTTGCACTGTACATCGCCCTATCCATTAGGATAGTAACATACTGTAAAATAGGGCACATATACCCAGATGTATACAGGAAACGCCTGTATGGTAAATATAATAACACAACTACTAAATTCAAGCCAAACTGATTTATACTAACATTCACAACGTAATAAATAATTATGACACTATTTTTCATGTAATAAACCTTGTGCAGAAACTCAATACTCAAAGCGGAAGAAACTTAGGTATGCGTTGCTAATGATGTCATCTTTATATCATTCATGATGTTGTAATGTTTTCAGCTTTAATTGTCAAACCTAAATCACAGGTTTGGTGCATTTTTGTGTCACCTGCGTATCAGAGCAGACACAAATGGACATCTTTGTCCATTACTTTCAAGGCCATATCTCAATTTAATAATCATACAATGTATTGGATTGAAACTTCACAGAAGGCTTCCCAGTCAACAAATTTAAAAGACATGGGTTTGATAACTCTTGGTAGAATTTACTGCAAGTTATGGACCTTTTTTCACTTAGAATATTTGCACTGTGGTCAAAGTTTGGTTGGTTAAAGTTTAGTTAAAGTATTACAAAAATGTACATGCAACTCTGATTTAGAAATTTTGGTTAAAGTTTTGCAAGGATGTAAAAAGGCCAATAACACACATTGGATATCTAAATATATGGTTAAACCAACAATATAAAATCAGAAGATTAAATCATTCTTCTGATAGATATTTATTTGCTGAATTAAAGAAGGAAATATCAGTGTAAATTGGTTGAGACTGAAAAAGTTTAAAAGTTACAAAATACACTGTTATTGTGTTTAGATATGTTAAATGGTGTCTTTAATTTACTTATAAACAATGCAAACAATATAAAAGTTTCCATGCATGCACATTTTTTATTTTATACAAAGTTGCTAATACGATGTAGTCAGAGTAAACAAACGTCACTGCCAGTATGAAAACGTCACTCTGCCAGTAAACAAACTTCTCGGCCAGTAAACAAATGTCGCTCTGTCAGAAAACAAACGTCATTCTGCCAGTTGAGTGTCTTGATGTTTGTGTTCTGCTTTGCTGAGTTCAACAGTTGGAGTTGAAGTTGATTCTGTACATGTAAGATCAAAACGTTTTCTTCCGTAAAATTTGTTTGAGAAGCCAAGGTCGGACCTTCCAGTCAATCGTTCTTTAATGACATCGAGAGGAACACCCGCATTTTCATGTAGGTACTGCTTTGATAACGGTATTATCTGGTGTATTTCATAATCATATGTATCTTGTGAACTTTGCATCAATCTCAAAGTCTTGGTCAGGTCAAGGAGGTAAGGAAACAGACAGAAGTTGACTTGATTGCTATAGACCATACGCGGTACCAACTTCGGGAAGTCATTTATGTCCTCATATTTACACATTTCTTCCAGCACCTGTATAACACAGGATCCTAAATCCTCATTGTCACTGTTGGCACATTCATCATGATGATCAAATATCATTGTTTTTATCTTGTAAGAACTGTAGACAAGTCGTGACATACTAAAGCTTCCAGTAATAGAATTTTTCAGCTTTTCACCATCACCGTGTCCATTTATTAGGTACTTTAGGATTCTGTACACTTTCACATGTTTCTTTGACAAGATATCCCTCATGAAAAGTACCTCCGTCTGAGTAAGCGATATATCGTAAGTACCCGATGTCCTTACGAAGCTTTCTGAAGACAAAACCTCTTTACGGAATGACGTAGGCTTGACTAGAAATCTTTCCAGATATTCATAGGACCTAGGTTTTTTACTAACCTCAACGAAAATCCTTTCGGCAGGCACTAGGTCAGCATGTATATACCTCGTTTGTCCGTCACAGTTCCGGTAAATGAACTGCAGTGTGTGCGCTGGCCCACTTACTTGGAGATACTTATCAAAATATAGCCTCCTTGTATGAATGTGTTCTGCTGGGGATCTTACATACATATATTCAGGTTCTGTGTATTTAGAGGGATAAAACAAGGACACTTTATCGTCATAAACTGTGTTCTTGATGCATGTTTCCATTGCAATTTGTATTCTCGGACCTACTTCATTTGGAGATTCTTCAATACCACAAAAATAGAGAAATATGAAATCAAACTCGTCTGGAAAACCATTCTTTGTTCCTTCATAAAAACTTCCAGCATGTATTATGGAAGCGCTAGAAGCTTTTATGTGTGGATACTGTTGAAAGTAACTGTCCTCGCTAATGGGGAAATAGACTTCCGTTAAAGAATTTTGAAGATAGTCTTGAATGAACTCGTCAGTTTCAGGGTCACGCAACTTTCTTTTTTCATCTCCAAAATTTTTTCCAAGCAGTGTATCCACTGTGTGACCTTCTAGTACCTTGTCAACTATATTCTGTATTAGAGTCTCTATTCCTGTCTTGATAAACTCAACCTCCTCCTCGTCTATTTTGAGCGCACATTCCTTTTCAAAAACTTCCTTCAGATATAATTCGAGGTTATTTTGTTCCATTTATGTATATATGTTTATGCTCAAATGCAGATGATATAGATTCTACATATACCGTGATAATACGGTATATCGTTATACTCACTACTGCTGACTCCTCACAAAATGACTATAAACAGAACATCTAGTATAAAACACATAGTCCCTAAAGTAGTTTCATAACACAAGCTAATATTAATACGTGTAGCTGGATGTATAGTTTTGTATTGATTAGTCAACGACAACGAAATATTCTTTTTAATGTTCAAGCATGAAACATTGCAATGTGCAATGTCTAATTTTAGATAAATGTACATAAGATCTAACCTTGATCTATTTTTAGCTTGAAATTATATTTTGCACATGTGAAAATTCGGTGAGATATTTAAACTTTTACCATGGCCTGAACTTTTAACAAATATCAGTTCATTTTTCTATGGTTTCTGTATACCTTATCCTACAACTATGCGAGGAGTTAACAATGAAACACCTACCATGATGACACGTTCTCTTGCATCTGGGATGGTGGTATTAATTTCCTGCTCTACTTTTGGTAGTTCTGGCTTCCATAACTAAATTGGTCTTTTTACTGTGTCAGTTGACCATATTTAATGATAAATAGGAACAGTAGCGTCAAAGACCTTGGACTATACTCTTGGGAATTCTGCATCCAAGATGGCGGACAATCACTCCGAGGTGCCTATCGCAGAATCCGTTTCGGCTTGGCCTAACACTCGCACCGTACATTAGTGTATCGGTTCGCCTGGGCCCAGGTACTTTACTCCTCCCCACTTTAAAAAGGCAGTAGTCCGTATTAGTGAAACTCGCTATCTGGAGCCATCTACTACTCGTGTTTTGGGGCAGGGCTCCGCGTTTTGAGCCATCTGCCGCTTAACTGTGTTTCAGGACAGGGCTCGCTGCCTTGACTTCCCAGTGGCTCTGTTGATGTTTCATCCCAGTAGTCGATATGTTAACCCTGACTAGAGGGAGGTCAATGGCCGTCGCCTGAGGTGCATAGCATTAGGTACCGCGTGTGTGTTTTTAAATTAAATATTCATGGTCAGTTTACCTTGATCGTCTTGCATGATTTTGTATTTAGCGAGAAAGTAGTGTTAGCTTGGTTAGGGGATCCTTTACAGTGTTACTGTAGCACAGAAGTAGCACCCTCCAAAATTCGCCTCAGAATCAAGGGGGTCCTGATTCGATCCTTAGGCACATTGCCTCTCTCTCCATTTGAGGTTGATTTCGCACCCCATGCATCCCACTAAAACACTCCTAGTTTCGGCCATGTCCGACAACGTTTCATATGAAACATCTTTCTTGTTTGTGTTTATATAAAATATTGACTAAATTTGAAAAGTGAAATTAGAAATAAGTCCTGTGATAAATACTGTCATTTTCCCTAGAACACTTGTAAGATTTAGAGTAATCCTGCCGTGTTCTAGTGCAGTAGCTACTAGTATATAATTAAGCAGTAAGTAAAACACTACCGGTACTAGGAGATTGTTTTTGTCCTTGTTAACATCATAACCAGCGAATTATGAAGTTTGAATACTGAGACCTATATCTTTGACACAACAAGAACACTGATCATCTACAGGTTGCAGGCAACCTAAGCAAGTTTGATGAAAGTGGAATGAAAATTGTGACCAGTAGAGCGGTATCAAGGAAAAGTTTACGGATAGACAGACGACAAACAAAGGAGGTTGAGTTTATAAAGACAGTAATAGAGATTCTGGTACAGAATATAGTTGACAATGTACTAGAAGGTGATACAGTGGATAAACTGCTTAGAGAACATTTTGGAGATAACAAAAGAAAGTTTTGTGACCAGGAAACTTAAAAGTTTATTCAAGATTATGTTTCAAATTATTAAACGGAAGTTTATTTCCCCATTTATAAGGACAGTTACTTTCAATTGCAACTTCAAGCGTGGAGTGCAGCAAAGCAGAACACATACATCAAGACACTCAACTGGCAGAGTGACGTTTATTTACTTTGAATATATTGTATCAGCAACATAACATTTATCATAAAACAGAAAGAAATGTGCACGCATGCAAACGTTTGTGTTTTGGTTGCATTGTTAGCAGTTTAGAAATATTTATAGATGACTCACTAATTTGAACAATTTTGGTAGAAGTCAACTAGAAAATGCTGTACATTTCAAATATCTTAGCTATGAATCTTCCGCTTTTTAACACACCTGGTACAATGTGTCGGGATGAGCTATTAGGATTGTTCACCGTCCTTCGAACGTCGTACGTCCGTACGTTTGTCCGTCCGTCCTTACACAATGTCCCTCGAACAACATCTCTGAAACCACTTGGCTAATGTTGATGAAATTTTGCGGAATGTTCATTGCATGAAGCTCTTCCTCAATTGTTTACAGTTGAACTCCGGTTGTCATGGCAAAAATACGAAAAACTTTAAATATATTCTTCTTGAAAACCTGTTTGTCTGGCTATTCATGATAAAAAAAAAATTTGCTGTTACTCAACAGCTTTAGCTCAAAGGGGCCAGGCACGTTTGAATTGTTCATAGTATATAAAGACAAGGGAACCAGCTCCAGGGTCGGACAAAAAGTCGAGGTAGCCATGATTGGTCTCCGACTTGGTAAGTAAGTTTATATCATTGTAAAAATTATCACGGCGATTTGCTTTTAAATGGTTTATATGTAGTTTTGGATAGTGTATATTGCGTCTAAGACTAGATTCACTCGTAGAAATCGGTTCCTCGACTTTTTGTCCGACCTTGAAGTGACGATAAAAGCAGTTGAAAGATATAGGTTGTTTTATACAAAAAAACCCACAAATGTCTCCTGCCACTTAACACTGTAGGATACAGTTCACCCTTTTATTATATTTACAAAAAAGGACAATAACTCCGCCAAGAATCACAGAACTGGAAAATGACGATATAAAAACTAGACGTGACACTGATCATTCATGTGAAGTTTTATTAAAATCCACCTAGCGGTGTGAAAACAATAACTTTGCTAAAATCACTGAACTGGCAAATGCCGAATATGTGCATAACAACACTAAAGTACTGAACAGTTCTACCAAGTTTCAGTAAAATCCATCCTAGCGTGTAGGAGGATTGCTCAGACAAACTTTAGTGACGTACAGACTGACAACACCAAATCAAACGTTTTAAAAGATGCAGCTGTGAAAAAAATTATTTCCGAAACATGGATATTCAAAAAAATGCTTACAGTTACGTTGTGTATGACATCTTTCTTGGTAAAAAAAGAGCTACTTGTAACAAGGGGTTTAAACCAGTTTGTAGGACTCACTGTATACATGATGTGAGACTCAGCATTTACCTTACAGGATCCTTTCTAATGTTACAAGAATAAATCTAACAGAAACGTCTTTTTTATGTGTGAAAGCCCGGCCCGCAGTTTATCTTACAATGGGCAATTTCTTACAGAGGATACTTACTAGGTGCCTGAAATGATGGGCATTATAGGTAAACTGTCTGTCTGTAAATAATTAAAATATGAACAGGTGAAATAGGCATTAAAGCCATGAACCAAACAACTACATGTAATCATTTACCCCATAAAAGTATTGTAACTATAATTATGATAAAAATGATGTCTTGAAACTGTGCAGGTCGACATGTTACAAAATGTATTTTTCAGGTCTACACTATACAGTTATAAACTTATTTTGAGGTCAATACATAGTTTTGCGGACCTGTTGAAAACGATATTGACGGAGGACAAAGTCCGAGGTCAATATCATTTTTTCAAAGGTCCTCATAACTATATATTAACCGAAACATTAGTCTAAAATTATTATATCGTATACCTCATAAAGAGTAGTGAAAATCATACGAAATGACGTCTTAAAATCTGTGCAGGTCTACACATACTTTTGCGGACCCGGCGGCCAATCAGGATTGAGTATTTATGCCAGGTATACGATATAAACTTTTTCGTACCCGGCATGTGATTGCTATGGACCAATCAGGATAAAGTATAAGATTTATTTTCGATTTTGATAAATGTACAGTACATGTAGGATGATCTGACAGTGACAAATACAACTGTCACATACACAAGGCATAAAAGGTAGAAAATGCATACATGTAGAAGAAATAGTTGTGTCTTATAAGCGTTCGACACAATATCCTACATGTTTATTGGGAAAACAGTTCCAAAGAGGAGAATTTCTTCGATTTTGGTATCTTGACCGAGAATAAGAAATTCTTGAAAAAGATATAAGTAAAAATCATAGGTCAACGGCCTAATGTTCTTGAATATTATCCGCCCTTGATAACAGAAAACGCAGTTCTATGACATATTGACACTATTCAATGTTACGACCAAGGGCAAATGATTCAGGATCAAGGTTGGCGACCTATGATTATTATGTCTGTTTTTAGCGCACCTGGCTTCGCCAGGGTGAGTTTTCCTTAATTGTTATTTGTCCGTCGTCCGTCGTCCGTCGTCCGTCGACCGTCGTCCGTCAACATTTTGATTCAAATGACATCTCCTCTGAAACCACTAGACCAATGTTGAGACCAGGGTGAGCTTTCCTTATTGATGATTGTCTGTCGTCCGTCGTCCGTCAACATTTTGATTCATATGACATCTCCTCTGAAACCACTAGGCCAATGTTGATAAAACATAGCAGGAATGTTCCGTGCATGAAGCTCTACAAAAATGCAGAACTGTGGTTGCTAAGGCAACAAATAGGAAAACCTTTAAAAATCTTCTTCTCTGAAACCACAAGACCTAGAGCTTAGATATTTAGCATGTAGCATTGTCTAGTAGACCTCTACCAAGATTGTTCAAATTATGACCCCAGGGTCAAAATTGACCCGCGGGGTGGTCACTTAGTTTTGCATAGACTTATATAGGAAAAACTTTACAAATTTTCTTCTCTGAAACCACAAGGCTTAGATATTTGGCATGTAGCATTGTCTAGTGGACCTCTACCAAGATTGTTTAAATCATGACCTCCGGGTCAAAATTGACCATTGCAAAGGTTTATATAGAAAATCTTTTCTGAAACCACAAGCCCTGGGGCTTAGATATTTGGCTAGTAGACCTCTACCAAGATTTTTCAAATTATGATCCCAGGATCAAATTTGACCCCGCTTATAATATTATAGAAAAAACTTTAAAAATCTTCTTCTCTGAAACCACAAGGCCTAGAGCTAAGATGTTTGGCATGTAGCATTTCCTAATATACCGCTACCAAGATTGTTCAAATTATGCCCCTTGGGTCAAAATTGACCTTGCCCGGGGGGTCACTTGTTTTACAAAGACGTTTATAGGAAAACCTATTTGGTATATAACATTGTCTAGTAATCTTCCACGAGGCAATTGGACTTTTACCAAGGTGAGCGATATAGGGCCATCTTGACCCTCTTGTTTAGCTATACTAGTCAAAGTCCAGCGGAGCTTGTGCCATGGTTGTTTGTCCGTCGTCCATCTACTCGTTAACTTTTCCTTGATAATACTCTACATGTCGCAATATATTCATTTAGCATTGATGAAGATCCCTGCAACTTGTATCTGTTCCCTTTTGTTATTTTTGTCAGTGATTAAAAGGTCATGGTCACAGTGAACTCCGATAGCAATTCCTTGATAACACTCTTAGACTACAGGTCACAATGTTCATTCAACTTTCATCATACTTGCTCAGAAGGTTTCCTGTAAAAGATAATGATCCCTATTGTTTTTGGGGTAAGTGTGTCAAAGGTCAAGGTCACAGTGACCTCCCTAAGATTTTTCTTAATGACACGCTACTGGTCACAGTTTTCTTTCAACTTTCATCAAACTTGCTCAGAAGTTTTCCTGTAACATGTATATGTTTCCTATCGATTAAGGGGTCAGTGATTCAAAGGTCAAGGCCACAGTGACCTCGTTAGATTTTCCTGGATGACGCTGTACAGGTCACAGTTTTCATTCAACTTTCATCAAACTTGCTCAAATGGTTTCCTGTAACATGTAACAAAGGTCAAGGTCACAATGACCCTAACGTTAGAAAATTCTTCCGCTAAATATCTTGAGATCTGTTTGACCCACAGTCTTCAAATTTCTGATTGACCTTTCTGAGTAGATGATCCCTACTGTCAAGGTCACAGTGAGCTCTGTTAGCTTTTTCTAGAAAACATTGCAAAAGAGTCAGACTAGTAGAGCGATACTTGCCCTTTTGGGCATCTTGTTTCAGATTTAATATTTTGTTCCAAGTTTGAAGAACTTCTGCTTTTATGAAATTGTTTGCCCTATATACATAATTTATGGGATATTAGTAGCGAATGCCTTTTAAAAGTATTCAATGTTTTTACCTAATAGTAGGCTTGCTTGATGCATCGTTATAAAACTATTCTAAATGTACTTTATATTGTATAATAAGTGTCCTCTCCTACAACATATCTTTTCATGTGATGATGCAGTCAATGGAAAGGAGAAGTGAAAGAAGGTCTGCCAGGTACAACATACGGTTATGTCATTATATGATTTGTTTACGTAAAAAATGCTATCAGAGATTAATGAAAGGGTAAAATTGTGCTCTAGCTGTAACTGTTACAATGAATACACTACAAACTACCTATTTCACTTCTGTAACAGCCCGCTGTTTGTCAGAGTCTCGCTATATTTAGAATTTCTTATATTTATGTAAATGAAGTATTTTCAGTATTTACTGTGCTGGTAACACACCTCTTTCATTGAAAGCAGGTGATACTAAGTACTAAGTACAGCATAATAATTTATTATATTTTTCCTAGATTGATTAACTGTTGATAATATGTAATACAACTCGAAAGTTGGAATAGCACAAAAAAATCATTAAGCACTGCAAATATTTGCCTGTATATTAGTACATGTTACATGAAAGTTACATGATTGATTTGGAACAGACATGTTTGTTTGTAGATTTCTCGGACTCTGACAAGGAGCATGCTGGACAAGAAAAGGGTGATGTGTTACTGTGCCTGATAAGACTGGAAGAGAAGTGTCATATAGACAAACCTACTGCCATACTTAACAAAATACAGCTTGATGAACATAAATATCCGGCAGATAAAGTTTAGGGGAAAAGTCACAAGTATACATAATATCAAGACAATGGAGTTAGTGTATTAAGACTTGATGTTTGTGCAAAAATCAGTGATGTTGCTCAGGATTTTAATTTTCATAGCGCAAGGGGCATGCGCTTGAATATATGTTGTTGTACATTGAGTATCACTTTTTAGCTCACCTTAGGACAAAGCTGAATATGAGTTAATGTGACTGTCTGGCTGTTGTCCATCCACACCTAACCTTGTGAATGCGTTAGAGGCTGTATTTTTTTCACTAGATCTTCATAAAACGTGGTCAGAATGATTAGTTTGATTAAATATAGGCAAATTGAATATGGGTCATCTGGGGTCATAAGCTAGGTCACCCAGTCAAATAATAGAAGAACCTTGTGTATGCAGTGTAGTCTGCATTTTTCACCGGAACCAGAGTTTCTAAAGAACGATAAAAGATTAGCCAGTGATTAGTTAACACATGTATGCTATAGGAAACAATCGGTGCCGGGGAATAACAGTGACAATAGCCTTATGTTGAACACTTCTAAAGGTAATTCAAATGGGACGATTTAACAGTTTGTGTTTTGTCAGTTTTCATATCTGACAAAGAGGAGGTATTTCTTACATCAGTTTACCATTAATGCTCATCATTTGATACTTTGTAAAATTATAAGTATAAACAACACTTAATACTGGACTTTGGATATGTTGGACATGGTTAATGATTTGCCTATTTCCCCACCCATATGGAATGGAGAAACACTGAAAACTATGTCTGAAATATGAGCCACCTAATAATAAAGTAACTAAATATTTCGAAGGATGGCCGCAATACTGTCATACTTATGTCCTTTATTTTATACAAGTTATGACAATTATGCTGTCAACCCTCAGTAATTATCTAGGTATTACATGCTTATATCAAAGGTGGAACCAGTTGTGCATCTTTGATAGAGTCAGGAACCAATTGCTCATCATTGAGAGAACCAGCAATTTTCATTTCTGGTACCCATTGACAGCTGAGTTTGCCGATTTGACATCGGGTGTCCTACTCAAGGACACACTTGAAGTTAAATGACCAGGAGCTGAATCACTATACTCCACATTTGGCCACTTGACTGTGTCAACTTTTCTGTTATGTAAACAAACATTTTAGCTAATGTTTATTGTATTGACTTACTGACAATAAATACAATTTTATTGTCGCTTTTTGGCAAGTTGACAACGAGGATTTATAGAATAATATCAAATACCAGTTTTACATTTCATGAGCATCTGTTACATGTTCCTGATACTATATATTCAGAGTAAACAAATGTCACTCTGCCTGTAAACAAACGTCAGTCTGCCAGTTGAGTGTCTTGATATTTGTGTTCTTTCTTTGCTGAGTTGCACACTGGGAGTTGCAGTTGATATTGTATGTGTTACACGTTTGTTTGGGTGAATGACAGCATGAACAGTTCTGTTTTATTTAGATACTGCTTTGATAATGGTATCATTTGGTGTGTTTCATAATCATATGTGTCCTGTGAATCTTGCATTGTTTTTAAGTTCTTGGCAAGGTCCTGAAGGTAAGGAAAGAGGCAGAACTTATAACTACCACCGTACTTTATTTGCTCTATAAAGTATGGGAAATCATTTATGTCCTCGTATTTACACATTTCTTCCAGTACCTGTATAACACAGGGTCCTATATTCTCAGTGTCAGTGTTGGCGCATTCATCGTGATGATATATTATCATTGTTTTTATCTTGTAAGAACAATACAGTCGACTCTCGTTATCTCGATTTTTTTGGGACCAAAGAAAATAAGTCGAGATAACGAAAAATCGAGATAACCGAAGTTGAGTAAAATATGCTCGATAGGGGATAGGAGGGGGCCAAGGAAGATTATTGTTGTTAGAAAGACGTTTGATTCTTTCTACCAACTTATGATCTGTGTAATACACAGGTTGTAAAACGAAAGTAGCTCGTAGGTTTAAATCAACTAAATGTTCATTTCATCTGATTTATGTTGCCTTGCACCTCGGTGCCGAAAGATTGAATTCCCCCCGGGTCCTTCTCCAAAACTCTCAGCGTTTGCCGATCCAGATATCCTCCCGGGTTGGTTACCGGGCCCTTCTCTAGATTGTTCGACTGGCGCACGGACAATTTCATGACTTCCGCCCTCCGACATGACTCTTCCGTTCTATTTGAATATCAAGATGTTATCTGTCTAATTTTTCCAGTTTTGACACAATTCAATACAAATTACCTATTCCGCATATTACACAGCTTACAAAAAATTTAATTAACCGAATCACTGAGTGAATAGCCGCGCGTGGTGTTTTCCGCACCTTTGACAGCAGACGACAATTGAGCGAATACAATCGCGTGCAGCTTTTTGCACCTTGTTTGGCAAGTGATAAATGTCAAATCGAGATATCGGATGTCAAAATAGAGGAAAATTCATAGTAGGGGATCAAAAATTTAGTCCAGATAACGAAAAAATCGAGATAAACAAATCGAGATATCCGTAGTTGATTTATATTGAACAAGAAGGGAAAAAATCGGGACCGAGAAAATCAAGTCGAGATATCGAAAAATCGAGATAACCGTAGTCGAGATAACGAGAGTCGACTGTATATACATTTTGAAAAACCGTCCTTTTTAATACAATAGTGTTTCAGTTTTTCTCCATCCCCGTGTCCATTTATTAAATACTTCAGTATTCTGTACACTGTCCTGTGTTTTTTTGACAAGATATTACTCATAAAATTAACTTCTGTTTGAGTAAATGATATATTTTGATTACCAATGGCTCTTATGAAGCTTTCTGCAGACAAGAGCTCTTCACGGAAAGACTATGATTTGATCTTTTCAAGAAAAGACCTAGATTTATTACTGACATCAATCTTTTCAGCAGGTACCCTCGTTTGTCTGCTCAGTTTCATATTATGTATCATGAAGTGAGCATCTGTTTCAGTAAATGGTAAATTCAGGGGACTTAAGGCATTTGTTAAGCTCTCTGCAGAAAAGGTCTTTTCACGGAAGGACTTCGGTTTGATCTCTTCCAGATGTACAGACTTAGACCTAAGTTTTTACGGATTTCAATCTTTTCAGAGGGTACGAGATCAACATGTATATCCCTCTTTTTCCCATCACAGTTCCTGTAAATGAACTTTAATGTGTGCGCTGGTCCACTTTCTTGCAAATACTTATCAAAATACAGTCTCCTTGTCGTACATGTATTATGTTCTGCTCGGGATCTTGCATCCTGATATCGAGGTTCTGCATCTGTAGATTGATAACACAAGGACAGTTTGTGTTCCTCAAGTGTGTCCTGGATGCATTGTGTCATGGTAATACTCAAAAGTTTCGAAATAGTACTTCGTGATTCTTCTGTACATGTATAAAGGAGAAAAATGAAATCAAACTCATCTGGAAAACCATTTTTTGTGCCTTCATAGAAACTTCCAGCCTTTATGATAGAACTTCTATTAGCTAGTATGTGAGGATACTGATGCAAGTCACTGTCCTTACTAATGGGGAAATAGACTTCCGTAACATAGTTTGAAAATAGTCCTCGTTATGAGATATTCTAATTAATCTTAAAACATTTCTAAGCTGTTTGTCCACCGTGTCACCTTCTAGTACCTTGTCAACTATATCCTGTACCAATGTCTCTATTCCTGTCTTGATAAACGCTTTCTCCTCATCCTCTATTTGGAATTCACATTTCTTTTCATAAACATCATTCAGATATAACTCGAGGTTATTTGTTACGTTTCGTCTACGTTTTCTTTCGTATAACAGAATATGTGGTGTAGCTCCAACGGCTGTTTTTTGTTTTCCTAGACTGTTTATTTTCCATCCTCTAGCCAGTGTTGCGTTCAGATAAACTAAGGAATCTTTCCTTAAGCACTTTATTCCTGTTTAGTAGCTTACAGTGATCGATACGCTGATACACATTCCATATTCAGTATACAACTGTTTTCCACTTTTTTAAGACAGTCTGATGTCCTCATTTCAGAAGCTTGATCTAGCATGCTAATAGTTTCACTTGTATGTTTTGATACTGAAAGTGATTAAAACTTCTTGATTCTACATTCAAATATTCGGTATACAACATTAACTGTGTCACAGAATACAGATATAAATCCACATTTCAAAAGACAACAACGTACTGCATAAGCATGCTCATATTATTGCAGTATTATACACTATATAGTTAGGTATACACATGTTTATATATGTGTCTGTAAATAGTTTATTATTGTAAACCAGTCTGTATTGATCGTGGAATAATATTTACGTTGCTTTGAACATGACAACTTACACAGATAAGAATTTTTTAATGAAACAAAGTTTTGTGGTTCGAATCGAGCGCAAATCTTACTGGGATTTTTTTTGGTGTTCTTTGTTTGGCAAACTATTTCTTTCCGCTTTTCTTGATGTAGTTGTGTATATTTAAATATGTTTTCCTATATAAGTACTACTGAAATGTTTATTTCAAATATGTAGCATCTGCAAAATACAGTTCACTTCAGAGATTCCTGGTGCTGTTTGCTTCCATTACACTTTTAACCACAATGCCCTTTAAAATTTCCAGCAGAAAGCATTGCACATTTCTGATGATCATGACTTTAGATGTAGCTAAATTGGTGTGATAAATTAAACGTCTTGTGTTCTGTGAAACAACCGTGTTGAGGTTCCATATTTGAAAATTAGTTAATATATGTAGAAGTAAATGTCCTGACAGATTTCCGCCTGTTTGATCGTGACCCGATGGGTTGTAGCTAGTTGGTTTAAGGTGCATAACACATGCCCCATGCATGTAGAGGCAACTTAACGTCAATTAATTAACTAGCAAAATTTTGTAAACCAGTAAAGTTAAAAACTTATTCTTCAGTTTTTAGCACACCTGAACACAATTTGCTCTCTGTTGGATGTGGTGATTTGTCTGTCGTTTGTAAACCTTGATAACACTGTACAAGTCACAATTTTCATGTGACTTTCATGATGGTTGCCTAGAACATGTTGATGATACCATTGTTTTTGGGGTCAGTGGGTCAAAGGTCAAGGTTATAGTGACCTCCATTAGCTTTCCCTTGATAACACTCCAAAGTTCACAATTTTCATATGACTTCGCTGAAACTTGCGCAAAAAATTGCGTGCAGCCTGTAAATGACCCCTGTTGATTTTTAGGTCAAAGGTCAAGGTGACATGAATTTTGAAAATCATTTCCTCTCAGTTTGTTGAAATCTTATTATCAACAACAGTCTTGAGGACTTCATAGGATGATTTGTCGTACTGAGTTAATGATTCCTACTGTCTTAGGGGTCATTCGGTCAATGTCACAGTGACCTCTGTAAGTTTTCAAAAAGATTTTTATAAAACTTATTCGGAACAGCCCAGTTAGTCCAGTAGAGCGATACTGGCCCTTTTGGGCCTTTTGGTTTATTTGTTGTTGTGTTACATGTATCTAGATCTGCACATGATTTTTCTGTTACAACTATCAAATAAAGCTTATATAATGTACAGTTATACAAAATATTTTACACAGTCTTTGCTATTTGCAAGACAAAGAGCTTCCATTTCAGAACATTATTGTGGCTTTAAGAGGATGTTAACCAAATGACCAATAGTCTTTGTAACATTTTCACCTAAATACTTGCATTGTATGTACATGTAGATGTCCGACCATTGGTGTCGAAGTTGCTGTCCTCGTACATCAATATAAAGTGCAGGAAAACATTTTTGCACAATATTTTATATCGGTACTTTAGAATTAAACAAAAAAGTTTCATACTAACAATTTCAGCTCTTTGTTTCGTCCCGGTTTTGTGAACTGTCTGAAAGATCAAGACTTTGATTGGTTAATTATGATGCTGGGCAAACTATTAGCCATTCAGATGTTATAACATGGTCTTAAGGAAAGTCAAATTAACTAAAACACAAGTTTGAACACCTGTCTGTCCAGATTCTTGATAAAACAGATCATTGGCTGTAATTTCAACAGCTTTAGCTGTTCCAACAATGTAAATATGTAGCAAACTCACAACTGTATAAAAACTACAGACAAAGCTTTCTTTGATTTTATTTTTCCCTCTTTGCGTTAACACCTCCTTACGGATTTAAATGTTGTTTCAAAATATTTGTAAAACTAGAACATAAAATCCTGGAGAAACAAAATTTAATTATAAAACGTATTGCATACACAGAATAATGATGGAACCAATTACGCATCTTTGAAAGAACCGAGGATCTGGCAGATATTGTGGACCTATGCAATAGCGAACTATTTCGTTAATGTAAATAACTAAATATACTTTAATGACTAAACCAAAAGTTTTTTTGCTCTGCTTTTGAAGAAACTTGGATTGTCTGTTGTACCGATTTTAATGTTTGAAATGACACTGATTTTTATGATGTTCAGTAACGAAAATGCCAGGTTGCGATTTTGGTGGAATGCGCTGAGAACAAGCAGGAAGGCGTGTACAAACAAACAAGGTTTGTATCCCTGTATTTATCATTCACATTGTGTGGCTACGTCAAAAACTGTTAAAGACCTAACATACTTTACAAAACATTCAAATTACTATTCATTTTTCAATAGAGTCACTTTTAGTTCAATCTCGGTATAAGTTTTTTTTCCTGGACTGCCTTAAAGGCTTCAACACAACAAATGGCATCGTTATTACTGTCAAATTGGCAAAAGGTTTGGGAAAGAGGTGAACAATCGAGGGTATTAGATCAGTTGAATACGGGGAGTCAAAGCTACACTCAGCAGCTTTAGCTACTGCACCTTGCCAGGTGTGTGCAGACGCATTATTTGAAGGCAAAACGTTATATGCTCTGAACTTTTCTCACCGTTTTCCTCATTATGCATTAGCATATTACTGCCCAGTGATGGTTTGTCCATTCTGAAGATAATCCACCTTGATAACACCTTGTAATCCTCGTAATATTGATCTCACAACCTTGCCTACTGATGCTGTCCGCAATAATTTCTTCGGTGGTGAACCTTAATGTTTTCATTTGAACGTTAGATCCATTTCATATCCTGCGTCACAATTCTCCCGAGACATTTTCTCGGTTTTGCTGAAAACGTCTCAAAAGCTCTTTGGAAATATTCAGCCTACTCAATTGTTTGTCTGGCATTAACATTCACAGAACCTATTAGGTCAATTTAAGGAAATACAAAAACATTAACTTGTTTTTCAGCAGCAGTATTTCAAATAGGGATATACTCCACCACTATTGTAAAGTTTTAAAAGCCAGTTTCAAACTGTTTTTCCCTGTTACAATTCTAGAAAATTCAATTTGGTCATAGTAATGGACCTTTAATACGTATTAATATGATGATTTTCCAGTATAAAGGTAAATGGCTTTCTAAGGTTAGAAAGAATGAAATTGTCGCCATGAGAAAACCCCAGGATTATGGGTGTAATATTGTAGCAATGCACACATGTTACATAAATTTTTAGAGGACGATCATAATATAAGAGTTCTTGTCAGTTTGTTTGTAGTTACCACACAAGTAGTGCAGTGCCGCACTTGAACATGATTACTAAGGCTTTAATATGCTATTTAAACTGATCTAGCAATCTCGGGCAAAAAGCGTTTTAAGTGCTAACCAAACCTTTGGTTTGTTTAAACCTGTAACGAAAGTTCAAAGTACTGTTCGATTTCGTATTTCCCCTTTTTCACAACGCGTAAAAGTATGAATTAAAAGCTGACGGTAATATGTCATATTCGTTTAACTTACTTACTTTTTAAAGACACATGCATAGGTTGTAAGGTCTATAGCATACTTTAGTTCAAATAGATTTAATTAGATATTCTGACATTTTTTGTTCAATATTTTATCAATCTCGGACTCTTGGACTAATTTGGAGCTGTTAATATAGTAGAGGAGAAGGCCCGTTCGTAATAAAGGGTTTAAACCGATTACTCCAAGCGGTTTGAGCGTTTTCAGCGCTTTGGTCTAAGGGAAATAACTGCGTTACAAGAAAAAGAAATAATGTACATACTTGCTCCTCTTGTCACAATATGTTTGAAACACTCTCACAGCATTTAAATACATTCGTATGTGTCATAAAAAATTTTAGTATTATATATTTCATATTCTATAAAATATTTCAGCGCTCATAGATCTTTCAAATGATTAGAAACCAATGCATTTATGATATAGCAGATTAAAGCATCAAAATTTCGGCAGCCAGTACCTCACAAGCTCTTTTTATTTTGTGGACAACGTTACACCATTAGACTGGGTATGATTATGTCATTGGAGAGACCAAATATCAGGTTCGAAAGGAAAGTCAGAGCCATCTTGGGTCTCTGGTAACTATCTTCTTTAACAAGTGCAACTTGTATCGCTGTCTGTTAAACTAAACATTTTAGATAATCATTTAGTCCCTAAGATTTTATTCAGACATAACAAAAGCATTCAATTGACACCTTTCTTTCACACACGTTGTACTTTTGAATAGGTCCGATGTCACATGTTTATTGTCATTTGTATACTTTGTAAATGTTATTTGCTAGCTAAAACGTACACGATACGTTTAAGCAAAACGAAAACGCTATGACTGTATCAAAACACTTCAATTTTTCACACTTTAAAAATTTAATTGGCGCAATTCCATTTAAAAATAAAGATAAAAGTTAATGTTAACTTCAATCTGTTGATATTTTGAAATGTATTTACTGTTTGAAATGTTACAAAATTCTGCTATATAAACTGTTGTAAAAGATTCGAACTTACATATGTAAAACTTAACTTATTTACCAGTTTGCAAATCCCTATCGGGGTGGCTAGACAGGTTACTTAAGTTAGCAATTGTTTCCCGATTTCGTTGGAAATCGGGAGTTTCCTTTTCGATGCGTGTATGTGGTCGCACGGTCGCAAAACCGTCCCTATTTTATCAAGGAGTATAAAATGATTTGTATTCATTTATATTTCAAGAAGTATCTCCCCTTTTTCACAACTCCATCTTTATTTTTATGAGTATGGTTCAGTGAGTATTGTTCTGTGAGCACTTCTCATGGTGGGCATTGTTCAGTGAGCACTTCTCATAATGAGTGTTGTTCAGTGAGCACTTCTCATGGTGAGCATTGTTCAGTGAGCACTTTTCACGGTGAGCATTGTTCAGTGAGTACTTCTCATGGTTAGCATTGTTCAGTGAGCACTTCTTCACACGGTGAGCATTGTTCAGTGAGCACTTCTCATGGTGAGCATTGTTCAGTGAGCACTTCTCATGGTGAGCATTGTTCAGTGAGCACTTCTCATGGTGGGTGTTGTTCAGTGAGTACTTCTCATGGTGAGCATTGTTCAGTGAGCACTTCTCATGGTGAGTGTTGTTCAGTGAGTACTTCTCATGGTGAGCATTGTTCAGTGAGCACTTCTCATGGTGAGCATTGTTCAGTGAGCACTTCTCATGGTGAGTGTTGTTCAGTGAGCACTTCTCGTGGTGAGCATTGTTCAGTGAGCACTTCTCATGGTGAGCATTGTTCAGTGAGCACTTCTCGTTGTGAGCATTGTTCAGTGAGCACTTCTCATGGAGAGCATTGTTCAGTGAGTACTTCTCGTGGTGAGGGTTGTTCAGTGAACAATTCTCAAATTGAGTATTGTTATGTGAGCACTACTCACAATGAAAATTGTTCACTGAGCACTTCTCACCATGAGAACTATTCAGTGAGCACTTCTCATGTTAAATTCTGTTCACTGAGCACTACTCATGTGAAGTTTGTTAAGTGAGCATTGTTCAATGATCACTTCTCACGGTAATTGTTGTCCAGTGAGCATTGTTCAGTGAGCATTGTTCAGTGAGCACTGTCCAGTGAGCATTGTTCAGTGAGTGTTGTTCAGTGAGTGTTGTTCAGTGAGTGTTGTTCAGTCAGCACTTCTCATGGTGTCCATTGTTCAGTGAGCAATTCTCACAGTGAGCATTTTTCAACATAAGTGTTGTTCAGTGAGCAGTTCTCCCAGTAAAAATTGTTCTGTTTACAATCTCACGGTCAGTGTTTTTCAGTGAGCATATTTCACGGTGAGTATTGTTCAATGAGCACTAATCACGGTAAATTTTGTTCAGTGTGCACCCTTTTCAAATTGAGTATTGTTCTGTGAGCACTACTCACGATGAAAATTGTTCAGTGAGCACTACTCACATTGAGTTTTGTTAAGTTAGAAAAACTCAATTGAACATTGTTCAGTGAGTACTTCTCAAAATGAGCATTGTTCAATGTGCACAACTCTCGGTATGTTTTGTTCAGTGAGCACTACTCATATAGAGCATTGTTCAATGAGCACTTCTCATGGTGAGGTCTTCTGTTTGTGAGCAATGTTCAGTGAGCTCTTGTTACTTAGAGCATTGTTGAGTGAGCACTACTCACGTTGATTGCTGGTAAGTGACAACTGCTCATGATGAGTACTGTTCTGTGAACATTCACAGTTAGTTCTTCTTAGTGAGCACTACTGATGGAAATAATTGTTCAGTGAGCACTTCTCATGATGAGCACTGTCAAGTGTGCACTAGTGATGGTGAACATTTTTCATTCAGCACTGTTCACTGGTCAGTACTCACCATAAGCATTGTTAACTGAGTACTTCTCATTGTTAATACTGCCAGTGAGCACTTTTCATGGTGAGTACTATCCAGTGAGCACTTCTCATGGTGAGTAATGTCCAGTGAGCACTTCTCATGGTGAGTACTGTTCAGAGAGCACTTCTGACGATGATCATTGTTCAGTGAGCACTACTCATGGTGACCGCTGTTCAGTGAGCACTACTCACGGTGACCGCGGTTCAGTGAGCACTACTCACGGTGACCACTGTTCAGCGAGCACTATACATGGAGACCGCTGTTCAGAGAACACTATTGATGGTGACCACTGTTCAGTTAGCACTACTAATGGTGACCACTGTTCAGCGAGCACTATACATGGAGACCGCTGTTCAGTGAGCACTACTCATGGTGACCGCTGTTCAGTGAGCACTACTCATGGTGACCACTGTTCAGTTAGCACTTCTAATGGTGATCATTGTTCAGTGAGCACTTCTGATGGTGACCGCTGTTCAGTGAGCACTACTCATGGTGACCGCGGTTCAGTGAGCACTTCTGATGGTGATCATTGTTCAGTGAGCACTACTCATGGTGACTGCGGTTCAGTGAGCACTTCTGACGGTGATCATTGTTCAGTGAGCACTACTCATCTTGACCGCTGTTCAGTGAGCACTACTCATGGTGACCGCGATTCCGTGAGCACTTCTGACGGTGATCATTGTTCAGTGAGCACTACTCATGGTGACCCCTGTTCAGTGAGCACTACTCATGGTGACCGCGGTTCAGTGAGCACTTCTGACGGTGATCATCGTTCAACGAGCACTATACATGGAGACCGCTGTTCAGTGAGCACTACTCATGGTGACCGCTGTTCAGTGAGCACTACTCATGGTGACCGCGGTTCAGTGAGCACTTCTGACGGTGATCATTGTTCAGCGATCACTATACATGGAGACCGCTGTTCAGTGAGCACTATACATGGAGACCGCTGTTCAGTGAGCACTACTCATGGTGACCGCTGTTCAGTGAGCACTACTAATGGTGATCATTGTTCAGCGAGCACTATACATGGAGACCGCTGTTCAGTGAGCACTACTTCTCATGGAGACCGCTGTTCAGTGAGCACTACTCATGGTGACCACTGTTCAGTTAGCACTACTAATGGTGATCATTGTTCAGCGAGCACTATACATGGAGACCACTGTTCAGTGAGCACTACTCATGGAGACCGCTGTTCAGTGAGCACTACTCATGGTGACCACTGTTCAGTTAGCACTACTTACGGTGATCATTGTTCAGTGAGCACTATACATGGAGATCACTGTTCAGTGAGCACTACTCATGGTGACCACTGTTCAGTTAGCACTTCTAACGGTGATCATTGTTCAGTGAGCACTACTCATGGTGACTGCTGTTCAGTTAGCACTACTAATGGTGATCATTGTTCAGCGAGCACTATACATGGAGACCACTGTTCTGTGAGCACTACTCATGGAGACCGCTGTTCAGTGAGCACTACTCATGGTGACCACTGTTCAGTTAGCACTACTAACGGTGATCATTGTTCAGTGAGCACTTCTGATGGTGATCGCTGTTCAGTGAGCACTACTCACTATGAGTACTGTTCTGTGAGCAGTTTTGAGATATTTTTTAACTTCAAATTATATAGAGGATAATTGTTTGTTTCGGTGTAAGATCACGTTATAATTTAACCGAGTGGGCACCAAAAGTGATATTTTCACGAGTGGCGCAGCCACGAGTGAAAATAACAACTTTAGGTGTTCACGAGTGAAATTAACTTGATATTACACCGATACCAACACTTTTTCTGTTTATTTTATGGTTAAAACTCTACTTTTATTGAGTTTATTTCTATAAAATATCGAAAATCGCGGGAAACGTCATCAGAAACATAGCGCAAATGACGTCATTTAAACGACGTCATCGTCGCATGGTTTCCAGCATTAATTACGCTCGGTATACTTTTTGACGTAAATCCGGGTTAAAGATTGCAAAAACAGTGAAAAATAAAAATGGTAATCCACTGTTTCAAAACTGTGGATTATCACTTTTATTTCACTGAGAAAACTCTATAATTCACTGGAAAACATAAAATAAATCATAATTTTGCATAACAAATTCGAGATATTTTTGTACTAAGAATTATACAACATTTGCAAGACGAAAAAAATCACGATTTGTTAGCGAAGCGAGTGAGGAAAATTTGAGCATTTCAAAGCCATTTTTGGTCTTTTTGACGAGAACAAAAAATTACGATCCGGATCTATCGCTTGTGACTCTCACCCACTCACCCTTCATTTTTATTGCATTTTCGGGACCTTTAAGATTTTTATATTTGCTTGCGGTGTATACGCACGTGCATATTTTGCGTTACGGCAACTACGCACCTGTATTTAGGCCTAGTATATCAAAAGATTTGTCACAATTAAAATAAGTAAAATTCGAGAAAAAGTTGATTTTCATTTTTTCATCCACATCCTGTATTAACATTTATTTCATTTTACTTGTGTAAAAGTGCGCCTACAACGGCGTGAAAATAAATCTACCATGTCCATTGAGTTGTGGATAAGGAAACCCCACCCAAGGGTTGAGATACGTCCTAAAACGAGGCTCTTGTTCGCACAGGCCGACGTTTAAACAATGACAATGACTTGCTATAAATAATAAACAATAAATATGCACAAAAACTAGAGCTATCATCGCCGTTTTTTATAGACTATAGTTTAAAATCGCTTTCAATGTCTCGAAATTTTAATATTATATTGATCTATAAATATATGCATATTCACATATTATATCATAACGTACTATTGTTGTATATGATAATGTTGAACCTTGTTTTACGAAGGAGCTTTAATTCCGTTTACGTCAAAGCTCTTTTTTTGCGTCAGGTTCCTACGACGTGTCATATAATAATTAATGCGGAACGTGACAAATGGGCCCCTATGGGTCAAATATGTCATATCTTTAGAAGTAAATATGCTACAGTTTAAATCGATGTATCAAAGTAAAGAGCACTTTTCAAAATGTTTGTGTGAGGATTCTTCATGAATATTAATCAGGTGAAAAGACACGTACAATAAATTGGATATGTTAAGGTTACTTCTAATTCTAATGAACCCATTGTATTTCAAAACAAGAGACATTCAGCTTTCCAACAATGTCTTTCTTTTCAAAATATCTTAATTCTAGGCTAAAAAACAAGCATTTAAAATTGAGCTCATCTAGTACATGTACATAATTTATGCTTAATTGTGATAATAAAGGAGAAGTACCAGGGTCGGTCGGGACTTATAAACAATCAAAGAAATAAAGAAAGAAATAAAAAGCAACTTTGCCTATTAAATTGAAATTTATTATATCCGTTGAAGAATTCGCCCGGAGCTGAGACATGGAAGAAATAATAAACGTCTCCAAATGAATGATCAAATTGTAATCTCATGCAGACAGAAATTATAAATTACAGACAAAATGTTTAATAAACTAAAAAAATATCAATAATAATATTAATTTGTTTGTAAACACAATTCTGATTAAAGTGATCATTCTTTTTCAATTCTGGTAATTAATATTAGGTGATAAGAAAAATAAATGAAATATTCCACAGTTGCTAGGCAACCGACCTATATACCTGTCTTTTTTCCGACGTTACCTTTAACATGATTTATCATATACAATAAATCATAAGTGATAAATTATTATATTTCTGCGTTCTATTGGCTATCAAGAATATAGTATTCTTTTACCTGTTTGAATGAAAAACAAAGGGTTCAAAAACGACATTAAGATGTTACAAGTTTGTTCATGACTATAAACACAAAATCTGGCATAACTTTGTCAATTTTCAAGATTGGACTTACTGGACATATTTTCAGGTTTTACTTCAAAGATAACATTGATTACAAAAATGCAAAAACATGAAAATCAATATTTTTGGCCAGAAGCCCCATTTTTGCAAAGTTAAAAAGGTATATAAAACTGTAAAGGGGTTTAAACTCTATGGGAATGCAAATTTTATTAATGGGACATCCATTCGACTCTGATTTATTTTGTCTTTATAGTATTCTTAATATATAATGTCAATAAATGATGAATTTTTCCGTCTAGATTTTCGAATAACCATATATAAAATCAGCCATTATCCTTATTAGTTTCGCATGTGATGAAGATATTTATGATTATTTGCCGTGAAACATTAAAAAATGGTTAAAAAGCTAAAAAAATAAAAAAAAAATAAGTAAAACAGAAGAAATTTAAAAAAAAAAAAAGGGACCGGATTGGTTTTGAACTCCATTCGTGCAAGTACAGCGCAGACGCCTTAACCAACTGCACTACGAAGACCAAATAGATTTAACGCGGAAAATAACGTTATAATGAGAGACGAATCTATATAAAGGACGACAACTCTTGAGTTTCTAGAATAAATGACTGTGTTTATAGTTTTCAGCTCAGAAGTACCTCCATTGTTTAATGAAGAGAGACGTATATACAATGTATTCGAGCTAGTGCTTAAGTATCCATGTATCTTTAATTTACCCAGTATTGAATATACTGCGGCCCGCAATAATTTTAAATTGTGAATAATTTTTGGTAATATCGATATTTTTTCATTTGTTAAATATACTAGATAAGACAGAAAAATACTCATTCTGTGTTTTTGCAGGCACCAGATGACAGAAACGACATTTCAAGGAAGACTTTAAATAGTTTGCATTTAATGTACAATACATCTATTTTTCAATTTGTCTCTCAGATGTTATGTCAAGTCAAGTCATAAAACATGTATTTGATATAAGCCCCTCCCCCCCCCATATTTTTGAAAATCCCCCCTATTTTTTAATGTGAGGGGGGATATTCCCCCTATTAATAAATTCCTTGATATAAACACTGCTTTGATAATGGTACTATGTGGTATGTTTCGAAATCATATGTATCTTGTGAACTTTGCATTTTTTTCAAATTCTTGCCAAGGTTCAGGAGGTAAGGATATAGGCAGAACGTAAGGTTATTGAATGAGCTGCGGGAAATCTTCTATTTCCTCGTATTTACACATTTCTTCCAGTATCTGTATAACACAGGGTCCTATATTTTCAGTGTCACTGTTGACACATTCATCATGATGATATATCATCATTGTTTTTATTTTGTAAGAACTATAGATAACACCTGAGTCACCGCTGTTTTTCATACAATAGTAGTTCAGCTTTTCACCATCTCCGTGTCCATTTATTAGGAACTTAAGTATTCTGTACACTTTTATATGTTTTTTTGACAAGATATGTTTCATGAAATGAACTTCTGTTTGAGTAAGTGATAGACATTGTTTACCTAAGGTTTGTATGAAGCTTTCTGCAGACATAACCTCTTCACCGAAGGACTTTGGTTTAATCTTTTCCGGAAAAGAATCAGGTTTATCACTGACATCCTCCTTTGCAGCTGGAACTAGATCAACATGTATGTCCTTTGTTTGTCCGTCACAGTTCCTGTAAATGAACTGCAATGTGTGCGCTGGTCCACTTTGTTGCAAATACTTATCAAAACTTAGTCTCCTTGTATTATGTTCTGCTAGGGATCTTACATACTGATGTCGAGGTTCTGCATCTGTAGGTGGATAACAAAAGGACAACTTGTTTTCTTCAAGTGTGTCCCAGATGTGTTGTCCCATGGGCGTTCCCAAAAATAGCAAAAAATGAAAGAATGATCCTGTACAACTATACAGAAGAAAAATGAAATCAAACTCATCTGGAAAACCATTCTTTGTGCCTTCATAAAAACTTCCAACCTTTATGATAGAACTTCTATTAGCTAGTATGTGGGGGTACTGTTGAAAGTAACTATCCTTGCTTATGGGAAAATATACTTCCGTTAAAGACTTTAGAACAAAGTCCTGAAAATTTTCGCCAATGTTACTTATAAAATGTTCTCTAAGCAATCTGTCCACCATGTCACCTTCTAGTACCTTGTCAACTATATTCTGTACCAAGGTCTCTATTCCTTTCTTTATAAACTCAACCTCCTTTTCCTCTATTTTGAATACACATTCCTTTTCATAAACATCATTCAGATATAACTCGAGGTTATTTTTAACGCCCCCTCTACGTTTTCTGTAATATAACTTAATATGGTGTGATGCTTTCACGGCTGCCTTTCTTTTCATACACTGTTTATTTTCCATCCTCTAGCCAACATTACTGCTTAGATAGAGTGAGGAATCTTTCCTTAATATACTTGTTCCTATTAAGTAGTTTAGTACGTTAATAACTTAATAAAGTGATCGATACCCTGATTCTACATTCATATATTCAGAATGCAAATGTTTTCCATTGTGTTTGAGGACAGATATTTGTTTTCAAAAATGAGTATTGCTCTAGCATGTTCATAATAGTGCAGTTATATACATTTGTCACTGTCTTATTTATTCCAGTTGTATCTTTTGATACTTAAAAAATAAAGTGATCGATACTTCGTGATTTTCCATTCATATATTAAGTATACAAAACTTATGTATTTCACTGTTTCACTGAAGACAAATATGTATCCCAATTTCAAAAGGCAACGAAGTACTGAACATGCTCGTAATATTGCAGTATTATACACTTTACAGTTAAATATAAAGACGTATATATGTCTGTCAGTTGTTAATCAAAGTAAAACACATGTTTAAACTTGTAAAGATAAGCTAACAAATATGGCAGTAAGTAAGTCATGTCAACTTCATAGAAACACAAGATTGTGGGGATTATTAATATGTGGCAGTCTGCATTGATCGAAGATAAATATTGACGTTGCTTTGAACATGACAACTAACACAGATAAGAATTTTTAAATGAAACAAAGTTTTGTAGTTTGGATCCAGTGCAAAACTTGATGTGAATTTAAGTCTTTCGTTGTTTTTTACATTTTGTTTGGCAAATTATTTCTTTCTGCTGTTCTTGATGTAGCTATGTGTGTTTAATTACGTTTTCTTATATAAATAGTTCTGTTTATTTCAAATAAATTTTGTATCATGTACAAATTACAGTTCCCTTCAGAATATCCTAGTGCTG
Source organism: Saxidomus purpurata (assembly GCA_022818135.1). NCBI lineage: Eukaryota > Metazoa > Mollusca > Bivalvia > Venerida > Veneridae > Saxidomus > Saxidomus purpurata. The sequence goes on from JAFMSR010000007.1 coordinate 44,096,641, forward strand.
CTTGCTTCCATTTGAACACTTTCAACCATCAATTTCTGATGATCTTGACTTTAGATGTAGAGCTCTACATTGGTGTAATACATTAAACTTCTTGTGTTCTGGGTAACAACTGTGTTGAAGTACATGTTTGAAAACTAGTTCGTTTAAGGTGAATAACATATCAAAATTATGGTCCATGCATGTAGTGGCAACTAAACGTCAAATAGACTAGCACAATTCTGTTAACCAGTAAAGTTAACAAGAGGGCTAAGATGGCCATATATCGCTCACCTTAGCACAAATCCACTTGCCTGCTGGGTGTAGTCAATTATGACCCAAATGGCATGATTTGAACAAGGTAAGTGGAGGACCACTAGACAATGTTATATACCAAATAGGTTTTGCTATATACGTCTTTGTAAAACAAGTTACCCCGGGGGGGGCAATATTGACCCACGAGGCATAATTTGAACAAACTTTGAAGAGGTCTAACAGGCAATGCTTCATGCTAAACTCCCTAGGTATTGTGGTTTTTGAGAATATTTTTAAAGTTTATCTTATATATGTATTATGTATAGTCTATGTGAAACTAAGTGATCCTCGGGCTGGGTTTATTTTGACCCAGGGGTCATAATTTGAAGAATCGTAATAGCGAACCACTAGACAATGCTACCAACTATCTAAGCTCTAGGCCTTGTGGTTTCAGTGAAGATTTTTAAAAGCTATCATTTTTTGAAGATTTTCAATGTCACTGTGACCTCTGTTAGCTTTTCCGTGATAACATTCCAAAAGATGTTTCATAAAACTTACTCGGAACAGTCCAGTTAGTCCAGTAGAGCGATACTGGCCCTTTTGGGCGTCTTGTTTTTTGTTTGTTTTTGTGTTATCTGCACATGATATTACTGTTACAACTATCAAACATAAAGTTTGTATAATGTATAGTTGTATAGATGTTTTATAGTATTTTCTACTTGCAAGGAGAAAAGTTTCCATTTCAGAACATTAGTGTGGCTGACCCATAGTTTTTATAAAATTTACACTTAAATACTTGCATTGAATGTTCATGTAGATATCCGATAAGCTGTCCTTGTACATCAATACAGAGAGCAGGAATTCACATTTGTGCACAATATTCTATACTAGTACTTTATACGAGAATAATTAGACAGTAATTGAACAGAAAAAAGTTTCATACTAACAAGTTCAGCTCTTCGTCCTGGTTTTGTGACCTGTCCGAAAGATCAAGACTTTGATTGGTTAATTATGAAGCTTGGCAAACTATTAGCCATTCACACATTATAACATGGTCTTAAGAAAAGTCATATGAACTTAAGCTCAAGTTTGAACATCAGTCTGTCCAGATTCATGATAAAACAGATAACTTGCTATAAACTCAACAGCATTAGCTGTTCAAAAATGTATATATAAATGTAATATGAATATAAACAATTGCATAAAAACAACAGAAAAATCTTTCTTTGATTTTATTTCTTAGTCTTTGCATTAACACCTCCTTACGCATTTAATGTGGTTTCAAAATATTTGTAAAACAAGAAAACACAAAATCCTGGGGAAACAAATGATAAAACATACAGCAGATGCAGAACAAGAAAAAACGTGAAACAAAGTATCACAACGGGCCCACAAATAAAACTGACATGTAAATATTTTGGAAAACTGATTAATTGAATATCAACATTCACATGGTAATTAATAATTAAGAAAATATTTAACCTGTAATAATTAACTCCTGTGCAGTGAACAAATACTTAAAGGGGAAGATACTTAGACATGCGTTGCTAATGACGTCATCTTTATATTATGCATGATGTCATGTTGTTTACAGCTTTAACTGACGCACCTAATTCCCAGGTTTGGTGCATCCTTACTCACCTGCGTATCAGAGCAGACACATAGGGATCACTTTGTCCATTTGTTGTCATCCCGGGTACGTGTCACATTTTTGGTTAAAGTTAACTAGCAAGGCCATGTCTCAATTCAATAATCATACAATGCATTGAATTGAAACTTCACAGAAGGCGTCCAAGTCAACAAAGCTAAAAGACATAGGGTTAATAACTCTTGATAGAATGTACTGCAAGTTACGGCCCTATTTTAACTTAGAAAAATTGCAATGTGGTTAAAATTTGCTTAAAGTTTAACAAGAATGTATATGCCACTACTATTATCAGTAGCCACGACTTGCAATTATTTGATACTTCATGAATGTCTTCAGTTGTATCAAACAAGTTAGATAACACTTAATTGAATTTATCACAATATCTAGGCGTTGTCTGACTTCGAAATTGTGGTTAATGCTTTGTGATAATGTAGAAAGGTCAATAACAGTACGGTGAAAAACCCCTTGGATAGCTATATGGCTAAACCCGCAAAAGAAAATCAAAATAATAAATCAGTCTTCTGATAGATAATTATTTGCTTGAATTAAAGAAGAAAATTTCAGTGTAAAAACAGTTGAGACTGGTGAAGTTTAAATGTTACAATACACACTGTTATTGTGTTGAAGATGTTACATGGTTTCTTTAATTTACTTATAAAACAATGCAACCAACAAAAAGTTGAGTGTCTGCTAGTTGAGTGTCTTGATGTTTGTGTTCCGCTGCTTTGCTGAGATCCACGCTGGGAGTTGCAGTTGATCCTGTATCTGGTACGCGTTTCTTCTGTAAAATTAGTTTGAGAAGCCAGTGTCGATCCTTCAAGTCAATCGGTATTCAATGACATCAACTGGATCATGTTTAAGTTATTTTTTATTACATTTAGATACTGCTTTGATAATGGTTTTATTTTGTGTGTTTCATAATCATATGTGTCTTGTGAATTTTGCATTGTTTTCAAGTTCTTGGCGAGGTCCTGGAGGTAAGGAAATAGACATAACCTATTTGGGAAATTGCCAGGGAATAATCTACGCCCAAGCAAGTTTGGGAAATCATTTATGCTCTCATATTTACACATTTCTTCAAGTACCTGTATAACACAGGGTCCTATATACTCAGTGTCACTGTTGGCACATACATCATGATGATAAATTATCATTGTTTTTATCGTGTAAGAACTATAGATATGATATGGTCCACAGAAGCTTTCAGTATAACTGTTTTTCAGTTCTTCTCCATCTCCGTGTCCATTTATTATGTACTTAAGGATTCTGTACACTTTCCTGCGTTTATCTGACAAAAGATGTCTCATGAAATGAACCTCTGTTTGAGTTAATGATATACCACCATAACCAATGGCTCTTATGAAGCTTTCTGCAGACAAGACCTCTTCACGGAAGGATTTTGGTGGGATTTCTTTTTTTTCCAGATGTATAGACCTAGCTTCTTTACTGATTTTCATGATATCAGCAGGTACTAGATCAACATGTATACGCCTCGTTTGTCCGTGACAGTTCCTGTAAATGAACTGTAATGTGTCCGCTGGCCCACTTATCTGCAAATATTTATCAAAACACAGTCTCCTTGTCGCACATGTATTGTTCTGCTGGGGATCTTGCATACCGATTCCGGGGATCTGCAACTGTAGATGGATAACAAAAGGACAGTTTGTTTTCTTCAAGTGTTTCCATGATGAATTGTGACATGGGAATTCTCACACATTGAACTAGTGATTCTTCTGTACAACTAAACAGAAGAACAATGAAATCAAACTCGTCTGGAAAATCATTTTTTGTGCCTTCATAAAAACTTCCAACCTTTATGATAGAACTTCTAGTAGCTTTTATGTGTGGATACTGTTGAAAGTAACTGTGCTTGCTTATGGGGAAATATACTTCCGTTAAAGACTTTTTAACATAGTCCTGATCTAACAATTTTGAAAACTTTCCGAAATTTTCTCCAAGCAGTCTGTCTACCCAGGTACCTTCAAGTACCTTGTCAACTATAGTCTTTACCTCTATTCCTGTCTTGATAAACTCAACCTCCTCATCCTTTATTTTGAATACACATTCCTTTTCATAAACATCATTTAGATATAACTCAAGGTTATTCTTAACGTTCCCTCTACGTTTTCTGTAATATAACCTTATATGGTGTGCAGCTTCCAATGCTGCTTTTCTTTTCCTACACTGTTTATTTTCCATCCTCTAGCCAACACTACTATTTACATAGAGTGAAGAATCTTTCCACAATCAATTTGTTCGTATTTAGTATTTTGGTACTTTAAGTGGTCAATTTTCTGTTTCTACCTTCATGTATTCAGGATACAAATGTTCTCCACTGTGTTTGAAGACATATTTTTCCTCATTTCAGAAGACAAGGAAGTGTTGTTTTCAAAAATGAGTATTGACCTAGCATGTTCATAATAGTGCAGTATTATACATTTGTCACTGTTTAATTTATTCCATTTGTATCTTTTGATACTTAAATAATAAAGTTATCGATACTTCGTGATTCTACATTCATATAATTCTTCCGCTTTTTTTGTTTGGCAAATCACTTCTTTCTTGATGTAGCATTGTATGTATAACTACGTTTTCTTAAATACATGAAAGTAGTTCTGTTTATTTTAAAAAAATGTTGTAGCATGTACAAATTACAGTTCCCTTCAGAATATCCTAGTGCTGCTTGCTTCCATTTTAACACTTGCAACCACCAATTTCTGATGATCTTGACTTTAGATGTAGCTACATTAGAGTGATACATTAAACGTCTTGTGTTCTGGGTAACAACTGTGTTAGGTACCATATTTCAATACTAGTTAGTTTGAGGTGTATAACATATTACAACTATGGTTCATGCATGTAGAGGCAACTAAACGTCAAATAAACTAGCAAAGTTAACAAGAGGGCCAAGATGTCCATATACATGTATCGCTCACCTTAGCACAAGTCCACTTGCCTGGTGGGTGTGGTCAATTTTGACCCAAAAGGCATGATTTGAACAAAGTAGATGGAAAACCACTAGACGATTTGAACAAAGTAGATGGAAAACCACTAGACAATGTTATAAGTTTTCCTGTATACGTCTTTGTAAGACAAGTGACACCCGGGGACCAATATTGACCCCAGAGGCATAATTTGAACAAACTTTGAAGTAGTAATGCTAATCTCTCTACGACTTGTGGTTTTTGAGACAAAGCTTTCTTTGATTTTATTTCTTTGCATCAACACCTCCTTACGCATATAAATGTAGTTTAAAAATATTAGTAAAAGAAGAAAACACAAAATCCTGGGGAAACAAATGATAAAACTTATTGCAGATTACAAAATACACTGTCATTGTGTTAGAGATGTTAAATGGTTTCTTTAATTTACGTATAAAATATGCAACCAACCCAAAAAGTTTCCATGCATGCACATGTTCTTCTGCTTATTTAATTTAAAGTTGCTGATGCTTTATCTTCAATGTAAACTAAATGTCATTCTGATAGTTGAGTGTCTTGATATTTGCGTGCTGCTGATTTGCTGAGATCCACGCTGGGAGTTGCAGTTGATCCTGTATCTGGTACGCGTTTCTTCTGTAAATTTTCTTTGAGAAGCAAGTGTCGATCCTTCAAGTCAATCAGTATTCAATAACATCAACTAGATCATGTTTAATTTATTTTTTAATTACATTTAGATACTGCTTTGATAATGGTTTTATTTTGTGTGTTTCATAATCATATGTGTCTTGTGAACTTTGCATTGTTTTCAAGTTCTTGGCGAAGTCCTGGAGGTAATGAAATAGACATAACTTAATTGTGGAACTGCTTCTCTGCAAGAATACCGTATGCCCTATCAAGTATGGGAAATCATTTACGTCCTCGTATTTACACATTTCTTCCAGTACCTGTATAACACAGGGTCCTATATATTCAGTGTCACTATTGGTACATTCATCATGATGATATATCATCATTGTTTTTATCTTGTACGAACTATACAATAGTATTGACTCAAAGCGGTTATAGTCATAGTGTTTCAGTTCTTCTCCATCTCCGTGACCATTTATTATGTACTTAAGGATTCTGTATACTTTCCTGTGTTTCTTCGACAAGATATGTCTCATGAAATGAGCCTCTGTTTGAGTAAATGATGAAACGCCATTACCAATGAGTCTTATGAAGCTTTCTGCAGACAAAGCCTCTTCATGGAAGGATTTTGGTGGGATTCCTTTTTCCCGATTTAAAGAAAAAGCTACTTTACTGATTTCTATGTTTACAGCAGGTACTAGATCAACATGTATAAGCCTCGTTCGTCCGTCACAGTTCCTGTAAATGAACTGCAATATGTGCGCTGGCCCACTTTGTTGCAAATACTTATGAAAACTCAGTCTCCTTATATTATGTTCTGCTAGGGATCTTACATACTGATGCTGAGGTTCTGCATCTGTAGGTGGATAACAAAAGGATAATTCCTTTACTTCAAGTACATCCTCGAAGTATGGTGACATGTTAATTCTCTTCCATTGAAATAAAGGCTTTAGTGATTTTCCTGTACAACTAAACAGGAGAACAATGAAATCAAACTCATCTGGAAAACCATTCCTTGTGCCTTCATAAAAACTTCCAACCTTTATGATAGAACTTCTAGTAGCTTTTATGTGTGGATACTGTTGAAAGTAACTGCCCTTGCTTAATGGGAAATATACTTCCGTAAAAAATTGTTTAACAAAGTCCTTGTCCTTTGACATTTCTTCAAGCAATGAGTCATGTTCTAGTACCTTGTCAACTATATTCTGTACCAGGGTCTCTATTCCTGTCTTTATAAACTCAACCTCCTCATCCTCTATTTTGAATACACATTCCTTTTCATAAATATCATTCAGATATAACTCGAGGTTATTCTTAACGTTCCCTCTACGTTTTCTGTAATATAACTTAATATGGTGTGCAGCTTCAACGGCTGCCTTTCTTTTCCTACACTGTTTATTTTCCATCCTCTAGCCAACATTACTGTTTAGATAAAGTGAGGAATCTTTCCTTAATATACTTGTTCCTATTAAGTAGTTTAGTACTTCAATAACTTAATAAAGTGATCGATACCCTGATTCTACATTCATATATTCAGAATGCAAATGTTTTCCACTGTGTTTGAAGACAGATATTTGTTTTCAAAAATGAGTATTGCTCTAGCATGCTCATTATAGTGCAGTAATATACACTTGTCACTGTCTTATTTATTCCAGTTGTATCTTTTGATACTTAAAAAATAAAGTGATCGATACTTCGTGATTTTCCATTCATATATTAAGTATACAAAACTTATGTATTTCACTGTTTCACTGAAGACAAATATGTATCCCAAGGCAACGAAGTACTGAACATGCTCGTAATGTTGCAGTATTATACACTTTTCAGTTAAATATAAAGACGTATATATGTCTGTCAGTTGTTAATCAAAGTAAAACACATTTTTAAACTTGTAAAGATAAGCTAACACATATGGCAGTAAGTAAGTCATGTCAACTTCATAGAAACACAAGATTGTGGGGATTATTAATATGTGGCAGTCTGCATTGATCGAAGATAAATATTGACGTTGCTTTGAACATGACAACTAACACAGATAAGAATTTTTAAATGAAACAAAGTTTTGTAGTTTGGATCGAGTGCAAAACTTGATGTGAATTTAAGTCTTTCGTTGTTTTTTACATTTTGTTTGGCAAATTATTTCTTTCTGCTGTTCTTGATGTAGCTATGTATGTTTAATTACGTTTTCTTATATAAATAGTTCTGTTTATTTCAAATAAATTTTGTATCATGTACAAATTACAGTTCCCTTCAGAATATCCTAGTGCTGCTTGCTTCCATTTGAACACTTTCAACCACCATTTCTGATGATCTTGACTTTAGATGTAGAGCTCTACATTGGTGTAATACATTAAACTTCTTGTGTTCTGGGTAACAACTGTGTTGAAGTACATGTTTAAAAACTAGTTCGTTTAAGGTGAATAACATATCAAAATTATGGTCCATGCATGTAGTGGCAACTAAACGTCAAATAGACTAGCACAATTCTGTTAACCAGTAAAGTTAACAAGAGGGCTAAGATGGCCATATATCGCTCACCTTGGCACAAATCCACTTGCCTGCTGGGTGTAGTCAATTATGACCCAATGGCATGATTTGAACAAGGTAAGTGGAGGACCACTAGACAATGTTATATACCAAATAGGTTTTGCTATATACGTCTTTGTAAAACAAGTTACCCCCCCCCCCCCCGGGGGGGGAATATTGACCCAAGAGGCATAATTTGAACAAACTTTGAAGAGGTCTAACAGGCAATGCTTCATGCTAAACTCCCTAGGTATTGTGTTGTGGTTTTTGCGAATATTTTTAAAGTTCATCTTATATATGTATTATGTATTAGTCTATGTGAAACTAAGTGATCCTCGGGCTGGGTTTATTTTGACCCAGGGGTCATAATTTGAAGAATCTTAATAGCGAACCACTAGACAATGCTACCAACTATCTAAGCTCTAGGCCTTGTGGTTTCAGTGAAGATTTTTAAAAGCTATCATTTTTTGAAGATTTTCAATGTCACTGTGACCTCTGTTAGCTTTTCCTTGATAACATTCCAAAAGATGTTTCATAAAACTTACTCGGAACAGTCCAGTTAGTCCAGTAGAGCGATACTGGCCCTTTTTGTTGTTTTTCTTGTTTTTGTTTGTTTTTGTGTTATCTGCACATGATATTACTGTTACAACTATCGAACATAAAGTTTGTATAATGTATAGTTGTATAGATATTGTATAGTATTTTCTACTTGCAAGGAGAAAAGTTTCCATTTCAGAACATTAGTGTGGCTGACCCAAGTTTTTATAAAGTTTACACTTAAATACTTGCATTGAATGTTCATGTAGATATCCGATAAGCTGTCCTTGTACATCAATACAGAAAGCAGGAATTCACATTTGTGCACAATATTCTATACTAGTACTTTATACGAGAATAATTAGACAGTAATTGAACAGAAAAAAGTTTCATACTAACAAGTTCAGCTCTTCGTCCTGGTTTTGTGACCTGTCCGAAAGATCAAGACTTTGATTGGTTAATTATGAAGCGTGGCAAACTATTAGCCATTCACACATTATAACATGGTCTTAAGAAAAGTCATATGAAGTTTGAACATCAGTCTGTCCAGATTCATGATAAAACAGATAACTTGCTATAAACTCAACAGCATTAGCTGTTCAAAAATGTATATATAAATGTAATATGAATATAAACAATTGCATAAAAACAACAGAAAAATCTTTCTTTGATTTTATTTCTTAGTCTTTGCATTAACACCTCCTTACGCATTTAATGTGGTTTCAAAATATTTGTAAAACAAGAAAACACAAACTCCTGGGGAAACAAATGATAAAACATACAGCAGATGCAGAACAAGAAAAAACGTGAAACAAAGTATCACAACGGGCCCACAAATAAAACTGACATGTAAATATTTTGGAAAACTGATTAATTGAATATCAACATTCACATGGTAATTAATAATTAAGAAAATATTTAACCTGTAATAATTAACTCCTGTGCAGTGAACAAATACTTAAAGGGGAAGATACTTAACACATGCGTTGCTAATGACGTCATCTTTATATTATGCATGATGTCATGTTGTTTACAGCTTAAACTGACACACCTAATTCCCAGGTTTGGTGCATCCTTACTCACCTGCGTATCAGAGCAGACACATAGGGATCACTTTGTCCATTTGTTGTCATCCCGTGTACGTGTCACATTTTTGGTTAAAGTTAACTAGCAAGGCCATGTCTCAATTCAATAATCATACAATGCATTGAATTGAAACTTCACAGAAGGCGTCCAAGTCAACAAAGCTAAAAGACATAGGGTTAAGTAACTCTTGATAGAATGTACTGCAAGTTACGGCCCTATTTTAACTTAGAAAAATTGCAATGTGGTTAAAATTTGCTTAAAGTTTAACAAGAATGTATATGCCACTACTATTATCAGTAGCCACGACTTGCAATTATTTGATACTTCATGAATGTCTTCAGTTGTATCAAACAAGTTAGATAACACTTAATTGAATTTATCACAATATCTAGGCGTTGTCTGACTTAGAAATTGTGGTTAATGCTTTGCCAGAATGTAGAAAGGTCAATAACATTACATGTGAAAAACCCCTTGGATAGCTATATGGCTAAACCCGCAAAAGAAAATCAAAAGAATAAATCAGTCTTCTGATAGATAATTATTTGCATGTATTAAAGAAGAAAATTTCAGTGTAAAAACATTTGAGACTGCTGAAGTTTTAAAGTTACAAAACACACTGTTACTGTGTTAGAGATGTTAAATGGTTTCTTTAATTTACTTAGAAAACATGCAACCAACACAAAAGTATCCGTGCATGCACATTTTTTTCCTGTTCATTTAATATAAAGTTGTTGATACTATTATATTCAAGGTAAACGAATGTCACTCTGCCAGTTGAGTGTCTTGCTGTTTGTGTTCTGCTGCTTTGCTGAGTTCCACGCTGGGAGTTGCAGTTGATCCTGTTTTCTTCGAGAAGCCAGTGTCGGAACTTTTCAGTCAATCGTTATCCAATGACATCAACAGGATCATGTTGATTTTTTTTCAATTACATTTAGATACTGCTTTGATAATGGTTCTATTTTGTGTGTTTCATAATCATACGTTCTCTGTGAACTTTGCATTGATTTCAAGTTCTTGGCAAGGTCCTGGAGGTAAGGAAAGATGCAGAACATATTGTCAGGATAACGGATGTGACGTCTTATCAAGTATGGGAAATCATGTATGTCCTTGTATTTACACATTTCTTCTAGTACCTGTATAACACAGGGTTCTATATTCTCAGTGTTACTGTTGGCACATTCATCATGATGATATATTATCATCGTTTTTATCTTGTACGAACTATAGGCATGTTTTGTTGGGGAGTTGTCAGTAATATAGTCTTGAAGTTGTTCACCATCTCCATGACCATTTATTAAGTACTTAAGGATTCTGTACACTTTCCTGTGTTTCTTTGACAAGAGATGTTTTATGAAATGAACTTCTGTTTGAGTAAGTGATCTATGAGGTCTCGTTGTGGTTAAAGAGCTTTCTGCAGACAAGACTTCTTCACGGAAGGACTTTGGTTTGACATGTTTCGGAAAACACCAAGATTCATGAATGTCATTAATCTTTTCAGCGGGTACTAGATCAACATGTATATCCCTCGTTTGTCCGTCACAGCTCCTGTAAATGAATTGCATTGTGCTCGCTGGCCCATTCATCTTCAAATACTTTTCAAACCACAGTCTCCTTGTCGTACATGTATTATGTTCTACTGGGGATCTTACATACTGATATCGGGGGTCTGCATCTGTAGGTGGATTACAAAAGGGCAGTTTGTTTCCTTCAAGTGTGTTCTTGATGTAGTCAATGGGAACTTCATGACCACCATCCAATATATGAGTTCCAAATGGAGAATGAACTGTCCAACTGCAAAGGAGAAAAATGAAATCAAACCCATCTGGAAAACCATTCCTTGTGCCTTCATAGAAACTTCCAACCTTTATGATAGAACTTCTAGTAGCTAGTATGTTGGGAAACTGTTGAAAGTAACTATCCTTGCTTATGGAGAAATAGACTTCCGTTAAAGATTTTTTAAGATAGTCCTGACTTAACTTATGAGGCAACTTTTCAAACTTTTTTCTAAGCAGTCTGTCCACCGTGTCACTTTCTAGTACCTTGTCAACTATATCCTGTACCAATGTCTCTATTCCTGTCTTGATAAACTCAACCTCCTCGTCCTCTATTTTGAATACACATTCCTTTTCATAAACATCATTTAGATATAACTCGAGGTTATTTTTAGCCTTCCCTCTATGTTCTGCTTCCTCGTCTGCCTGTCTTTTCCTACACTGTTTATTTTCCATCCTCTAGCCAGCATTTCTGTTTAGATAAAAGTATGATTTTTCCTTAATCAATTTGTTCCTATTCCCCAAGTATTTTGGTACTTAAAGTGATCAATACCCCGATTCTAGATTTTTTGTCATATATTCAGTAATTTCAAATGTTTTCCACTGTGTTTGAAGACTGTCTTATATATGTCCTCATGTCAGAAGACAAAGAAGAGCTGTTTTAAAATACTACTATAACATGCTCACAATATTGTGAGTTATATGCTTGTTGTTGTTTAATCTTAGATCAGGTATATACATGTATACGAGGGATGATCCAGAATTAACCGGACTATTGCTATATTTCTCTTAACCTCTCAATACTTCAGTTTGATTTTTCATACAGTTAAACTTTGAATTTGTGAGACAGGTTTTTACCAAAAAATAATTTCAGCAGAAACACGGGAAGCAATTTCCAGCGTTTCTATAGTAGCCTACCGTTAATTGTGGCAGACTGGGGAGCATAATTGAATTGTTAGTGATGAGTAAAATCGAATGTAAATTTCTTGTGTTTCCGATGTTGAATATTTGTGTGGCGCTTCAAGATCATTGCATCACTTTACAAAATATCACCTTCGTTCTCGTTTCTGTTCGGACAAACCGTCAAATCATTGCTAAAAACAGCGTTGTCAGAATCACAGAAATTGTGCATCTTTAATAAATGGTACTACTTACTATAAGGGTACTCGTCTACAAGTCAGAGATGATAAAAAGACATCCGCAGAACAGAAAGCGCCCCTTTCATAAGTATTTGAGTAGAAGCGGCGCTTAAGAGAAGGCACAGTATTTTGAACTCATCTGGCTTTGCCAGAGTGAGCATTTCTAACGGATGTTTGTCAGTCGTCCATCAACATTTTGATTCAAACGACATCTCCGAAACCATTGGGCCAATGTTGATAAAACTATGCAGGGATGTTCCTTGCATGAAGCTCTAACAAAATTGTTCAAAGAATTCTATTCCATACAGAACTCTGGTTGCTATTGGCGAAAAAATAGGAAAAACTTTAAAAATCTTCTCTGAAACCACAAGGCATAGAGCTTAGATATTTGGCAAGTAGCATTGTCTAGTAGACCTCTACCAAGATTGTTTGAATTATGACCCTCGGGTCAAAATTGACCCCGCGTGGGTGGTCACTTAGTTTTACATAGGCTTATCTAGGAAAAACTTTAAAAATCTTCTTCTCTGAAACCACAAGACCTAGAGGTTAGATATTTGGCATGTAGCATTTTCTAGTGGCCCTCTACCACGATTGTTCAAATTATGACCCCCGAATCAAAATTGACGTATGTTTATGAAGGAAAAACTTTAAAAATCTTCTTCTCTGAAACCACAAGGCCTAGAGCTGAGATACTGGTATTTGGCATGTAGCATTGCCTAATGGACCTCTATCAAGTTTGTTCAAACCATGAACCTAGGTCAAAACTGACCCAGCCCGAGGGTGTCACTTGATTTTACATTTTAAACGTCTTCTTCTCTGAAACCACAAGGCCTAAAACTAAGATATTTAGCATGTAGCATTGCCTTGTGGACCTTTACCAAGATTGTTCAAATCATGACCCCCGGTTGAAAATTAACCCTTCCCGGGAGGGGGTGGTGGTCACTTGATTTCGCATAGGCTTATATAGTGGACTGAAAAATGTTAAAGTCATGACCCCTTGTATTATTGGCAATTGATATACAGGTGAGCGATATAGGGCCATCTTGGCCCTCTTGTTAGTAGATGCGTTAGGACTTATCTGTTAAGAGTTTGAAGGATGCAACGTTGGTTTAAGGAAAAAGGATGTTGATAGTGACAAAAGGATCAATATACGGGAGATTTGCAGTCAAAATTGGTATAGTTATGGGACATCGTATGGCATATTGAACATTACCAGAACCGTTGTCCGTCCGTTTAGAAAAAAATCAAGTACATTTGGCATGTGGTCATAAATAAAAAGAAGGTAGTTTACTGAGCACAACGCCACCAATCGTCATTCTGAGTTCATTGCCCCCCCCCCCAAGTTGTTGTTAGCCCTCTTCTTTTCTATGTATCTTGAAATGTACAAAGGGAATGAAATTTTCAGACATGGTCAAATAGAGATTGGCCATTGAATTGTGTGACTTTTATATTGCTTCTGCAACCTATGTCGTAGTAATAGAACAGTCTGGTTAATTCTGGATCACCCCTCGTACACATACGTCAGTTGATGAACAGAAAGGTCCCCATAATCATAAGTACAGACACACATTTCAACAAATTACAGCTTTTATTTTTTGTTAAATTCACGATTTATATGAAAATTCTCCATAAAGAAGGAGTTATTACAGTATAATGTATTCAATGTTATGTTTATTAAGATAAAACAAACAAGTCTGAACTATGGAAGTTTGGTCAGGTCAGTTGATAGGGACACAAGACTTCATGTTATCTCACAGGCAGTTATTATTTTGTAGCAGTCTGTATTAATGAAGGATGAAATTAATATCAATATTGCTTTGAATGGGACAGATACAAACACATTTGAATGAAATAAAAATTTGTAATTTGGATCGAGAGCAAATCTTGATCTGATTATATTTCTTGTGTACGTTTTTGGCAAAATATTTCTTTCCAATCTTCATGCTGTAGTTTTGTTTATTGAAATATGCTTTCATTTATATTATAAGTTACACTTAAAAATCTGAAATGTTTATTTCAGATATGTAGCATCTACAAAATTCACTTCAGAGAATCCTGTCGCTGCTTGCTTCCATTACATTTGCAACCACAAATCCCTTAAATTTTCCAGAAAAAGACTTGTACATTTCTTACGACTCTTTTAAGTGTGGTCTTGACTTTAGAGGTGGCCACTTTAGTGTGTTTGTGTTTTAGGCAACAACTTATGTATAAGATCTTGAACCTCGTGTATGATTTTGACCATGGATGTAGCTACTTGGTTACAGTGCATAACACATCTTTGTATTTTGGACAACTTTGTGACGTTATTTCAAAACTGTGATCAATGAATACAAAGGCGACTAAATGTCAAATTAACTAGCAGAATTAATTCTGCTAATTATGCAACTGAATTGTCATTGTCTTTACCACCAGTAAAGTTAAAAACTTATTTTTCAGTTTTTAGCTCACCTGAGCACATAGTGTTCATCTTTTGATGTTTGTTGTCCATCCACAATTTGGGAAGTCATATGAACTGCCTGTCATTAACAACTTAAGCTGTTCCAACAATGCAAAATCACAATTGCATAAAAACTACTGATAAGGCTTTTACTGATTTTATTTCTTTGTCTTTTCATTAACACCTGGCTCCTAAATCTTTAAAATGTGGTTTCAAAATATTACAAAACCAGAACATAAAATCCTGGAAAAACAAATTATAAAACGTATTGATAATACAGAATAATATTGCACCAACTGGGGTTTAAATGATTTCCATTTAAATGTTATACCAAGAATATGCAGCAATGTACAACTGAAACAAGTTGGCAATGTCTACAATATTCATGTTTCAGAGTGTCCCAATGTTAAAATATCCATTTTCATATTTTATCATCTACTGTCCATTTGCATGGTTTTTGTTCAATTTATGAATTTTATCAACCATTTGTTAACATTGCCAACTTATTTTGTAATGTAGGTAAACATGTCAACATCAGAATTAATATCATACATTACACAATCATAGACTGAATTCAAGATATAGTTTTGCAAACCTGTGAATAAATGATATTGACCTCGGACTTTGTCTCAATATTATGATGTGATATTCACCCAGATGAGGGCACTATCGACCTTGCTTTGTGAATTACACAGCATAATTTATAACCCCGAATGAATAAATGATTTATAAAATGTAGCATATCTTTACCGACTACCCTATACTTACATCTGATATCACTTCACTTGCCACCTAGGACCTATGTGACAATAAACTTGCCAAATAGCAGCTATATGATGGTAAATTTGCCATCTAGTAGCTATTTGTCAGGGAATTTGCCACCTATTAGCTTTGAGACAGTAAATTTGCCACCTATCAACTATGTGACAGTAAACTTGCCATCTAGCAGCTATGTAATTGTAAACTTGCCACTTTGTAGTAATCTGACAGTAAACTTGCTATCTAATAAGTACTGTACAAGTACTATTTTTGGCGGGTTTTTTTTTTGGGCTAAATTTGTGGTCATCAAATCTAAACTCCATAAATATAAATCACCACAGTTATAAACCACCTCCAATAATTAAATAATGTTAAAAATATAAAGCCTTTTTTAATCAGTCTTTTATGGTACACAAAGTGGTATAAATAACCAGTGTTTTATTGCAAACGTTTAAAAACACTATATTAACAGATTATAGTGACCTTGACCTTCACTTCAAAACATGAATTATCACATTTATGTCCATATCAAGAAACATGTATAACATGGGTATAGATGTATTATTTTTCATAAAATGAATTCTGTGACACAAATAATACTTCTGGACATTTCATGTCCAATTTTGATTCACAGAATCTACGAGACGGTCACATTCAAATATCACAATGTTGCTTATTAAAACTAAGCCATCAAAAAAAAAATGACTGAAATAATTCTCCCTTACAATAATTGTACATACAGAGAACACATAACAAAACACATACACAAAATATGGCAAAGTCTTCTTGAATTTTTTCCCACTAAATATGGCAATGTGAAGAAAAAAGCACTACTTGCTAATAAATGAATGCCCCTTTAATCAGCAGGAGGCATTCGCCTCAGCAAACTTCCTAATGGTTTTATCTAAAGGCAGAACCAAACATTTAATACTAAATAAGTCACTATCCAGTGTTATCACAGAAAATTAAAGTGGTTATAAAAACACTCCATGGAATCTTCAGTTTCATCCATACTAGAAATGCAAATTTATTATGTAATAGCACCGATACGATGTTAAATTTAAAGCACCAACATTAAATCTCTGTTCGACAAACCAACAGAATTTGCCGTTTCAACAAATCCTTTCATTTGACAGTCCCCATAACATTTCTTGTTTAACGGATGTCATCGTAGGAACGGCAACTCAGTGAAATCTCTGTATCGTCACATGATTTCATTGTTTGAGTTAGCGGTAGATCTCCGATTGCGTCTCATCTGCTCCAGCCCCTGAATGATCTCATCCCTATCAGCCTCTTCCTCCTGTATCCACGACTAAAAAATACAAATAAAAACCAATTGAAAACTACAGGTTGTTTTATAGAAAAAAATGTACGGTACGTCTTTCACCACTTAACACTGTAAGACAGACATCCATGTGTGTCATGAATTACAAATAATTCAAAACATAACTTATTTTCATGTGGCCTTCAAAAACAGAGAAAAAATATTCCATTAAGAATCACTGAACTGGAAGTTGCAGAGAACATGCACAACTAAGCATGGCTCTGATAATTCATGTGAAGTTTGGTTGAAATCCACTTAGCCATGTTAAAGGAGTTGCACTAACAAACTTACGTCAGGGTTTACGAAAAAGGACAGTAACTCTACTAAGAATCACAGAATTTGAACAAGGCTTGGCACTGATCATTTATTTGAAGTTTAGTTGAAATTTGCCTAGCGGTATAAGAGGAGTTGCACAGACAAACTTAGGGTTAGGGTAAAAGGACAATAAATAACTTCACTAAAATTCATTGAACCCGAAAGTGCCGAATATATGCTTAACTACAATTAATACTAAACATTTAGTACAGTTTTCAGTAAAATCCATCTTGGCGTGTAGGAGGGTTGTGCAGACAAACTTTTGTGGCGTACCATCAGATGGCACAAAATCAAACAGCTTTACAGTTGTGAACAAAATTATTAAAACATGGATAGTCAAAAATTCATCTCTGTTAGGGATATAATCTTATGACAGGCAAATACAGACAAATGTAACTGATCCCCTCATGCATCCTACTGCTTCTAAGGCAGGCACAATAAGGACAAACATGACACAAATGTAGTTGTCATTACTGCAAGCAAGGGAGATCAACTGTATCTCTGGAGAATGAGTGGGGTAAAATCACACCAACAAACCTTGACTTCATCTCCATACATCCTTAAACTGAAATCTTCTTTACTTCTTGTTCTCTCACCATTATACAGAAATGGAGTCTGCAAGTAGAATAACAAAACAATAACGTAGATGTTTGTAAAAATTGTGATAAAGATAATTATTTCGGTTTTTCTTCATTACACATGATGTATTGAATTCAAAGAATTTGTCTGGATTTACTATTTTGAACAGCCTTTCAGTTATATCTTCCTGTTTCTACAAGAAATTCTTCACATATGATGACAGCTGCCATATATGCCAGAAAGATATGACATTAAGTAGCATGAGGCAGCATACCGTCTAAAAGAAAATTTACAACACCATACAGCACCCTTCTCCCCCAACACACAAATACAGCTGGTCATCTAGTGATCAAGGCATGACTCTACCTGGCTATGGCAATTTTGCCTTAACTTTGAATTCAATTTTCTAAGGACAAAATCTCCTGTGATTCTGTAGCAATTCAACTGAAAATCAAGGGGCTTCAACTCCGACAGAAATTGCAAACGGACAGACAACCAGTGCCATAATATAACTCGTCATTCTGGCATATAAAAAGTATGCAATAGAGAAAGTTTTTTGCTCCAAAATACCAGTATCAAGTTCAACTTGATTACATTTACACAGAAGATCTGCATTGCAGATAAAAATATTTGTTCTTTAATATTTACATAACCAGTTATTGAGCTGGAAGACTGCTGTTACCCCTATCAGGTCATGATCTGTAATGTCTTAAGTCGTAAGTTTACATGAGTTAAGCATTCCACAGGAAACAGCCTCCTACATGTATATAATTTCTTACAAAGCCAGTCTAACATTCATACACTGCTTTCAAGTTGCCATTTCTGATGTACTCCTTGAATTAAATTGATTTTATAAAGGTCCGGCAGGCAGCATAGACACTGGCCAGTAAGACTGACACAAAAGCCGCTGCCTTGATATATCCTGTGTACAGTAGCAAGCTGCATAAGATATGTACATCATAAATTGTAAGTTTGATATGAAAACCTAACTTACCCGGACATCACAGGAGTTAACCTGACTGATGATGTAATTTCCTGTCATAGTCCTGTCTGGACTGTCACACATCTCTTTCTCCTCTAAACTGAGACTTATGTCCTTTTGTATCTTCAGGTGATCTGTAATAGAACTGCATCTTTTCACAAAACTTTTTCTACTGTCCACATGTTAAGTATTTTTTAAAAACAAAGGACTAAAAAGACTTCTATGAATCCTTGCCAATGCAATTAATGTATATAAGAATCAATGTGACATAAAGGACTTCATTTGAATCAATGTTACACAAAAGACTTATTATAACTTGAATAAAAGACACAGGAATAACTTGAATCAATTTGACAAAACGGAGTTCATTTGAATCAATGTGACACAGAAGACTTCATTTGAATCAATGTGACACACAAAAGACTTAACTTGAATAAATGTGACACAAAAAGAACTTATCATTTAAATAAATGTGACACAGAGGACTTAGTTTGAATCAATGTGACACACAGGACTTAGTTTGAATAAATGTGACACAGAGGACTTGGTTTGAATAAATGTGACACAAAGAATTTAATGATAGGGAAACTATCTGTGCAATTGTACAAATTCTGACCTACCATCAATATCTTCGAGATGCATAGTTCTCCTGTACGTAATTCTGAACAAAAACAACTCCAGAACAAAGGCAACCACAATGTTCATCACAACCTGTCAAAAAAGAGTTGAAAGTTTCATGTATTTACAGTTTTTCTAGTACCTAAGAGGCACATGGGTAAGTTTTGAAGTGTGATTCATACCCAACAGTATTAATTTGACCAAAAAATATTGCTGTCTTAACAAAATCCTTTGACATCTAAATGTCACTGTGACTTTGTACAAGTCAAGGGAATGGACCTCAAACCCGCAATCTCCAGGATGAGCGGCAGACACCTTAACCTCTACACTACCACTCCCCTTAGATAAAAGAGTTTGATACACCATCTACTGATGACTGACATCTGAGAGCAATTATTTGAATACACATCGAATGGTTTATGCGGAGGCATTGTAAATGTATCATCCACCCAACAGATGGAGAAACAAGAGGCCCAGAAGGACCCGTATTGTATTTTGGGGTGAGTTTTGTAGAAGTCTTTAGGAAAATGTGATCCGTTATTAAGGTTTTAGACTATCTGGCTGTAGCACAATTGGTTTTCCCAGAGTATAGTTTATGCTGATTACGACATACCAACTCTAAATAAAATTAAATTCTGCACTTATATTTCAGAAATAATAAATGCCTCCCTGTATTTTATTGCTGAATAAAACAGTCAGGAATTTGGATGCGTAGTAATTAAATCATGAGTGCATAGCACGAGTGATTTAATTTTTCGCATCCAAATGACTGACTGTATTTTATTCAACAATAAAATATAGGGAACAATTTATTATTTTGATTCTAACACGTCATTTTGTTTGCAAACAATGCCGAACTTTATTTAATGTGTAGTAGTACATCATTGTAACCTTAAAACACGAGATACAATTGAACACGCTTGTTTAAATATGTCACATCATTACGTCATTTAAGGCACGTCGTCCTTGGAAAAACGTGCTGTATTTTATCGTAAAATAAAATACAGGCTTTTCCCTATATGTTTATATAGGAAAAGCAGCAGCTTGTGTTAGAATTATCAATAAGAATCTTTGATGGTCTTCAAATTTACATGAACAAATTAATGAACCCAGAGACAAAGAGAGAGACTTAAGTTAAAACTTCGTCAACAAGCCCGCAAATACTGGTACCTCAACAATTATAGATTAAAGCAAGTGATAATTAATCTGTTTATAATAAATCCCACCTACCATCATCACAATATAGAAGGACATGAAGTAGGCACGTGACCACTCGCTGATGTGGTGAGCATATCCCTCCATTATAATATACCAGTTGTTGACCACCGTCAGCTCAAACAACGTCACTTATAAACAAACAGAATTCAAAGGTTGACCACAAAACTGTCACAAGTCCTTCTTTATTTCATATATGTTACGACAGTTTTGCAGTTAACCCTCAAGAAAGGTCATGACATACAGTGTAACAAAATATGAATTAGCTACTTAAAATAATTTCCGTGACATAAAATATGAAAAGACAGAATTGAATGCAGTTCAGTGTTACATTTTGGATGTATTTACAAGAATAATATACCATAAAAAATAAAATTTTAATTTTCAAAGCCATTAAAGCTGCTCGCTCTCGGATTTTAGTGAAAAAACATGGTTCTTTCTGAAAACTGTCTGAAATTTTTGAAATTCCAGTATAAACATAGAGTATAGCAATACCATAAAATCAAACTCACCAACATTTTCAAGTTTTCCTCAAATCACTATGTAGATTTTTACTTTTACATTTTATCTTTAAGTGTATCATTTTTGAGAATTTTCTTTCACTGGAAACTGTGAACAAGCAGCTTCTGTGAACAAGCAGAAAATTCTTTTTTAATATTTTTGGGAGCACAATGTCATGTACAACATGTAAATCAGGTACTTCATAAGGCATAGCCACCAAAAAATCTTATACACTCTAGTAGTGACTGTGCTGTGACGGAAACCTAAACAAAATTTCTTTGGCATACCTACCTCCTGAAATGAAGATGTTCTCAAAATTGTTGAGGTAATAGAAACCCCGAGTTTTGTTAGTTTTTGCATAGTAGCTTTCCACACTTGTATTCCTGAAATGAATAGTTGTGTAATTCACATGTATACATGTATTCCGAATAAATGTGAAACTCTTACAAACACATGCAAAATACTGTAAATCACTTTTAATTCGAGTCCAAAAAAAAATATAAATAAAAAAATGTTTTATCTCCGGATGAATTCAGAAGACCATGAATTTGTGAACAAGCAATCCTGTATGTTTCTAAAGTTGTTCATTATGCAGAACTTTGAACTGACACAATCATGGTGAATTTGGGAATATGTTACTAGTTTTTTAGTTTAGATTTTACTAATTTATTTTAGCTCGATTGTGAAGAAAGCGCATAGTTTTTTTTGAAGTGGTATATGGGAGATATAATACCAACCTCAATTTAATATCACCACTGCCCAAAGGCTCGGGAAATATCAATCTTAGCGGGTAGTATATCCCAATTTACCACTTCAAAAAACCAAAATTTGCGAGTATTATTACTAAGCTACATGTATACATTCCAGTCATCATCGGTCAAATCAGCTTTTAAAAACATGTTATATTACCTTAAAACATTCAATAACCTATGAAAAGTTTTTGTTGTACAATGGATGGATAGCGATTTATTACAGAAGGTTTCTATGTTGATTATTTGTGCAAAATGAGGCACTTTCGATATATGTTGTTCTTAAAAATTGTATTTATCTATCGTTTTACGTCTATTGAACATATTATTTATGTCCGAAGACTATAATCTGCTAGATGTTGGGAGTGCCCCTTTAACCACTTACATTTTTCCAGTTGATATGTGTGCCTTTCTAGCCATTGTAGACCCATCAGTGACATTTGACCATAGTCTACATTGCTAACTACTATAACATAATATGTGAAAATACAATCAGTTGAAACGGAACTTACTTGCAGCAATTTGTCAGATCGTTGTTGAGGTATATCTCCATAGCAACGATGGCAAAGAAATAATACACCAGCATGATGACTATCACCAGTCTGTAAGATAAAGCATGGTTAGTACAAATATCAATCTGAGTTACAGCGACACAGAGGATATAGGAGGTAAATGACACCGAGTCTTTCAGCCTGTACTAGAGCACTCACTCTGGTAGAAAGAGGCCCTAGGTTAAAATGCTTTACACAAAAAGTAACTCCGAAGGGAGAATAATTATGAAACAATTCAAAAGTTCACTCTTTACTAAATATTTCGGCCTACTGGCCTTCTTCAGTAGATGAAATACACATATTGTTTTACATTTTCACATATGTGACTGTGACTGTGAAAATGGGTCCAGATGAGTAAAAATCACACATTTTGTTTGACATGTTTTCTAAAAGTGTGAAGTCTGTTGACTATGAATTGAAAATTTCAAGTAAATCTACCAACTACTTTTAAAGTTATGCTTGTTTTCAGATAACACACATTGTTATTCTTCACCTGACGTTTGTGACGTCAAAACAGTAATTTTAACGTCAATATATTTGACTTGTAGATTGCCTTGTTACACATTCATATGGCGGTATTTTTTCTTGAAATTTAACCTGATAACACATAATTTATTGTTTAGTATTTCGCTTGTTTTAATTTTGTTGTCATTTTCAACTTTTCAATAAATCCTCATTTTTATTGACCGTGCCCTCATTTTCACTTTTTCGAATGTGACAGAATTAGTGGTTGCTATGGTAATATGCTTTACGATAAAGACATGATATAATCATTTTCATGCATATTTGTGAATGCCATTTCCAATAAACATCATTTTTTAAATGGTTACGCCTAGTCGAAATTTGGTGAAAATTAGTTATTTGTCATTTTACATTTGCGAAGTAATAATTAATGCTCATCTGGACCCATTTTCTCAGTCCACGTCATTATAACGTTATTGACGTTACCGGAAGAAAGATGGTAGAAAGTGGTTACGTCTGGTTTCATTATTTACTTCCGGTAAAGTAAAAAGTGAACTTTTGAACTGTTTTAAAATGCTTTAGTTTGGCAATTTTTGCCATATTAAATGAAAATTTCAAGACAGAGCCAATTGGAACCCCAGAGCTGACACAAACATCTGTGGTCAAATATTAATTACAATGAAGAAACGGTAAACAGACATTATCCCCTAGGACATTATCCCCTTGGCTCATTTTTGCTTAGGACAATATCCCCTTGATGATTTTGCAAAGGAGGACATTAGCCCCTTGCTAAATTTGCGAAGGAGGACATTATCCCCTTGATGATTTTGCAAAGGAGGACATTATCCCCTTCTCCCTAGGACATTAGCCCCTTCTTACATATGTGATATTGTACCAATATTGATACCTTTAACATCCAAAATAAGTGTTGATTTAATGTAAAAACTAAACAAATAGACTTGATTTTAAGAAAATCTGATACAAAAAACAA
This sequence comes from Saxidomus purpurata, assembly GCA_022818135.1. Taxonomy (NCBI): domain Eukaryota; kingdom Metazoa; phylum Mollusca; class Bivalvia; order Venerida; family Veneridae; genus Saxidomus; species Saxidomus purpurata. Next base: position 44,120,632 of record JAFMSR010000007.1, read on the forward strand.
CAAAGCACCAGAAAACCCTTGAGACTCTCTGTGACAAATACAACAAGAAGGAGAAATCTCTAGCACAACTTCTGAATGTCATTGGTACAAACATTAGAGTCAACTGGTTATGAAATATAAGTGATGTTTGCTAAGAAAACAGTTTATATTGTGTTGTTTCTCTATTGTTGTGCTAAGCAAGAGACATATTGTATACATATCTATATATTTCAAAGAACCTTTATTCTTTATTCACTTTTTTCATTACAATGAAATAATGAGGTTTACAATAGTACAATACTATGAGGCTCATACACAATAATGGTAATACAAAAACATTCATAATACATATATTCAATCGTGAATTTCATACTTTTTAAACCTGTATATAATATAATTTCGATTTGGAGAATCATGCAAATTAACATGTTAAGACTGAAATTACTGTAAATGTTGAACAATTGTTTAAGCTGACATTTTTTTAAAAACACTGTGTCAGCTACTCAATGATGATACTTATAAATGCAACCTGATTCCATTAATATATCAATACAAGGTTAGCTCTTTGTTTGTTTGAAATTACCTTACTTCAGATAAAATTAATTTAATAAACTTACACAATTTAATATATTCGCTTTAATTTAGTGTCCTTATTAAATAATTTTTCCATTTTAAAAGTATTTGGACGTGTGTAATAATAAGGTTTTAATAGTTTTGTATCAGTAAAAGTGCTTGACTTTATAACACTCCTGTGTTTAATCATTTTGAGAAAAATGTCTTCTTAAATAAAAAATGTAAAATCGTTTCATGTTGTTTGAGTTGTGTTTTATTATTCACACAAATGTGGTAGATAAATTTTGATATTTTCACTATCATTAAGGATACAAAAGTGACATTTGATCCATTAATCCATACATTTAATGTGTTAATTGTGGCTATTTATAAATGAGTTTATCATAAAATAATTGTTGAATTTTGCCAACATCTGTTGAGTCTACTCAATATTCCTGCAAAAAGTAATTAAATTGAAAAACAGTACACCAGCTCTTTGTATTTCAAATTTGTTTGTTAACACCTTTATAACATAGACATTGTTCCTGCAAAAACTCTCACACATTTTCTACAAATTAAGTAATAATTACATTCAAAAAGAATAATTTTCAAAAGGCTATTGTCCTAGGATGAATGAGCTAATGTCTCAATATACAAACTACAGAAGGGGCTAATGTCCTCCTTGGCAAAATCATCAAGGGGAAGTCAGCCCGGATAGCTCAATAGGTAGAGCACGAGACTTGTAATCTCGGGGTTGTGGGTTCGATTCCCAGGGCTGACCAACTAAAATTACTAACAGTCTTTCGGATGAGACTTAAACCGAGGTCCCATGTATGGGTGAAAACCTGGCATGATAAAGAACCAGGGGTGTCTCTGGAATTGGGACGCTTTCTGTATCTTGCACTATCCCCCGAAACCTAAAATAACTAAACTCTTCTGGGGGCGTTGGTCATATGGGAAACCGGTACCAACGATAAAACCCTAATATACCATACCATACCATCAAGGGGACAATGTCCTAGGGAGAAGGGGACAATGTCCTAGGGAGAAGGGGATAATGTCCTAGGGAGAAGGGGATAATGTCCTCCTTCGCTTTAGCAAGGGGCTAATGTCCTCCTTTGCAAAATCATCTAGGGGATATTGTCCTCCTATACAAAAATGAGCCAAGGGGATATTGTCCTAGGGGATAATGTCCTACATTCTGAAGAAACATGTAGAAGATAGAACCTTATATATTGTATTTTCCTTGTAAACCAGCAAAACAGGATTTCTACCTGAAAAATCTGTTTACATTTTTGAACTTATTAAAAAGGGACTGACTATTATTTGCTTCCTCTTACCCTGAAAGTCTGTTCATCAGCATAAACAGTGTTCCCAGCACGTCCCTGTACCTCTTCTTGATCTTAAATAACCTACAATATATACATGTACATATAGTCTACACCATTAGCGCTGTAGTCTACACTATTAGCGATAGAGTCTACACTATTAGCGTTGTAGTCTACACTATTAGCGTTAGAGTCTACACTATTAGCGCTGTAGTCTGCACTATTAGCGCTGTAATCTACACTATTAGCGCTGTAGTCTACACTATTAGCGTTAGAGTCTACACTATTAGCGCTGTAGTAAGATCAACATGTTAAAGCCGCTTGGTCTCAGATTTTGGTCACATTACAGTCAGGGGTGTAACTTGTTTAAGTTATTTTGAATAACGTCTACAAGTTATATTTATCTTTTACTCATCACTCACTAAAATAACTTATTTTTCAGTCATTATAACCCATTCAAGTTATTTTCGTTCAAATAGTACTAAGATTTAAAGCTGCTCGCTCTCAGATTTTGGTAAAAAAATAAACTTCTTCAAACTGTATGAAAACAAAATATTTTAGAGCATAAAGTCATATAAATAGGTTCCAGTATAAATTCCTGTCACGCATATCTGTAGATTTGAAATAATACTCTACCAAATAATAAAGCTTTTGAAATTGTAATTTAAACATATAATGTAGCGGTGCCGTAAAACCAGCATTTTCATTCGACTTTTGCAAATTCCTACCTAGATTTTTACTTCTATTGTTGATTCTAGCCTTTAGTTTTATATTTATGTATTAGTATGTCATTTTTGAAAATTTTATTTTTTTCAACGGCAACTGAGAGCGAGCAGCTTTAACATCATTTATCCACAAGAACATGAATTTTCTGAGGAGTTATACAATTTTTTTCTTTTCTTTGATCACTGAACTTCACGATCATGAAATGAAATCGGTTACGCCACGACGGAACATTCTTACAGGGCTTTGAAGTACGACATTCTTCAGGTCATCTCTAAGACAATTTTTGCAATAAATCCATTATGTCTAATTGAAAAGTCATTACTGTCAGCTATAAAGAAAGAACCTGCATTTCTTTCTCTTATCTAAAGGTATTTGCAGAGGTAATCTGCTCGTAATGAAGATTTTCAAGAAAAACTGAAATGTTGAATTGTAACCTGTATACGTTATTTTCAGAAATTCCCATTATTTTGGTCACCTCAACTTTCAAGGGAGTTAATTCTTTCAGCAAAGGGAAGTAATTTTATTAACAAAATGTTTCAAACATCACTTACTGAAGTTATTTTCAAAATAAATTAAACAAGTTACACCCCTGACTGCATTAAATAATGTTCTTCCAGCTGTCTGAAACTGACATACTTTAGAACGAATCATCAAATAACTAGACCTATCACTAAATGTGATTAATACCCCCGAAAAACTGCTTTATAAACTGAGGAAGTTCGTAGTAACACTATACCTTGCAGAAAAAACTAAAGAGATATTGTCCTTGGCAATAACACTGTAATTTGTCAAGATAAAGTTATGGTTCTTGTACACTGCACTTCCTCTTATTGTGCTGGACCATTATTGTCCTTGGCAATAACTCTGTAATTTGTCAAGATAAAGTTATGGTTCTTGTACACTGCACTTCCTCTTATTGTGCTGGACCATTGTTGGAAGTTGTACCGAATTCCAACCAGTAGTTTTCAAGTTATGTTCAAGAAAAGGAAAAGTAACAGGGGGCAATAACTCGGTAATAAGTCAAGAAAGAGTTATGGTTCTTGTGCACTGCACTTCCTCCCATTGTGCTTCACCATTGTATGAAGTTGTACTGAATTCCAACCGGTAGTTTTCGAGTTATGCTCCGGACAAGGAAAAGTAACAAAGGGCAATAACTCTGTAATGAGTCAAAGTAGAGTTATGGTTCTCATGCACTGCACTTCCTCCCATTGTGCTTGACCATTGTATGAAGTTGTTTTGAATTCCAACCTGTAGTTTTCAAGTTATGCTCCGGACAGCGAAAAGTAACCAAGGGCAATAACTCTGTAATTACTCCAGGTAGAGTTATGGTTCCTGTGCACTGCACTTCCTCTCAATGTACTTGACCATTGTATGAAGTTGTATTGAATTCCAACCGGTAGTTTTCAAGTTATGCTCCGGACAAGGAAAAGTAACAAAGGGCAATAACTCTGTAATTAGTCAAGATGGAGTTATGGTTCTTGTGCACTGCACTTCCTCCCATTGTGCTTCACCATTGTATGAAGTTGTATTGAATTCCAACCAGTAGTTTTCAAGTTATGCTCCGGACAAGGAAAAGTAACAAAGTGCAATAACTCTGTAATTAGTCAAGATGGAGTTATGGTTTCTTGTGCACTGCACTTCCCCTCATTGTGCTAGACAATTGTATGAAGTTGTTTTGAATTCCAACCAGTAATTTTCAAGTTATGCTCAGGACAAGGAAAAGTAACAAAGGGCAATAACTCTGTAATCAGTCAAGATGGAGTTATGGTTCTTGTGCACTGCACTTCCTCTCAATGTGCTTGACCATTGTATGAAGTTGTATTGAATTCCAACTAGTAGTTTTCATGTTATGCTCTGAACAAGGAAAATGCAATGGACCGACAGACCACCTGACGGACCAACCACCAGGTGACTCCTATATACCCCCCTAAACTTCGTTTCGGGGGTATAAAAAGATTCTGGTACAAATTCCTGTAAAGCATTTCTGTTCTATTGTAATTATACCCTACCCAATTATAAACAGGTACAAACACTCATGAAATTCTAAAATATAGTGTAGCCATGCCGTAAAACCAAGTTCACAAACTCAAATTTCTCAAATTGCTACCTAGATTTTTACTTTTGTTGTTGATTCTAGTCATTATTTTTACAGTTTATGCTCCGTATATAATTTTCGAGAAACTAAATTTACCGGCAACTGTGAACAAGCTGAAGCTGCTGTAAAGCTCTGCAGAACAAAGAAGAGATCAAACACTGTAAAAGAGTTCAGCAGTTGACTGGCTATACCTTGGCAAGCCTAGCTGATAAGCTTACCTCAGCAGTCTGAATGGTCTAAGCACCGAGATATAATAGAAACTGTCGGAGTAAGCCTCTCCCAGAACACCCGCTAGACTTAATACTGTTACTAGGAAGTCAAATCTGAAAAGGTAAAGATCAAAGATTTTCATTCTTACAACACTGCTATTGTTGTTGTAGGAGTTTTACACCCGTTCCAACTTTAACTGGCTAGCAGTTAACGTAACCAACGTTCCTGGGAAGAACCAATACTAAGACTAGTATCCGCTGTAAGAAACTGCCAACTTTCTCACATAGAGAGAGGTAGCAGGGCTCAAACCCTCAATCTACAAGAGGTTACAGTGATTTCAAGTCAGCGACTGTAACCAGCTGACTCATTCTTGCAAAGCATATCTAACGGAACACTCTTAGTCTGCAAAACTGAAACACTACATTCAGGGTATACATACATGTACATGAAGGTACATGTACATGCTTACAACAGAAATGTTCTGAAATTTATTGAAAAATTTATTTATCATGTATTAAAACAATGGAAACTTTCAGTCCATTTCATCAGATTTAACCACTCACCGCAAAATGTCTAACTTGAAAAGTGCATTTGTTCGTCTTTCAATTTGGACTGGACAATTAGTCATTCAAAGCAGTCATCAGTAAATATTTACTGACTGAACAGCCAATAGTGCAGATCATGATCACACTGTACAAATATGAAGGCTGATCATCATGTACACTGGTGGTAAAAGCATTACCACTTGCTGCCACTATTGCAGCCAAATTTACTATCACGATAGTTATCGATAGTTAAAAGTACTATCACGATAGACAATCAATAGTTGGCTTCACTATCGCGATACTATCACGATAGTTTCGATAGTTTACATTATCACATACTATATATTTTTACCAAGTTGATTCAATTTGTTTGTATCATTAACTTGAATTCAGTATAAATATAATCGTTACTTATCAAGAATGCTAAACCATCTTTATTGAACAGATACGAGTCATTAAAATTTTTCACTATGCGAAGTCATGGATTGATGGATTGTAAGACGACAACTACGTTTTAGGAACAGAAACGTCGTCGTATATATAACTTATTATAGCCCATAATGTAAACATATTTTATGGCAAAGGAAAACCAACTACATTTTATGTAAATAACACATTCAAAAATGAAAAAAAAAACTATCGAGTAAAGTAGATAGCTGTTCAGACTATCGGCGATAGTATCGATAGTGTGAAATTGCTATCGACTATTGACTATCGGGTCTGATACAATCGCGATAAGTCGATAGTATTGACTATCGTTACACCCCTAATGGTTAAGGTTTAAACAACCATTTAATATTATAACCAGCTGGTACATGTATATCTATTTCACCTCAAGTAAGAAACTGGCTGATATCTTAAGAACTAGTTTCCCATGTCCACAATCAAGTCAGACATCATGATTTTTTTCTCTCTTAAATACATGTCACTATTGTATGGTTTGAACACAAAAGATTTAATAAATAAGTGACTCTGCCCTATATTCACTTGATATGAGGATGACTTTCTGAGAAGGTTTTACTTTCCTTAAAGCTGCTCGCTCTCAGATTTTGGTAAAAAAATTAGAGACAGGAGTGATGTCCCTTGTCAGAGAGACAGACAAATTTAACAGCTGAGAAAATTATTAATTTAGTGGTGTAAAACAACTGTGAGATAGTTAAAAAGTGGATTTATTGACAAAGGAAACGGTACGAACTAATTTTTCAAAATTTCTTTACAAAAGACTGATTTACAAGGAAGATAAAAACAGCTATGTAGATAGTGTGGTTTAAAAAGGTCACAATGGGCGGCGCCATATTGAATAGGGCATAAAACAGGACAAAAATAACAAAGTTCAAGTATTGGGACACTGTGCGGGTTACGTTCAAGAAATTTATATCTATACTGCAAAGAAAAAGTATGGAACACAAAAATAATGGAAATGAAAAAGACAAGACACAAAAACGAAACAGGGATGATTTAAGCAGCATTAGTGATTTAGATTCGAGTGTAAACACACCACCAGCAAAAAAGAAAGATTCAAAGAAAGATGCCAAGAAAGAAAGCAAGAAACAAACAAAAAGTGAAATAAATCCAGACAAGGGCGATAAAATGATAAAAATTCTAGAACAATTGACTCAAATAAATAAAAAACTTGAAAATGTAATGACAAAAGATGACGGTAACCTCCGAGAAATGATCAAACAAATGATTCATCAGTTGAGCATAGAGCTACTGAAATCTGTAGAACGAAAAATTGATGTGCTTGAAGGGGTATACGGACATAATCCCCTACGGACAAAATCCCCTACACAAAAAATGACACAGGCGGACAAAATCCCCTACTTGATTTTGCACAGGGAGACAAAATCCCCTACATGGTAATACATTGGGCGGACAAAATCCCCTACATAAATTTGTACAGGGGGGACAAAATCCCCTTCAGACCCCTTGATGCATTACAATATAAGAACTGAAACATTGGAAGTACCTAAATTTCAGAGTCAAGCTTTAACTTACACTGCAAACATTTTTTTATTTTATTTACAATAAATACATTTTTTTTGTTTTAGAAAAACATTTGTTCACAAGACATAGCAGACACAGCACATAAATAATTAGCACAAGTCATGGCATATAAACAATTATTACAAGAAATTACTATTCACCTTAAATGGTACTAGTTAGAACAAACTATGACAACTATTTATTTACCACACATGGCATACAGAGTTGATAATTAGCTGATTAACCAAATGTTTTTTCCTTTAATCAAATATTTATAAACCAAACTGCTAACAATTTAACTATTTAATTTCACTTGTGAAGGTGAAATTATCATCTTCCCATTGTTACTGGTAAGGTATTTTTCTTAGTTTATTTTAATTGATCATATTAATATTGTCAGGTTTTCAATATCAAGTAATTTTCAAAGTCTTTCATTGAAATTAAGTCTTTACAAAACTCCCATACACATTTATCACAATCGCCGTTAAAGTATTTTGATACATTCAATTGAATCCATCCGAAATAAATTTAATGAAGTTTTGCACAGCTTCCAATTACATTCAGAAATTCAGAGACATTTTTCTCACCTTTACTATTTTGAGTACCCCGGGCTTGAGACGTTTTTGCAGCATCACATTTTTAGCTCGACTATTCGAAGAATAAGGAGACTATTGCACTCGCCCCGGCGTCGGCGTCTGCGTTGGTTAAAGTTTTTAATAAAGTCAAATATCTTGAATACTATCAAAGGTATTGACTTGAAACTCAAAATATATCTTTACCATCAACATCTACACCTGAGGAAACAATCCCCATAACTCTGTTTTGATTTTTGACAGATTTATGCCCCTTTTTAACTTAGAATTTTTGGTTAAAGTTTTTTATAAATTCAAATATCTTGCATATTATCAAAGGTATTGACTTGAAACTCAAAATATATCTTTACCATCAACATCTACACCTGAGGAAACAATCCTCATAACTCTGTTTTGATTTTTGACAGATTTATGCCCCTTTTTAACTTAGAATTTTTTGTTAAACTTTTTAATAAAGTCAAATATCCTGAATACTATTAAAGGTATTGACTTGAAACTCAAACTGTTTGTTTACCATCAACATCTACACCTGAGGAAACAATCCCCATAACTCTGTTTTGATTTTTGACAGATTTATGCCCCTTTTTAACTTAGAATATTTGGTAAAAGATTTTATAAAGTTAAATGTTTTGAATACTATCAAAGGTATTGACTTGAAACTCAAAGTATGTGTCTACCATCAACATCTACATCTGAGGAAACAATCCCCATAACTCTGTTTTGATTTTTGACAGATTTATGCCCCTTTTTAACTTTGATTTTTTTATGGACTTAAAATGTATGTTTACTGTCAACATCTTCACCAATGTTTTTGATTTTTGACATTTATGCCCCTTTTAACTTAGAATTTTGTCACAGTTTTTACCAGACTAACATGGAAATACTCGAAATGGCTTTCTTTTGAAATATCATAGAATAATTATGCAGCATGCAGCGGTCATGCTTTTTTAATTCTATACATTTCAATTTTGAAAAGTTACAGAGTTATTCATGATCAAATTTACAAGGTTATGTATTTCTTTGAAATTATCCCCTCCTCCCTCCACTTGGCTTACAGAATCCAGAGTAAGGCTTTGAATGTAATGTACATTTACAAAGGTCTTTGAACAAGTTTCATATCTTTGACCTTAATTCTTACAGACAATTACACAATACTCCTGTTCTTTGACAAAAAACCCATTTTACCAACAACCTTTCGAATAGTCGAGCGTGCTGTCATGTGACAGCTCTTGTTTTTGGTGTTTTCTCTTTTTGATTGACAGACCTAGCCTTACACGTTCTACACATGTATCAACATCCTTAGAACTTTTTGTAATCCATTGATCACTGAACAAGAGGCTTTAATCTTTGGATCTACGACCATTCGTCGAAAGACACTTGAAAGAATACGACAATTAAAAGAATAGACATGTGGTCGAATAGGCACGTGTGTTCTCTGTTGCAATTGAATTGATAACTCTATTTAAAGAAATTTAACAAAACTTTCCTCAAATAATGTTTGTCTGGAATATACAAAGAAAACTGATGCACTAGAGAGGCAATTTTTGTGACTACCTTGGATCTAAAATCTCATTGTTACAGGCGAAAGCTCGAAGGGCGCGAAGGCACAAAGCTATGCACAAAAGTCCGAGTGAAGGGGATTACATTTGTAGGGGATTTTGTCCGCCTTTACAATTTTATGTAGGGGATTTTGTCCGCACTGTTCTTTTCCATGTAGGGGATTTCGTCCTCCCCTGTCAAAATAATGTAGGGGATTTTGTCCGCCTATGTCAGTTTTTTCGAAGGGGATTTTGTCCGTAGGGGATTATGTCCTACAATCGCTTGAAGGCAGTCTCTTTGATAAACAACAGGAAAATGACAAATTGAAAACAGAACTAAATAAATTGAATAAAAAACTAGAGCAAAAAACCGAAGAGAATGAAACAATGAAATGGAATGTAGAAAAAAATTATGAAGAAACCACTGAGTGGTTAAACGATTTGGAGCAATATGGCAGATCAAACAACATTAGAATAAATGGGATTGATGAAGAAGAAAAAGAAACACCTGAAAAAACTTCAGAGCTAGTTATTAAAAAACTCAATGAAAAAATCCCGTCACTAAAATTAGAAAAAAGAGACATTGATATTTCTCACAGATTAGGGATGAAAAAGCCAAACAAAAAGAGGCAAATTATAGTTAAATTTGTGTCCCGTGTCTCAAAAAACAAAGTCATGGGTAATTTAAAGAAGTTCAAAGGAACAAAAATTTTCATATCAGAGGATTTAACGAGGCTAAATCAACATGTATACCGCTGTATAAAACGCAAGATGCTGGATGAAATTATTTCCGTCTGGACTCGTGGTGGAGTAATATTTTATGAACATGCGGACGGGAACATTCACAAAGTCCGTTATAGAGACTATCAGCACTGGATAGATTTACCATGGCCAGAAAATGAAAATACCGGTGATCAAAGTATCAGCGCTATGGATTAAAATGTGTCACGTTGTTAACTGTCGTGCAGTATAAACGAACTAAACGTATACAATTAAAGACACCAAGCGTAAAATACACGAGATTTTACTCTCGGTAAACTGGTTTTTCAGATATCTGTTATCATACATGTATCATGACTGTATTATTTAATCTGAAACAAATTAGTAAATAGGTGGAAATAGTTCTTGTTTATACATTTTTGAAACTTATTAGATATTGATTATATCTCTTTTCGACTAATTCGTTATTTAATTATTCGAAATCTGGGAAAAATTAACAAAATACATAATTCGGCATGGTACTCTTTTAAAAGTAATCGTTCTTGATTATATACTGACTCATGAGCTGATACATTTTTGTTGACATTTTGTGGCTACTGAATTATGATTTGAAGTAGAACATGCCATTATTAGGTATACAAAAGCTACCTTTTTGTCAAGATGAATTATAGTTTTCATGCATTAAAAGTGATTTTATGAGAAATATTGAAGAATGTAAAAGAAAACTAGATAGCAAAAATTGTTTTTTTATTTTATAGTAGTTTTGTTGTTGTTGTGTAAGTAAATGCTTCTAGGTTTGCTCATGAGCCAACATAACATGTTAACAGCAGAGAAACAATATGATTTTAAGTTACTTTTCTGTCTTACAGACACATTTTTTATGAAAACCACCTTGTGTCCTTGTTGTTGTTGTAGTTTAGGTTGAGGCTACTTTTGATTAAAAAATTTCACATAGAAAATAATCAAAAATATGAGAAAATATAGCAGGCCAGGAACCTGTTTCATTTGTTCTCTTTTGCTAATGTTTGTTGATGTTTTTTGTTTTCGGTACGTGCTACTATTGACTCATTTCTGTATGCTTCACTGACAAGTCATAGGTTTTTCAGAAAGATAAGTAACCAGCAGCATCTTTTCTACTTTGTATCGTTTTACAAAAATATGTAGCATAGATACATGTTTTCAACAACAAAAAGATACGTGATAAAGTATTCTACAATTAGACAATCATTTAAACAATTTTTCAAACAGATGTTAAAAAATAGCGACTTTTTACAACATTTTGAATAACAAATGCATATTACAGAATGAAAAAGTTGACCGCTACCGTGAAATACGACAAAATGTATTGATCTGTATGCCAAAACGTAATACTTTATATAACATGTAAAGCCTAAATGACCAAATGATATAAACAATGTATTTTTCAAAGCTTTTTAACAGAACGTTTCCATATGAATTTACTAATTCATTCTTACAATTTAGAAAACAGCATGATTCTTGTAAACTCTTTTAATGTAAGAGGATTAGGAAAAAACGACAAAAGGCAAAAAATCTTTAAATATTTAATCGAAAAAAAATATGACATTTGTTTACTACAAGAAGCTCACTGCTCAGAAAATAATAAAGAAAAATGGAAATCGGAATGGGATGGGGAGGCTTTTTTTAGCGGTAAAAATAGTAACAAAGAAGGAGTTGCGATATTACTAAACCGTACGTTTTCCGGAAAAATAAATGGATTTAATGAAATAATAAATGGACGACTTATATCCATAGACTTAGAACTAAACGAAAGACAATTTACTATTTTTAATATGTATGGACCAAATACAGATAGTTGTGAAATATTTAAAATATTAAACGACGAAATAGCCAAGAATTCAGATAAAAATATTATAATTGGAGGGGACTATAATACAGTAATAGATATAAATAAAGATAAAAAGCATGGAAGAACAGACACTCACAAAAAATGTAGAAAATTGTTAAAGGAAATTTTAGACACTAATTCACTAGTAGATATATGGAGATTACTAAATCCAAATAAATTTCAATATACATGGCATTCGAATTCAAAACCTGTTATTTACAGTAGACTAGATTACTTTCTCATATCAGATACAATAGTAAATATAGTAAAATACTGTAAAATAGTACCGGGTTATAAAACTGACCACTCAATAGTTGAACTATCAATTGATTTTATAAAGGATGATCGAGGCCCTGGGTACTTCAAGTTAAATAATAGCTTATTACTGGATGAAGAATATCAGAACATAATAAAACAGAGTATCATCGAAATAACAGACGTGAATAAAAATACAACTCCTAACGTACTATGGGAAATAATAAAAGGTAACATAAGAAATGAAACTATCAAATATGCAACATACAAAAGGAATACGGAGAGAACAAAAGAAAAAAAGTTAAATGAAGAAATAGAACAAATAGAAAATGAACTTATCGAAAAGCAGGGATACTCAGAAGAATTAAAAAGAAAAATGGACGAGAAAAAACAGGAAATAGATAATATTATTGACATAAAAGTAAATGGCCTAATAATAAGATCGAAAGCGATAAGCATTGAGGGAAACGAAAAAAATAGCAAGTATTTTGCGAACCTAGAAAAACGAAATGCGGAAAAGAAAACTATATACAAATTGATCATCAAAGACAAAGAAATTACAAATCAAAAGGACATAATAAAAGAGGAAGTAATGTACTATAGTAAATTGTATTCAAAAACAAACAAAACAGGTTCACATGTGTCGGAATACAATTTCTTTGCAGATAATAATAATAAATTGAATGAAGAAGATAAAACAAAATGCGAAGGTCAACTAACGGAACATGAATGCTTTCAAGCACTAAAAGAAATGCAAAATCAAAAAAGTCCGGGGTCAGATGGAATATCCGTAGAATTTTATAAATTATTTTGGGAAGATATAAAAATATTTTATTTAGAATCAATAAACTACTCATACAAAATTGGAAAGTTAAATGATCTACAAAAACAAGGAATTTTGTCTTTACTGCCAAAACCAAATAAAAATACATCACTATTGATGAACTGGCGACCAATAAGTTTATTAAACGTAGATTATAAAACAGCAACAAAGGCGATAGCAAATAGGTTAAAAAGAGTTTTAAATACATTAATAAGTCAGTCGCAAACAGGATTTGTAAAAGGAAGGTATATAGGAGAAAATGTACGCACAATATTTGAAACTATCGAATTTTTAAATGAACACGAACAACCAGGTTTACTTTTCTTCGCTGATTTTGAAAAAGCCTTCGACAGCCTAGACCATGAATTCATGATTAATTGCTTAAAACATTTTAACTTTGGCAATTCATTTATTCGATGGGTAAATACCTTTTATACAGATATATCAAGTATCATATTGCAAAATGGTCATTTTTCTGAACCTGTTCAGATACAACGAGGTGTCAGACAAGGATGCCCTCTATCACCCTCCTTATTCATTCTCTGTATAGAGTTGTTAACAAACTTCATTGCTAAAGACAAAATCATAAAAGGCATAAAAATTCACGAAAAAGAAATCAAACAATCCTTATTTGCAGATGATGCAACTTTTTTCAATAATGGTACTAAAGAATCATTTGAAAAATTAGTATCAGTAATAACAAACTTTGAATATGCGTCTGGTCTCAAACTAAATAGTGACAAATCCGTTATTATGCGAATTGGATCACTAAGAAAAACAAATTTAACATATTGTCAGAATAAGAATTTTACATGGACGTCAGAAAATGCAAAAACATTAGGTATGATTTTTACAAATAATCCACAACAAAATATCAATCTAAACTTAGATCCAAAACTTATAAGTTTTAAGAACTGTTTAAAACAATGGCAACACAGAAAACTCACTTTACTTGGCAAAATTACAGTTATTAAGTCATTTGCACTTCCAAAACTAATATATCCCTTATCGCTACTACAAAATCCACACGAGGTCATTTTGAAAGACATAAGTAAAACTATGTATAATTTCATATGGGACGGTAAGCCAGATAAAATCAAACGAGAATTGCTGACTTTAGAATATGAATTAGGAGGTTTAAAAATGATAGACATAAAAAAATATATGTATTCAATTAAATCTTGTTGGATAAAAAGACTTACTGACACTAAAAACAAAGGAGATTGGAAAATATTTTATGAAAATATAATAAAACAATATGGAGGATACCTTATTTTTGATTGCAATATCAGTGTAAAAGACGCAGAAAAATTATGTCCAAAAAATAGCTTCTTCTCAGACATATTAAAAGCGTGGTATTCAATAAAGCCATTCGAGCACAACGTGGACGGAAAACAGATAATTTGGAATAACTCTAAAGTAAAAATACAAAAAGAAATGGTTTATTATGAGAACTGGTATGATAAAGGTATAAAACATCTAGAACATTTTTTTGATTACAGGATAAAAGAATTTTATACTTCTGAGATGTTTCAATTTTTATACAATATACCAAAAAAAGACTTCCTAAAATACTATCAGCTTATTAGTAATGTACCAAAGAAAATCAAAGACAACTTAAGAAAAGAGCATTTATCCAACTCTCCGAGAGAGCAATACCTTCAAGAAAAATTAAAACAATCCAAACAACCGAACAAAATGTTGTATTCAATACAAATACAAAACATTAAAATGTTAAAATTAAAAACTGAATCAGCATGGGAAAAAAGCCTTCAAAAACAGGATCTAGATTGGAAAACAATTTATTGTATAATTTTCAAAACAACCATTGATACAAAACTAAGAAATTTCCAGTACAAATTTTTGAAGCGCTTAGTCCCAACAAATGCTTACTTATTCAAATGTAAATTAATACATTCAAAACTGTGTGATTTTTGTAGCATGGATGAAGAAACAATTGAACATCTTTTTTGGACATGTAGACTTACTCAACATTTATGGAATCAATTAAGCAACTTTTTAAAAACAAAGTCTCAAAATTGTACTATCAAACAAGAAGACGCATATTTTGGTATAATCGAAAAAAGAAGAAATATGCATGCTATAAATTTTATGATAGTTACAATGAAAACTTACATTTTTCAAGCAAAACACAGAGACATGTTGCCTAGTTTTGAAAGTTTTAAATCGTACCTGATGTCAAGAATAATTATTGAAAAGGAAATAGCCTTAGTCAATGACAAACTAATAAAACATAATGAAAAATGGTCATTTTTGACTGACTAAATCCAGAACAACAGTCAAAAAATAAAATAGTTTGTTTTTACATCCTCTTCAGAAATGTTGTTTTTTTCATCTCAATTCATAAATTAAAACATATGGAAACGTTCTGATCTATTCTCTTTAACTCTTAAAAACCTCTTTCCTACTTTTTGCACCACATTAGAATATGTGGCCTCTTTGACAAAAAACATCACTTGACTTTATAAAAAAAAAAAAAATTCATGTACTTCAAAAAAATAATTGAATATTGACAACTGTATAACTTATTTTGATATCTCGATATTATTTGATTTTGTGTACATGAATATCAGAAATAAAAGAAAAAAAAAAAAAAAAATTAAGTTCTTCAAACTGTATGTAAATAACGTATTTTAGAACATATAGTCATATAAAAAGGCTTCAGTATAAATTCCTGTCACGTTTATCTCTAAATTTCAAATAATACGCTACCAAATTCAAAAGCGTTGCAAACGCTTTTGAAATTCCAATATAAACATATAGTGTAGCAGTGCCATGTAACCGACATTTTCAATCGATTTCTGCAAATTCCTACCTAGATTTTTGCTTATATTTTGATTCTAGCATTCAATTTTATATTTCTGTACAAGTATCTCTATTCTTAAAAAAAATAATTTTTTTAACAGTAACTGAGAGCGCGCAGCTTTAATACTTTGAATTAATGAGGAAATCTGAAGCCCAAGTTGAGGTATTACAAACTAAGTACTGTAAATTAGCTAATTTTCATGTGACAAAAATTTCACGATTTCTGAGCAGACAGACTAATTTGCAAAATTCACAAAAGGAGAATTCTCTAATGGTAAATCTAATAGTTGTCGGCTGCTCATCCCGGAGGTTGCGGGTTTGAGCCCCACTGGGGTCACGACCGTACTTCCTTATATGACACCAGTACTGGTTTTTCCAGGAAGCGGACTCGAGAGTGACTCGATAAGCTACAAGCTTTCTTCACAATCGAGCTAAAATAAATTAGTATAAACTAAACTCATAGTATGTGGAATGAATCTTTTGAGAGATGTTTACATTAGCAAAGTGGGAAATTTGTGAAAAAAAGCAAAAATTAAGTCATCGCCAATATTACCCAATTTTACAGTACTGTGTTTATATCCAAGCAATATATTTGACCCACACACCGTCATGCATATAAAACAGGTGCCCACATGTACATGCTGCAACTATACTTACATATCCCAACCATTTGTAAAATATTCCAGTGGACCCTTTCCCAGTATTTTTATCATGGCTTCTATGCAATATACTGAAACAAAATGAATACACAGTTAATATGCAGCAAATATTGTGTAAGTGGTATTATACTAAGTGGTTAATATTCAACTGTTTATATTTTATATACCGTATTGAAATTAAGAAATGTTAAAATCATATCGAAGGTTGACGGTAAAACTGTCATAAGTCCTTCTTTATTTCATAAAAGTTACTACAGCTTTGTGGTCAACCCTATCTACTGAAATAAGAACCAGGGTTCAAATTTAGACACGCATACTCGCTAAAATCGAGTGGAAATTTAGAATAGCGAGTGGCTGTAAAACGAACTCGCATCTTTTAGCGAGTCAATAAAATGCCAGCCAAATCATTTAAATGTCATAATTTACGAGAAAAATCTGACTGTAAATAAACAAAGTTAAAAATATTCATGAAAATGTAGTTTCGGTCGTATCTGGGCCGATAACAGTCCTAAAAATAGATTTCGGAACCCTCGGACAGATACGCTAAATGGTAAATGACGCTATCTGCGTAACGACGGTTCGGATTGGTTAATAAATTTAGAAACTAAAATTAGACTACAGGATTCCCCAAAACATTGGTGACATCGTACATGTGCATAAAATGTCGCAGAAAATAACAAGTGTCTTGAAACGATCGGCGACAGTGCCTAACGAAACATTCGAAACTAAACTGTACAGCAAGGTGACAGTGACTGTAGAGTTTTGACATTGTTAACAGTTAATTAGTTTATTCTTTGCTCAATTTAACTTAGTCATTTGTCTCACATAGTCTATATGAATTATAGTATTACAGTGTTGGCATGTTTAAAGTTAATAAAAATCGTTGTTTGATTTTAGCTAGTAGCTTTTTTATTTAGCTAGTGAACTAAAAAACCACTAGCTAAATTTAGCTAGTAGAAAAAAAAGCTAAATTTGAACCCTGAGAACAGAAGATTATTTGAGATTAAACACATACATAAGTTACTTACAAGAAAGAATATTCATTAATTTACACCTAGTTTATGCAAATGAAATGCAATTAATGAATTTCACTAATTTAAAAATGTTTTTTCACTTTCTGCAATTATTCCAAACAATTTTAACTAAGTGAACCAGACTATAAGATATTTTGTTACCTATAGATGTAACAAAATAGTAATCACTCAACATGCTTACTGAACAATAATTTTTATGACATCATAAAGCATATGACATCATGATATTATTCTAGTTTTCAAAATAAAATTGCTGTTTGTAAAAGTGGTTTGTCGTTGTGACGCATATTTCCCGAAATGACAAATTATGGCATTGAATTTCTAGAATATCTTACCAACAACAAAAGCAATAGACGTGTAGGAGAGATTGAATGTATGTGAACTCACGGCCTCCCCTCTCATAGAGAACTGTATGGTTTCAACCAGTATGGATATAAAATTTGCCGATATGATCAAATCTGTAAAGAAAAAATAACTGTTCTGTATGGCACTTTAAATCTGTGGTGCCAAATGTTGGTGTTTTTTATGTGGTTTGAATAGGATGAGGTCTTAACTTGGCGCAAATCACATCAGCCGCCAAAACAAAACCTTGACATGAAATGCTAAACACTTAATCAAGGAATCTGCTCTTACGTAACTCAAACTTAAAACTGTACACTACAATTATTATCATATAATTGTCTTCATTAAAACATACATTTCGTGAAGAGTCAAAAATTTGCATAAATGTTTTATCCCCTGTGATTTCCGCATTATTATAATATGTGAACAAAGGATTCAATTCACTTTTGAAGTTACAGGACAAACTGAAATACATGAACACTAACTGTACTATTATTGCTTCTAGTTCCTTCCAAATATTGAGAGCATGTTAACATCACTACAATTGTGCATGTACTGGTTGGTAAATAATATATTGTCATATTTCACTCCCTTTTACCATTATTCTGTTTATGATGTACATGTATATAACATTTGATGTACATGTATATAACAGTAAGTTTTTATCTTCATTATTTAACACCATATTCAGTTTCCCATCCTAGATGTGCGTAGGCAGTAAAAGATCATTTGGATATTTCACCATAGATACATGTATAGGGGCCAAGCTGGGTATCAAACCTAAGACCTCTCCACTGGCAGGCAGATGTACTAACACTGCATCATGTAGCTTGGTTCCATCCCATTACAATGTCCTTAAGTCTATTACATGATTTTTGTACTGTTACTTTTCAATACAAAACCCTTGTCTGTGAACATAACAGAATGTTTACTTCAGTACTGTACATGTACAACCTTGTTTACCACAAACCTGTCATCATTTGAAAGATAAAAGCATGTACAAAACTACACACTAAACTTACAGACTGCTCTGTCAAACCATTTCCAAGTGGCAAACCAGTTAAGGGCTGAAAGGAAGAAACATACAGCAACATGAGTTAACTGATGAAGATGAAAAAACAGATGTGTTACATGCCTCTATTCTAAGAAAAAGTATTGCACATACCAAATGCTAGTAGTCAATGTTGTGGAATACCCATCTTTGGGATATTTTGGACATGGTTAGCTGTCTGTATTATTTACATTTTCAGTTAGATTTAATTGGATAAATAGACAAATTTTCGCCACCAATGCTAGATGGCAAAAAATACATGCACCAAAATAAAAACCCTATTTTTTGCGTAAAAACTGCGAAAATTTGACAACACAAAAAAATTCTTCAGTATTAAAGTGACATTATGCGCATTTTTTTCAAGTAGCAATCCAGCTGAAAATGGTGTGTGTACAAAAGCGTAGAGGAAATAATAGCTTTTAACCAAATACACCAAACTCTTCCCGCTACCAGTATGAAAAAATAACTTTCCAAATATTGATTTTCTTATTTGACTGGGAGAGTCAATTTAAGAAAAGAACAACTGCATGCAGGAGTTGCTTCCCTTCCACTGCTGAAATCTCTACCAACATCAACAACAACACAATCAACTATCATTTTGTCAGTCCGATTTTTTTATATCTAAAGCACCAATTTCAAATACTTATGCGGCATAATCATTAATTTAACACATTAAAATGCACAGCAATCAAAAATTGCATTTATAAAATTGTCACCAAAAATACACTATGTGCAGTAAGATAAGCATAATGTCACTTTAACAGTACACTACAAAAAAATCATATGATGGGTTAACCTTTAGTTTTAAAGGTAATAACACAGTGATAACTTTGGGCATGTGGTGACTAACATTCATTTATTATGTAAAGCACTAATATATAAATCCTTACTTTTAAATATTTTGTTGCAAGGGTGACGAAAGTTTGACGACCATAATTCCACCTCGGCTGATACCGACTGAAAATAGTAGAACACCATAAAAGAAATGAATATAGAACAAGCAACTAGAGCATTGCAAGCAACACATTAGTCCCCTACCAGTTTAAAGCCTTCAGGAAAGTATTTGTTTATAGGATGAAAAAAAAGCATGCTTATTGCATAATCTCTGTATTGCCCACTATACACAAATTAACTTTCATTTATTAATATCTTGCATCTATTGCTCTGAAGATATTGCAAAATCCAGTTTTTGGTCGGACTAGTAACCAAGTAACCTGTGAAACCAAAAGGAGACGAAAAACATGTTTATAGGGATATGAAATCAAAGCTAAAATCATGTGACCTAGAAGTCTAACTTTGACATTTTACAGCAATTGGAAGGTGGTATTTGGACATCTGGCCCAAGTTTCATGAAACTACTTCAACTGATCTGCCAGATTATGGAGCATGATGAATTGAAAACGTTCATTACATTCCAACTATGCTATGATGGTAAACAAGACTGCCAAACTGTCACAAAATAGGCTAGTCAGAGGTCAACTCTTAAATTGTTCCAAATTTAGCAATTAAAGGTCAATATCTCTGGAGTGACTGGGGAGATATAGCTAGTAACAGAAGTTGGCTGACACATTAGGCCAATAAACAGTCAAAGCAAGGTTAATGAAGACTGGTCAGGAATTGTTTAAGTAAAAGACTGGACAAGTCAAAATTTGTCCAATTTTACCAATTAATATGTCCCGTCTATCAACTAGGGTATAAAAAATATGCTGACCATAGCACTTATTTACCTTCCATTTCAAGTCACAGAAATCATAAATCTCATAGAACTCTGGTAAACTAAGTTTTCCATTCCTCGACGTGTTGAGAGCCTTGAACATCAAATAACCATCTTTTCTACCTGTTAAGATAAGAAACAGAAGGCTCTGCAACTATGACAACACTATTACATTTGCAAAGTAACAACTTCACGACTAAATGTGCTCAGTAAGCTGAGGTCTTTGCAGATATGGAAAAGCCCCATGCTAGTGGTGACTCAAACCACCAAGGTGGCCACACATCAATGCAATAAACATACTTTAAATACTTAACAACATTCATGCACATTACATTTTTGATACAAAGATTTTAATGTGCACTATATGACCTGGGAAGTCGATCTATCATAGAACACCAATCATTCATTAGCCAAGTGCTCTTTCTATGACTAAGAAATTTTAGGTTAGAGGAATGGATATGGTACAGTTCTAATTTAATAAAATATAAGTTTTTGGCATATAATAAGGCAAGGTAGAGTTATGGTTCTTGGGCATGTACTTCCCATCATTTTACTTTATCACTGTATTAAGTTTCAAGTAATTCCATCCAGTATTTTTGGAGTAATGCTCCAGACCAGAAAATTCAAGAAAATATAACAAAGGGGAATAATTAAAAAATAAGGCAAGGTAGAGTTATGGTTCTTGGGCACTGCACTTCATCTCAATGCCCTCTGTCTGTGAGTTATGCTCTGGACAAAAGTGTGACGGACGGACGGACAGAGCCCGTTACTATATCCCCTTCGCCAAGGCGGGGTGATTTAAATAGACATTGAAAATCCATTTCTCACAGTAACATGTAAAATTGGCTGAATACAGCAATGTATGCTACAGAATACTTACTTAGATTTGGTCTGAAGAACTCAAGAATGCCGAGAAATGACCTCAAGTTGATCAGATTATTTTCCTGAAATCGAATTTGTACAATCCAAAATCATGTCATCTAAATTTAATGCAAGCACTTCATACATAGATTTTATTTTCTATTCCAAATACAACGTATGAGGAAAACTTAAAAAAACAACATGTGTTCTTAATTATGATTTATATGATCATCAACGTTTCGGTTGACGCCTCCATCAGGAAAGTGCATATAATAATAACAGACGTCAAAACATTATGACGCAGGTTTAGCAGAATAAAACATAAAATTAAATTGATGAAATAAGGGAGTAAATTGTAAGTTTCTTCTTTTCTATTCCAGAAATTGCACATTCATCTGACTGATAAACACAAATCAATCTCAAGACAACTTCCATCACTAAACCAGCTTTAGGGAGAGGAACTCCGTAAGACAAAGTCTCGTTTAAATCCCTTTCAGGGTTTATATTGTTACACCTGTATGTTTGTTTGTATTGCACATATACTGAATAAATATGTTTAATCTATAATTAAATCAATTATTTTGACAGAAAAGGCCAGGGACTTCTACCATCGACACCCATTCATAGCCGAGTGGACCGAGGCAAGGATGACATTAGGTGTCTGGCTAAAGGACACAACTGAAATGACCGGACTTGCGAAAAAAACTGTGAAAGCAAACCTTCACAAGTCATTAATTTCTAGTTTAACAGAAAGTAGAGACAAGACATCATTAGATGTGAATTATTTCTACTGTATCAAATTGTAACAAGACTATTTGTGTATGCCCCTCCCCTTCAAATTTGTGGGGGCATAAAAACTAGCTCACTTTAATCCACTGGGACAGCTGCCTTTCAAAGGAACAAAAAATGTAACGGGTATACTGAATTCTTTCACTCAACAGAGATAATGAAGAGATGTCGTATCACCTTCAACCCAATCCAAACTTTCACCAACAAAT
>JAFMSR010000007.1:44143833-44167955 GCA_022818135.1 Saxidomus purpurata
GAATAGTTGAACGTGCTAACTTAGATAGTTTTTAAGAAAGCACGGTACTAGTAAAGGAAACAAACTTTAAATATATATAAGTATGTAAGAACGTAAACACATCGCCAGAATGGCGCAGTGGTTAGTTATCCTAGCTTCCCATGCGCAAAGTTCTGAGTTCAAGACTGACTGGCACCAAACTTTTTTTCGAATCATTTTGCTACTCACAGTCAGTAGAATCAATCGGTTGTGTGCTTGGTAACATATGTTACGTAACCCGTGTACTGTTTTAAAGCTGCTCGCTCTCAGTTACCGTCGAAAAAAAATACTTTAAAAAAATTGATATATTTTTATACATAAATATAAAACTAAAGGCTAGAATCAAATTATAAGCAAAAATCTAGGTAGGAATTTGCAGAAATCGATTGAAAATGTCGGTTACCAGGCACCGCTACACTATATATTTATACTGGAATTTCAAAAGCGTTTGCAACGCTTTTGAATTTGGTAGCGTTTTATTTGAAATTTAGAGATATACGTGACAGGAATTTATACTGAAGCCTTTTTATATGACTATATGTTCTAAAATATGTTATTTACATACAGTTTCAAGAACTTTATTTTCTTACCAAAATCTGAGAGGGAGCAGCTTTAATCTTGATTAGTTTCAAAGCTAAAATAAAATAGATCTGGTGCCAAATGAATTGCAGTTAAATAATATTTTGACCATATGCAACAAAGAACATATGCAAAAAGAACAGAGAAACGTTGAAACATCTTTTCTGGGAATGTGGGGAAATACAACAATTTTGGAAATGTGTAAATCTCCTAATGATACGGGTGCTTGAAACAAATATTGAACTTGATTACCCTCTGGTCGCGTTAGGCACACACAATACTACATCAAAACAGCCCAACATCGTGAACACTTTCATTTTTGAAACTAAGTTCTTAATCTGGAAATTCAGGAACGATAAAAAATTTTCAACTATACGAAAATCTATCAATTCATATGAAAATAAATTTGTGAACATTATCAAAGACGTATTCATGTACCAACCTACATTTAGGAAGGAAAATATTACAAGTACAATTGACCGTATCAAATCTATCTGAGTTGTACGCTTATTAATCTCACTTCATTTTTCGAGTTTTTTTCCATTCAGTGAGGTTGATAAACAGTGTATATTTAAAACACAGAAGTTTCAATGCAAGGTTTTCTTGTTTCTGTATATGCTTCTTCCTAAATTCAAATTATATTGTCACCAATGAAATTGTTAATGCTATTTATCTGTTAAATTATTAGTGTAAAAATTTAATACGATTTTCGCAGTTTCATATTTATGTCTGATAAATGTACGGCTGGTAGGGGATGCGCTCCGACCCTTATCACGCCCATGACGGAGCAAATAAACGAGGTTACCCCAATCATGGGGCCCTCAAAAAAAAAAAAAATAATAATATTTTGACCAATTTTAAAAGACGATCTAAAAATATTAATTTATTTTAGTTTAATCATAATTTATTGCGGCCGCAAAAGCAAGAGTTGTCGTTCGTTACACAGAGGGCGCAATCTACGCCGATAAAAATAGAGAAAAGCGCTTTTCACGTTTCAGGCGCAATCTACGCTGTGATAAATGGAAATATGATTGCTTTTTCCACTTATACAGCCTTTGACATTATAGTAATGAAGTGTAGTTGACCGTATAATCTTCGATTGCCTTTTTAGATATATATGATATTATCTTAACAATGTTTTCCCTTGCAATAGAAAGTTGTCACCGTGGTGTATTGGTAGAGACCTTTGCTCACATTCTTTTGTATAAGTGTACTTTTCCGAATCCGCCAGTTCGAATCCCACCGATACCCATTTTTTAACTTTTTTTTCTGCTGTTTAATTCATCATTTTTAGCTTTTAAACCATTTAAGAATATCTTACGGCAAATAATCATAAAAATGTTCATTCATGTAAAATTAATACGGATAATGGTAATGAAAAATTGAGACGTACCAGGAACGGTATATAGGGCATTCTTGGACATACTGTATAAATATTATTTGATAATAGTAAATTTTCGATACTTGAGGTCAGTTAGTAGATGTGATGTCGTGTCAATTTGCTTGTTCAACCAGAATGGGTTTCCTCGAGTTCTTTTGGGGCCATGCCTCAACATCAACAATCACCACCAATTTCCAAAATATTTACATGGCATTATTGTTTGTTGGCCCGCTGTGATACTTTGTATCACAGTTTTTCTTGTTATATTTGTCACAACTCAATATGTACAGAACTAGAATACATATACATCGTTAAATCAGCGTATTAGTGCAAGTTTATACAATATTTTTTACTGAACGAATACAATACATATATGATACAAAAGAACATCACTATATGGTTTACGGTTGGCATATTATATATTATAATTTTTATGACAATGTAAAAGGGTTGGGCCACAAGTTTTTACAGCATTAGTAATCGGCCCACTCCTTCTTTTGTTTCTACATGTATCTTCATTTTTTACGACAAATGTAAGTGATTTAAAACTCAAAATTAAAAAAAAATCAATATTTTCTGGATTTAAGGAAGCTAGCAGGTCCTCGGAAAAAGTCCAAATTTCATGACATTAAAAATACTTATAACTATATTCAGAGTCGTCAGTCGAACTCCACCTCGACTCATACTCGGAGAAGGCTTCCTTAAGGGCGCCTCAAGTAAGGTGAACGCAAGTGAATAATAGACCGTTCCGGTTTTTTACGACAAATTTTAAAGCCTACCTAAGCCTATTGTTAAGGGATTATTTTCCTTTCATGGCTAGGTCAACTGCTCACAAACAGTATCACAAACAAACCCACGTGTTCTTTTGTGCAAACCAGGCCAACCATTGGACACGTGATGTCCCAGTGTGGTCATTGGATAACCCAGCGAATTAATTTTAATATAATTGTAAACACCGGAACCGTCCATTGGTATTCTGGCTTTCTCGAGGAAGCTTTTAGGCGTAAATCTATCGTAACAATTTTTCATATCTGAATTATACATGTATATAATTGTAATGTACATGTAAACAAAAACGATTACGAAACGATCTTGTTTTTTTTTTCGGATAGAGAGCAAAATCCGTAAAAGGAACTTGTTAACGATAAAACTAGTATACAACTGAATATAAAGCTAATTCAGAATAAAGAACGTTTGGGTAGACAATTGCAAGGATTTCAATGCGTTTGATAATGTCGCACCAAGGACGGAGATACAATGAAAAAGGTGTTGGGATAATATGAAGACCTGGGCAAAAACCTAAATTGCCATAGAGAGACAAGAACTTGAGTTTCTGATAGTTTGTTAAAATGAATGCAAAACGAAGACAATCAAAGATATCTATTAGAAATTTAAGCAAAGTAATACGTTTTAATGAAGATTAATAAAAAAGTTTTATTTTTATGCATCAAATGGGATTTTCATAGACTCAATCTGAGGACCAGCCATTGCCTGGATCAGTCGCTCACTGTCAGCAGCAGCGTTAGTAGCCTTTCCATCCCCTGACATATTTTCAATGTTTAACTTTGAACATTGTACAGATGTAAGCATGCTGAGAGAAAAAGTCAGATATTCAAAAATTAAAACGACATAATAAATTTCATCCCTTCAGTGCAACACGGTCATGTCTCCTTATTTTAATAGGAGTTACAACCTTATTGCACTGAAGGGACGAGATGTGTGGTTGATTTTTGTATGTTATTTGCAGACGATATGCTGTTCATTGTTTGTATGTTTTCTTCTTTTAATTATTCAGTGTTATTTACCGTTAGATTTACAGAGATATTTACAGGTGAATTGATATAGAAACAAAATCACTGACATATAAAGAAACATGTAATAACCTGTTAACAGTCGGTGGAAGTTGGTCCAAGTTGGTGGAACAAACGACCAAAGGATGTTGGAATTTTATAATTTATTTGTAATCGACGTTTCGACAAAGCGAAACTATTTTTGTTAAAAAAAGTGACACATTTTTCGTCACATAAGTTTTATATATATCTGCTCCAGGGAGACGCTGGAACTGTTTTAGATTTCGAAGGCAATTTTCGGTGACATTTAATATAAAGTATACGCAAAATGACAACGTTTGGGGTAATTTCATTTTCTTTTACGAAGCAGAAACCATACGCAATACATATTTTTGTTACACGTGTTACGCAGAAATTAACGTCGTTCTTAACGTGTTTGATATCGCTTCACTTTTACTGAAGGCATAAAAGTGATTCCTGTTATCGTAATTAAATATAGTTTGTTTCTTTATTTTTATGTACAGCTTCACACACATTGAAATATACTACCATGCTGTCAGAATGAATCAGCTAGGTATACGTATCATTGTAAATACAACATTATTGTAAACTAAATGGAAGCTCATTTATAATTAGCATTGTGAAACCGAAGTTTGCGAGAATCAATTTTCATTTCCTTGAAATTGGTTTTCATCTTGTGTTCACATTTTAACGTCTTGAATTTTAGCAGTTCAGTCTTTTGGAGTCAATCATCTTAAATCTCACTTAGTCTAGTGGTTGAGCAGAAGTTCACAAAGTAAATGAGTGAACATTTTCATGTTTTACAATGAACATGGGCTGTTTCCTTTTCTAAAGCAATTTTAGAGATCCTTCTTAAAGTTATGACATGAAAGACTAAATGCAATATTAGTATAAGAGATAAAAGAATGGCTATTAATATTGTAAGGTACTGAAATAGTAAGGAGAGTAAATAAGGTGTTGCTTTCAGATGCATTATATCACATCCAGGTTACATCTCGAGGACTTACTGTGGTTAAGAGTCAGTATATAGCCCTAAAAATGATTGTTTTCTGTATACACTCAACAACTGTACACACCTCAAGTATGTGCCATATCAAAATCATTTTTAAAGAAACGCTCATGAAAATGGGTCCACAAATTACTAGATTCATTCTTCTAATACTCGGTATTATTAAATTGATGATAATAATTGGGAACTTCTTTATCTTACAGAGTTTACATCACCGCACACTTCAATGTGAAATTCGTAAAATCGTAAATTACTTCCATTTTTTTTTTATCCCCCCGCCGAAGGCGAAGGGGATATTAGAAATGGTCTTCGTCCGTCCGTCTGTCCGTCCGTCCGTGCGTCCATCCCAATTTTGTCCGGAGCATAACTCCAAAAGTACTTGAGGGATTTACTTCAAACTTCATACAATGACAGAGCACATTGGGAGGGAGTGCAGTGTGTAAGAACAATAACTCTATCTTGCCTACTTTTAGATTTATTCCCCTTTATCAGATTTACTTGAAAAACTTTGTCCGGAGCATAACTCCAAAAGTACTTGAGGGATTTTCTTCAAACTTAATACACTGACATAGCACATTGGTAGGAAGTGCAGTGTGCAAGAACAATAACTCTACCTTGCCTACTTTTAGAGTTATTCCCCTTTATCAGATTTACTTTAAAAGTTTTGTCCAGAGCATAACTCCAAAAATACTTGAGGGATTTACTTCAAACTTAATACACTGACATAGCACATTGATAGGAAGTGCAGTGTGCAAGAACAATAACTCTACCTTGCCTACTTTTAGAGTTATTCCCCTTTATCAGATTTACTTGAAAAAAAATTCCGGAGCATAACTCCAAAAGTACTTGAGGGATTTTCTTCAAATTTAATATGCTGACATAGCACATTGGTAGGAAGTGCAGTGTGCAAGAACAATAACTCTACCTTGCCTTCTTTTAGTCAAATAGAAAAATATCATACCTATACTGATAATGAACATTAATATAATTTTGCAAACCTCTTCATTGCCTTATTCTTTTTCCACTTACTTGAAAACTGTACTCAGCATGACCATAACTATACGGCTTTTTAAGGATTTCCTCTCACCAAGTAAAATATACGAAAGTACAACCTTCAGGTAACTTCTTCCTGGCGGGGGGATTAACCATGTGTAACATGGCTCTTGTTTTTGTAGAAAAGTTCAGTTTTTCTTGCAAAAGCGGTTTTTAATATCAGTTTTAGATATTCTATCCTTCCTTGATTTATTAACTAAATTTATTGACCGAGTTAATCTTTATAACCTTAAAATAATTTCCTTTCCCATGCATTTATCCAACAAACCTCGTCAATTGGTTCCATACCGTGCTGTTTTTTCTCCACAGTGACGTTTTCACACCACAAACTGACCATGAGTGATTCATGAGAAGGACCAAATACTAATTCGTGAAGGTGTGTACGTCCAAGCGACAAATGAGTTGAAAAAACATGAGGACACTCATTTTCCATCAAATCTTTACCAGGTTTAAATGTAGTTGAGGATTAGAATCAGTCAAAACTCTCAGAATTTCTTTTTACACTTTGCATCTGCCCAAGAACATCCTCTTTAACGATTTGAATTATCAAACATTGCCACATGTCTGCAAACTTTATACTAGTGACTCATAAATGTTTATCTGTATTACGCGCAGATTGGTGACAATCTTGTAATTTTAGGCAGTGGCTAGGTAGCCGTGACCGGCTACCTAGTCCTTTGGTCTAGGTAGCCGGATCCGGCTACCTAGACCAAAAGGCTAGGTAGCCGTACATATATTTCATACAAGGCTCTATATAGAATCGTTTTTGAACAATCATTTAAGGTACATTATTTGTAATAGTTAACTTATTTATTGATATTAGATAAGGATCGGAGTAGTACGTGTAATTTACCGCTACATTGCCACTGCCTTCTTTAAGCAGTTAAATATGCCCGAAACATTGAATTTAAGTTTCTATCACGGACTTACTTATAATTTTTCTTTTACATGTTCATAAAGTTCATAATTGAACATTGAATTTAAGTTTCTATCACGGACTTACTTATAATTTTTCTTTTACATGTTCATAAAGTTCATAATTTCAGCTTTCATTTGATACCAAACATTTAAAAATTCATCAAAAAATAACGAAAATAAAGGGTACGGCTGTATTTTCCAATATATTCTTACTTCGTATAATTATAGAACGGCCAGATAATACACTTTTCCAAACAGAACAAGTTGTTTTGAATAAACAACATTCAGAACATTTTTAATGTAAGAGAAAAATAATTTTTCGCATTCACAAATTAACGAACATTACCCAGCCTGTGGTGTCACATAGCTTTGACTTAATTGATAAGAGTTAATTTTGTCATCTTTTATGACAGGCCATATTTTTCACACGTATGACAAATGCCAAGTGGAAAATAAACATTGTCCAGTTACGGTTTATCGGGAAAAAAAAATTTTAAAACATCATTTTAAGGTTCAGATAAAAAACTCATTATTTTTGAAAGACTTATATTAAAACACATTACGAATAGAGGCGATTTGCAACGAAAATACCGCCGCGGCCATGCGGCCATTCAAAAGATTTAAATGTAACAGGTCGCTTTTACAGGTGTATTGTACCAACAATACAGCGAGGAAAAATTTATGACTTGTGCAACATGTATTAGACTGTTAAGAATGACAAACATTTGAAATATAGAACGGCTACCTAGCCTTTTGGTCTAGGAAGTCGGATCCGGCAACCTAGACCAAAAGACTAGGTAGCCGGTCACGGCTACCTAGCCACTGCCGTAATTTTAACATTGTTGTGACTTTTGAATATCCGCATTACTGTGTTTACGTACAGCGCTGCAGTCCATTGAGTTTGGTACCTGTAATGGAATGTTAAATATCAATCTTTGATCTTATGATTATAAAATATTCATCAAAATATCTTGAAAATTGATTTAACGACAAACTATCTTTTAGGTGTATACTTAGAAAAGTGATTGAGTGTAGTTCCGTACCATACCGTGCCGTAGTGTATGATGTAAGGGGAAGTAACCGCTGCGGTTGTTTTGCCGTACCATATGTTGCAGCATTTATCCATGTCAAAACAAATATGGCGGGGAATACGGAAGAGCTGTCACAAGAATTACAACAAGATTTTTACGACACGTATGCAAGTAGTAAGTAGAGTAGCTTTGTCCGAAATGAATAGCCAGTCATAGAACCGTCTTTAAGTTGCAAAGTAACTTATTTCTCTCATTACTTTTGGCATGCAGATCTTTCTCAAGATTGCTCTTGGCATCCAACTGCCGAACTGGCAACTCTTAGTCACACTACCAACTGACCAAACACCCCTGTGGTTTGGGGTTAGTACGTCAGTGCCAGATTTGCAATCAACGTAGGTGACTCCCTGCTAGCCTCAATATTTTGTCTGCAAGAACGACCAATTTTACCAACTGATATTACATAGATGTCTGTCTTTACCGAAGGACGGCCGTCTAGCAAAAAGCCCTGGCACACAATAAGTTGGGCTAACTCCCTGCATGCATTGCATTTGTACAATGTGACTAAATAGCTTTGATGTGCTGATGGTAAAGCCCCATGCAATTGGTGACTCAAAGTACAAAGCAGGTGGCCGCATTTCTGTATGATAAACATACCGTCATACCAGTGGGATAAGAAAATAATGGGTCGAAAACGCATTTTTTAAGAGAAAAATAACAAATATAATATTTACCAGGCCAGTAACATTGCCCGATCCGGCTTTAATGAAGCCGAATGAAGCTTTGTTGCCTGATCAGGCTTAAACAATCTGATTAAAATCATCTCCTCAAAAACACTACGCTATGAGGATTTCAGAAGATCGTGAACTTTAGTCAGATTGAGGCTTAAATAAGTTAAATTTATGAAAGGAAATTTAGAATTTTATAAATATTCTAAGAAATATTTAATGAATTGTTAGTCCTACGTTTCTTCGGCTGGTGTTCCCTTGTTATAAAACCTACTTTTTATCCAAATAAAACTTGCATATTTTTTCGCAAAAAGCGTTTATTTTACATTTAAAGTACATGTATGCAAAGTGAAAGTAAAACTGCTAGAATTCTGGCGCAAGAAGTGGCTGATTATAGCTGGATGAGGTTGATTCCTAACATGATGTAATGTTGCAAGGAACATGTATATTCAAGGACTTTAGAAATTATCAATAAAAAACTTTACAAAATATTTTCAAAAAAGATAATTTCTATTGATATAGTCTCCCTTGGTCTAGTGGTTTAGGCATCCGCCTTGGGAGCGGGAGGTCGAAGGTTCGAATCCCACCAGGGGTCCGTTCTGATATGGCCGGTTGGTGAGCCGCCAGCTAGTTAAATAATGGTTACTGTATGCCTACCTGCCTGGTGCCTGGCATTAAAAGGATAGGATTCGGGAGGTACATGTGCTCAAAAAGAAGCTGTCTCATAAGTCAGAAATGGCTGGCCCTTTAAATAGGGGTGACACTATAATAAACAAACACTTTACCTTTACTTTTATAGTTAGCCCAATCAGGCAATAAAAGCTTGATTGGGCTTTTAAGCCCAATTGGACAATGTTACCATCCTGTTTACCATGTAAACATGAAGTACCCTTTTGTAAAATGCAAAAGTTGTCATTAAAATCGCATAAGTATTTCATGAAAAAACGTTGAAAAGTTGGACGCTGTTGTACAGTACTTTGGGAAAAGCATGGTGTCCTGCTTCCGTTGACGTCATCCGCGAGCTCACCAAGGGGAATAACTGCCAATAAAACAGCAGTTAGGGCACTCAAAATTTTTCTTATGTGTTTAGGTTTTTTTTTCACTTTTGGGGGAAGGGGGTTAGTGCTCATAGCTGGGGGAAAATTTTGACGCGGATGAGCAGAAAGGGGATATTTTGTGGCACGTTTTATTCCACATAGAATCTTGAATAGTGTCGTTATTTTAGCCTCTGATGTAGAATATACAATCATTTGGCTAATCCAACATCAAATGTTAAATAACCATTTTCAGTGAAATTTTTCACCAAAAGTGAACTATATTGCATCTGAAAAAAAAAGACATTTATTTTAAGCTGCTCGCTCTCAGATTTTGGTAAAAAGATAAAAATTCCTCTGACTGTATGTAAATAACGTATTTTAGAACATATAGTCATATAAAAAGGCTCAAGTATAAACTTCTGTCATGTATATCTCTAAATTAAAAAAAAAAATACGCTTCTACGCAAATGCTTTTGAAATTTCAATATAAACAATTAGTGTAGCGGTGCCGTGTAACCGAAAATGTCAATCAATTTCTGCAAATTCCTTCCTAGATTCTTGCTTATATTATGATTCTAGCCTTTAGTTTTATACCTATGTAATCCCTTGTATAATAAATAATGTACACAAGAATGTCCTGGTTTTGAATACATCAGAATATAACCGGTCAATTCATCTGACTGTATCAGAGAAAATGGGTCTTAACAAAACAAGATAGATAAACATGTAACATACATGTGAACCTTATTATAACAAATACGTTATTAATGAAGTAGATCTGCAAACAGACCTCAATTCATTCATTTATCACAGAACTGGTTCTATCTAATCTGTTTACTTATACATGTACACTAAAACAGCTGATTAAACCTTCTAAACATAGTGACATAACATAGCATTCATCTTAGCTCATTTCTGCAATACTTACTGAACTTGTGGAGTTAATCCCATACTCTGTACGTACTACCATGATCATACGTGTCAATCTATCTAGGTGTGCTGCATTGCTGCAAACAAATGCATATGGTTATGCAAAGTTACCGTTATAAGAACAACAGACTGCCATTTTAAATACATGTCAAATGTGAGGGAAATACGAATGACCCGTGCAAATAAAGATATTTCTAAATAATTCATGTAATCATTTCAGCCATCATTTTAATATCTTCTAACAAATAAATGACTTACCAACTACATGTATACTGCACAGAAACTACATTCATGTACTCTGTCCCTGGTGATGTACGAAATACAAAGGCTATCAAGCTACATCTATATCTATATACATTAACTTGCACTGCGACAAACTGAGCGCAAGCTCACCTGGCTTCGTAACATATCACGTGACTAGTGCTAGCAAGTGCTAAAAACAACTACAGTACACTTGATGAGAACACAACGGGCTACAAATGGGGACAACTCGAAGCAGCAAGTGGGGAAATAGTGTCTTATTGTTAAATATTAACAAACTATGAAATGTCATAAAATCCGACCCTGCTACACTTATGAATAAGTATGTCAATTTAAAAAAAAAAAATTTTCAACAGTAACTGAGAGCGAGCAGCTTTTAATTAAAGAAATTGACTATTAATGACAATGTGTCAGAAACATGATAAAATTGAAAGTCGTAGAGTGACAGGGCGCCGGAGTGACAAGTTAAGTAAAATTTATGTTCTTGATTTCTGTTGAATTGTCAAGACGTCAAAAACGATTCTGCAACGGGAAGATGGGGAAGAACCTTTGAGAAAGATAGCTCTGCTTAACCAGAAGGTCGATCTTTTTTGATCCTTCGGCCATTTTTTTTTTTGATTTTCTTCCGATAAGATTTAATGTTATGCGACATCTTACTCAGTGTGACCCTTGACTGTGCGAACGAAAAGGGTGCGGAAAGTGCCCACGTGACAGACAGGTACACAAATGTACTTGGAAATGAAAAAAAACGTTTCCTCATCCGGTATTGAATACAACATGGCCCCATATCGGACATCAATTTTACTCGACATAATCTTTGGCAAGGGGGGGAGGATATTTTTTAATGGGGGAAAAAACATAGTTTTCAGAGGGAGGAATGGGGTCGAAGTTTGCCGAATATTTAAGCCAAAAAAAACCCTGATTCATAGAGGTAATATTTTTTAAAGCAAAAAGACCCATACAAAATAGTAAACTAGCATCACAGGATAACATCAATATGTACCTGGCAAAAAGTCCTGGCCTGTATGGTACTTTCTGGAACAATGTACACTGTTTAGCTGCTTTGCTCGCAGATGTACCATGCATAAATTTGTCAGTGCAGAATGGGAGTAAAGTTTGTTTTTACGCCTGAACTTTTTTGGATTTTGCTGAAAATGCAGTATGAAAATTGAATTAAGACACAAATTTTTTAAAAAGGCATGGGTATGAAAACCACACAAAAAAGTTATGCTTTGCCTTAAAATACGGAAAAATGATCAATGGAAACCGGTCAATAAAGGTTTGTTTACAAACATGATTGAAGCAGGTGTCAATGTAGTCAGAAGTAAGTTAATTCAATAATTGTGTTGCTTTTATACATGTATGCCACTTCCTCTGTAGAAAATTGGAAAGTAGATTTTGTGTACTTGTGACAGAATTTGTTGGTATTGTTATCAAAAAATCAATCATTTAGTAGTTTTAGCTCATATGGCACAAGTTGCCAGGTTAGCTATTAGGATTGCTCACTGTCCAGCATACACTACTTTGTCCTCTCATATTTTCCTTCAAACAACATCTCATCTGAAACCACTGGGCCAAATGTCGATGAAATTTGGCATGTATGTTCCTTGCATGAAGTTCTATCATATTTTTCAAATAATTCCATTTCTCTGGTTGCCATGACAATGGAAAGGAAACACATAAAAAACCTTCCACTAAAAACAGGAAGGCCCAGATCTTTGATGTTTGGCATGTAGCATTGAAAAGTGAACCTCGACCGAGTTTGTTCAAATCATGACCCCCTCCCCCAGGTCAAAATTGACCCCAACCAAACCATTGGTCGTTTGATATATTTTATATAAGCTTATATACGAAAAACTTTAAAAATCTTCTCTGAAACTGCAAGGCCTTAAGAGCTTAGATATTTAGCAAGTAATATTGCCTAGTTCACGTCTACCAAGATTATTGAAATCATGACCCACAGGTCAAAATTGACCCTGCCTGGGGGTCACTTGATTGTACATACTGGTAGGCTTATATATGAAAAACTTTAAAAATCTTTTTCTCTGAAACCACAAGAAAAATCTTGTTTGGAACCACTAGGCCTAAAGCTTTTAGCCTTATCTATTTGGAATATTGCATTTACACAAATGTATGTAGTGGACCTCTATGAAGATTATTCAAATCAGGACCCCCCCATTTTAAAACTTACCCTTTCTTTGATGTGATAGTGATTGTTTCAAACATTGTATTTAAGTCAGTGGTAGCCAGGTGAGCATTATAGGGTCATTTTGGCCCTCTTGTTCATTATATTTTTGAGTCCATTATCAGTTGTGAAATTTGTATCAAATTATAAATGCAGATTATTAATGTCCTGGTGACAAACATTTTCGCCTCCTCCAACAATTATACCTGAGCAGTCTAGTATTTTATCATTGTACTAATTATATGATATCAAAAATTGTGTCGCATGATATCTGATATCAGCTTGCTTGCATCATACTGATAACTATACTTGTAGAATACTTATACTTAGTATAATTAGTGCACCCACATCCTGTTGAATAAACTTGTAATGTACTTAGTGCAATAAAGACACCACTTCCTGCAGCGGAGTCTGTGGAAGTTGATATTTATCATGTCACTTAAAGGCGCAGTCTCTACAATCTAACAGATTTTATTTTCCGAACATAAATAATGTGTTCAATGAATGTAAATTGATAAATAAATACCATTTTAAAGAACAACATATAAATTGAAAAATGCCTTGTGTAAGCCCAAATAATTAACATAGGGACCATCAGAAGTTCTGTATAAAATCGCTATCCACCGATTAATTATACAACAACAACTTAATATAGATTATTGAATGATTTACGATACTGCATCATACTTTAAAACACTGATTGTATCAGCTGATGACTGGAGCAAATAGCTTAAACTTTTAGATTAAGTAGTAATACAAGTTTGCAAATGTTGTATTATTTGGGGTGATTTTATTTGGCATAGTTAAAGTTCCAGGATCATTTACTGATACAGAAAAAAAAATTAATGATACATGCAGGATTATGGTAGAAACCTGTTCTGTTCACTCTAAACTAATGTTTACATTATTATGCCTTTCTTTCAAGTTCAAGTCGTTTTTTTCATGAACAAGAAATGCTAGAAAGCCTTAAATTCATATTTTTTTGCAACATCATAATGATCATTGAAAAAAAAATACTGCGCTATATTTCTAACATGTTCTTATAACGCTTTTGGTGTAAAAAAAAATAGGAATGCCTAACATTCAAATAAAGGTCTTTTCTGTCGGTACAACATTTTTCTTTGTAAATTTATAAGAGCTACTTTTAATTGTGCTCCTGGGACTTTAACATCACTGTATTTTTAGCTCGACTATTCGGAGAATATGGAGAGCTATTACAGTCACTTGTGTGTTGGCGTCGGCGTTGCTTCTTTGGTTAAAGTTTTGCCTGCAAAGTACTATCATGCACATATCTCAGTAACCACTTATAGTATTGACTTGAAACTTTGTTCATGTCTTTGGGGGTGTCATACAATCAAGGCAGATAACTCTTGAAAAAATTTAGTACAAATTATGGCCCTTGTTTGACTTTGAAAATTTGGTTAAAGTTTTGCCTGCTAGGTACTATCATGCACATATCTCAGTAACCACTTATGATATTGACTTGAAACTTTGTTCATGTCTTTAGGGGTGTCATACAATCAAGGCAGATAACTCTTGAAAAAATTTAGTGCAAATTATGGCCCTTGTTTGACTTTGAAAATTTGGTTAAAGTTTTGCCTGCTAGGTACTATCATGCACATATCTCAGTAACCACTTATGATATTGACTTGAAACTTTTTTAATGTCTTAAGAGGTGTCACACAGTCAAGACAGATAACTCTTGTTTAAATTTAGTGCAAATTATGGCCCTTGTTTGACTTTGAAAATTTGGTAAAGTTTTGCATGCAAGGTACTATCATGCACATATCACAGTAACCACTTATGGTAGTTATATCAAACCTTGCAATAGTGTTCAGGGTAAATTTTGTATCAAACAATTAATTTACCAAAAATTAAATCTATAGTTATAGATTTTGACTTTTTTTATGATTCAACTTTCCTAGTTTATACTTAATAGTTAGCAGAATTTTGTTTTGCTATTACACTGATAAAAGTTTTGTTTTATTAGCAAACGCCCACAATAGTCGAGCATGCTGTCTTATGGACAGCTCTTGTTATTTGTACAAGATCAAGAACAACTGAGATTATGTTTCTGCAATTTGAATGAATAAAAAAAAGTCAAGGGAATGAAATAACAGTTCTGAATGCCATTTGTAATTTGAAACTTTTAACTTTATTTTTTGAAAATATTAGTGTACAATCTGGGTGAACCTTTGTTATAATGCAGACGGTAATACTTTTGGTTTATTTGGTGGTGTTATTGTATGTTATCACTTGATAAAGCAGCCAGTGTTTTAGCTTTTATCTCATTCCGTATTGATCAAACTTTTATCTTTGTTCAAGCATAGTTTTAAAGCTTACAGTATTGCACCAAATTTGAGAAGCAATTGACGTGCCCCGAAATAATGATACCGTCATTGTGTGATCAAGAATGAGGGAAAAAATCTTGTTACTATAAATAAACACAACCATAAATAGGCGGAAAAGGGATATTTTAAATCAAAAATTTATTACAAGATAAAAGAAATTGCGATGAAGAAGAAACTAAAGTGGCGATGATTGTGTAGGTTTCTGCTTGGTATTCACGTAGCAGTTGCTCTTCTACGATACGTATAAAGATGATGGTTGATCTTTCAGATGACCCCAGCAATGATATCATTAGTGAGGCGGGGAATTTTGCGCTAGAGCAGCCATTGTGTAGACGGATAAGTAAACAGTCTAAGGCATGGAGGCTGAACTATCTGGTATGTTGTTTTCCTCATTATTCAGTGCTACATTTTCATTTCTTAATATTTTATCCTGTTTAAATATATAGAGTAGAGGGAACAGTGCAGTTTTCCCCACTTCGTCCCGACCCTACCTAAAATGGTAAAAATTCGCTGTTATTTGAGTCAAGAATTCATTGCCAAAGGGTAGGAATCAGTGATGCTGTCCTTCCGCTGTTCAAATTAAGACAGTGACAAAAACATCTGTTTACAAATCTTTTATAAATTGATACACCTAATTCTAT
Source organism: Saxidomus purpurata (assembly GCA_022818135.1). NCBI lineage: Eukaryota > Metazoa > Mollusca > Bivalvia > Venerida > Veneridae > Saxidomus > Saxidomus purpurata. The sequence continues at coordinate 44,159,764 of JAFMSR010000007.1, forward strand.
AGCTGTTAAGATTTGCTACTGACAGTCACTCAGTAGATGAAGTGTCGTGGTATTTGGGTTCATCCATCCTTCTTTCTGCACAAATCTTACAGGTTGGAATCTGGTTAGAGGTGTATCTTATTTCATTTTTAGCTCTACTTTTCGAAGAAAAGGGGAGCTATCCTACTTGCCCCGGCGTTGGTGTCACACCTTGGTTAAGTTTTTCGTACCACCCCACTTTATTTCAAAAGTATTAGAGGTATGGCTTTGAAACTTACCATACTTGTTTACCATCATAACCTCCATCTACAGACAAGAGTACATAACTCTGTCAAGGTTTTGACAGAATTATGGCCCTTTTTTTACTTAGAAAGTGTATTGAGCTTGGTTAAGTTTTTCGTACCACCTAACTTTATTTCAAAACCATTGTGGTATTGCTTTGAAACTAATCGTACTTGTTTACCATCATGACCTACATCATCAGACAAGAGTACATAACTCTGTCAAGGTTTTTGACAGAATTATGCCCCTTTTTTACTTAGAAAATACATTGAATATGGGTAAAATCCACTTATTGCCTTAACCCTTTGAGATATTGCTTTGAAACTTTGAATGCTTGTTTACATCATTACCCCCATCTGTAGGCAAGAGAAGGTAACTCTGTCAGGGATTTGTTTTAAAAATTAAGGCCCTTTATCGACTTAGAATCTTGGTTAAGTTTTTCGTACCAGTCCACTTTTTGACTAAACTGTTTGAGATATTATTATTAAGTTGGAATACTTTTAAACCATCATGATCCCAAAACATGGGCAGGAGGAGGTAATTCTGTCAAGGATTTTATTTGAATTATGGCCCTTTTTAGCTCAACTTTTCTATGAAAAGGGGAGCTATCCTACTCGCCCCGGCGTCGGCGTTGGCGTCACACCTTGGTTAAGTTTTTCGTACCACCCCACTTTATTTCAAAAGTATTAGAGGTATGGCTTTGAAACTTACCATACTTGTTTACCATCATAACCTCCATCTACAGACAAGAGTACATAACTCTGTCAAGGTTTTTGACAGAATTATGGCCCTTTTTTGACTTAGAAAGTGTATTGAGCTTGGTTAAGTTTTTCGTACCACCTCACTTTATTTCAAAACCACTGGAGGTATTGCTTTGAAACTAACCGTACTTGTTTACCATCACGACCTTCATCAACAGACAAGAGGACAGAACTTTGTCAAGGTTTTTGACAGAATTATGCCCCTTTTTGACTTAGAAAATACATTGAATGTGGGTAAAATCCACTTATTACCTTAACCCTTTGAGATATTGCTTTGAAACTTTTAATGCTATTTCACATCATTACCCCCATCTGTACGCAAGAGAAGGTAACTCTGTCAGGGATTTGTTTTAAAAATTAAGGCCTTTTATCAACTTAGAATCTTGGTTAAGTTTTTCGTACCAGTCCACTTTTTGACTGAACTGTTTGAGATATTAATTTGAAAGTTGGAATACTTGTTTACCATCATGATTCCCAAACATGGGGAGGAGAAGGTAATTCTGTCAAGGATTTTATTTGAATTATGGCCCTTTTTGACTTAGAAACTCAGTTAAAATTTCCACTTGTTAACTTAACCAATAGAGATATTACTTTGAAAGTTGGAATACTTATGTACCATCGTAAGACCTATCTGTAAGCAAAAGAAGATAACTCTTCTTGATTTGTACTTATAAATTCCTAGTTGAAGTCTTGTGTGCTATTAACTGTCAAAGTTTTGTTTTATTGGCAAGCACTAAAAAAGTCGAGCACGCTGTCCTACTGACAGCTCTTGTTGACTTAGAAACTCAGTTAAAATTTTCATTCTTGTCCACTTGTTGACTTAACCATTTGAGATATTACTTTGAAAGTTGGAGTACTTACGTACCATCATGAGACCTATCTGTAAGCAAGAGAAGATAACTCTGTGAAAATGTTTCTTGATTTGTACTTAGAAATTCCTAGTTAAAGTCTTGTGTGCCCTTAACTGTCAAAGTTTTGTTTTATTGGCAAGCACTAAAAAGTCGAGCGTGCTGTCCTACTGACAGCTCTTGTTTAAAAACATATTGCTGTTAATCTTGTTTGCCAGGTATCATCTTAGACCAAATGTTACGTGCAAAATTCATGAACTAAAAATTCTTTATTACAAAAGACATTTTTAAAAAATATATCCTGAACAAAATAAGTAACGTCCGCGGTGTTCAAGTGTAGATGTACGTTAATATGAAAAGAAGGGCTAAATTATTTTTACATGTATTACAAGAGTATTTCAATGTAAATTTGTGTGTAAAGTTTTATCACTCTACGTTCACGGAAAACTGATGAAATGGTTGGTTAAATGTGGTAGGGGTCGTAGACCAAAATCACACATTGATTGTATGGCCACCTTGAGCATCGAGTACTGCCTCGCATCGTTGGTGCATAGAACCCACAAGTGTGTTGATTTCGGCCTGTGGAATGTTGTTCCACCCCTGGATTAAGGCTTGTGTAAGTTCATTGATGTTCGACGGTGGAATAGGGTGACGTCTTACACGCTGGTCCAAATTATACCACAGGTGTTCGAACCGTGCTATCACTTTGAAGATTAGAAAATCTTGACTCGTCGGAGAAGAGAACGCTATTCCATTGTTGCCTTATCCAGTGATGATGTGTACTTGCCCAAGTAACACTATTTATGCGGTGACGTCGCGTCAATACACAGCCAACGTAAGAACGACGTCCACGTAGACCACCCTCGCGCAGACGATTGCGTACAGTTTGGGCAGATATTCAGTTGTAATGTGTACCAGGGGTATTAGCAGGAGTGGCAGTGACAGTTTGAAAACGATTGCATAGGTGTGTGTTCATGATAAAGCGGTCTTGACCAGGCGCTGTGACCCGTACAATGTGACCCGTGTAATGCGTACAATCCAATTAAATTTGGTTTTATTTGACACATAATCATTCGTCCCAACAGATGTAGGGCATTGGACATGTTGATTTCCTTTTATAACATTAAAAACATATGTATAGAAATCGGAAGTTTCTTTTTTTGTTCAGTATATATTAAAAAAATTATTATTTATAACTTAAATTTAAAATTGAAGTAAAGCTAAGTTTGCTTTAAAATAAAAAATAGTGCAACTTTCAGGATTCTAGCCTTCAAATATGTACCACCAGTTATGGCTATGCTGTTAACCAGTACACTGTAGTTCTGCATTGATAGAGATGAGTAAAATATACCTTTTTATTTTTGTTTGGGTATAAAATTGTAAACAAAAAGGGACGTCACTGTCAAAATTCAGCGGTAGCATAGTAACTGTAGTTAAAAGTATGTCTCTTAAACGTGCATAACAAATAATTAATTAAATTTTACTTTAAAACCAAATTAGCATAGATGAAAATAAAGATATTCCGAGAGTATTGATGCAGATGTTACGGATGGATGGCAGAGATGTAAATGTGCTGATCGGTTTACATAGTGATGAAACATTTTATTTGCGGGAGGTGAAGTAGGCTAATTAAAGTATGCAAATTTCAAGAAAAAATTATGCATTTTTCCTCATACATAACTGGGATAATATTGATAACCACTTCGTCTCCAATGTGGCAATAGACGTTTCTTTTTGCAAAAACTGCAAAGAAGAGTAAACTGTAAAGGTGATTGTACCAATGAGATATCCTGGTACGCAAACTTAAATTTCATGTGTTTTTACAAAAAAGAAGATTAGATCCTTTTACTGTCAAATACTTCTGTCATGAACAATCATGGTAAGAAGTTTTTATACGTCAATGGCTGCCGCCTTGTTCAAAACGTGTCAAGCCCTGTTACCAACTATAATGACTTGTGAGAAATTTGGCAGGTTACAAAGCAATTCATTTTCGGCATGTAAATTCAAAGTCTGCACTTCTTTTGAAAACTGATCAAGCTTATTGAGAGTGTCTCACAAGTAAAATTTTGATTCATGGCAAAGACGGTAAAAAGATTTAAGTGAAACAAGCAGTAATGTTATAGTTTGTGAAATACACAGTGAACATCATACTTACCTGATTCAATCACCAACGTTCTTTTTCAAAGCGATAACTAATGCCAAAAGTTTTCAATAAAGTTAAATCGCAACTTGATGCACGTTTTTTGTTAATTTTATGAAACTCTTTTAAGTTTGATTACGAGGATATCACCCGTAGCTTAATGAGTGGCCTTGAATGGTCAGTCAAGATACTGTCTCCTTCGTGGAGAGATGTACACGTAGTACGTTTTCTGTCACAGCTACCCACTTCAGCCGGGTGGACTAAGGCATGAGTCTGGATTCAAACTCTGGACATACCGTACTGGATGTGAACCTCGAAGCTATCAGTTTCTGTGTAAGGGTCTATATCAAGTGTAACTATTTAGTCATGGCAGAAATTCAGTTCAATCATTTAAAGTCACTGCTACCTGACTTCAGCTGAGTGTTCTAATGCTGACAATAGACGCATTCAGTCTGTGCTTGTCTTATGTGATCAATTACTGAAGATAGCCATGATTCTGTACCTATTTATAACCGTTTATCATACATGATTTGTTTTTGCTATTGTAGGAGGCAGCCATTTATCTGCAGGAAGGGGAAAACAATGTTAAATTCTACACACATCCAAGAAACCACGATGCTTTGCCTGCATACCAGATTGCACACAACAAGTGGTTTCATGCCCTGGACCTTGTTGCAGCTGTGCTTATTTTACTGCTGGCAGCATGTGAGAGGCCTGCAGTTGACTTCACAAAGCTGCCAGTTGGGGTAAGTTTTGTGAGTTGGGTATTCTGTCAGGTAAATTATCAGGGTATTACAAAAAAAAACAATCTGTAATGAGTTACCCATATTCTTAGATTAAGACTGACAGCGAAATTGATCTACGGCTTTACAGAGAAAGGAGTGTTCGCCTCCGTGGCCGAGTTGTTAGAGTTGCTGAATTGAAATCACTGTAACCATAGATTGAGGGTCATGGGTTCGGGCCCTGCTACGGACCATGTCTCTTTATGTGAGAAAGTTGGCAGTTTCTTCTGGAGAATTGACGTCTAGTAGTGTACAGGTTCTTCCCTGGAACGATTGTTAGGTAAACTGCCCGCCTGTTAAAATGACCAAAACACAGTTGAAACGGGCATAAAACTCCCAAAGTAGTAGATAGGACAGTTTTGAAGAATTTACATTACAGAATGATATGTACTTCTGTCTGTCTGATTTTGGACTGAAAGCTACATACTAGAGGTCTTATGGTTTTACTTCCAGCTTGAGCAGGACTGTTCGGCTTTAGGCATGCACCTTGTATATAGCTATCTCTTCACTGTCCAGAGCTTTGAAAAAAAACTTGAAATGCCAGGCAGTTCTGTGAACTTATGTGAATACTTAAAGCTGCTCACTCTCAGATTTTGGTGAAAGAATTGTTTGAAATTTAACATATTTTAGAATGAATCATAAAAAAGATTCAAGTACAAGGAGAAATTAGTTTTATCATCTCAAACTGTGAACGAGCAGCTTTAAGTCTTGTTGGAGTTTACATTAAATTTTACATCTTTACAGGTTCATGGTTCCCTGGAAATTTTATTTCTATTATTGCTGAGCCTGGAACTAGGAATCCGGATGAAATGGCTGGGCTTGAAAGTTTACGTTCGGCATCCAAGGACAGTAATGAAGGTAAGTTTGGTGTAAAAAAATACTTTAAGGGGTTTGGGAAGTGCAGTTTGAAGTGGATCCATACTTTTCACTATCCATGTTACAGGGGCAAGCTTTGGTGGTCTAGTGGTTAAGGTCACTAAACCTCTCACAGTCTGAATGTCATGGGTTCAAGCCCCGAACGATTTAAATCTTTACTTGAGAAAGTTGGCAGCTAATTATGGAGGATGGGAGTCTAGTACTGGGCCTTTCCACAGGTGGAAAGATTTTGCTTGGGCCCAATCACTGAATCTTAGTTAAAAATAGCATTATGAAATATCACAAGGCTATTTTTATCTAAGATTTAGTGTTTGGATCTCTATGTCACAAGAATATACATTGTATGTAGAGCTATTCCAGTCAAGTCGGTGTCGATGTTGTAGCTTTGGTTAAAGTTTTGCATGCAAGGTACATGTATTATCATGGACATATCTTAGTAACCACTTATGATATTGACTTGAAACTTCATTAATGTCTTAAGGCGTGTCAAGTAAGATAACTCTTGTATGAATTTAGGACAAATTATGGCCCTTGTTTGACTTAGAAAATTTGGTTAAAGTTTTGCATGCAAGGTACTAACATGTACATACTTCAGTAACCACTTACGGGATTGATTTGAAACTTTCCAATAGTGTTCAGGAGTATCAAACAATTAAGTTAGATAACTCCTGACTGAATTTACTACACATTATGGCCCTTGTTGAACTTAGAAACTTTGGTTAAAGTTTTATGTGCAAGGTACTACCATGCACATACTTCAGTAACCACTTAGAGTTAAAGAAGTTATTTGAAACTTAGCAATAGTGTTCAGGGGTATCAAACAATTAAGTTACTATAGATAACTTTGGATTTTTTTTGATAATTACAGTTTTCTAGTTTATACTTAGAGAGTCAACAGAATTTTGTTTTGCTATTTACTGATAAAAGTGTTGTTTATTGGCAAGTACTGAGTATAGTTGAGCATGCTGTCTTATGGACATCTCTTGTTATATGTACATTGTGGAGTTCATGTTACACAAAATTAAACTGGTTGGATCATGAATGTAACCAGCATGAATTTGCTATTGACACAGTCTAGTTGAAATAAAATGTTTCTTTAGAATAACATATGTAGAAGTGTCGTTTATCAACAACATGTTAGATTTCTTATTCATGGTTATTAATCAAGGGTATATGTGTGGGTGGATTTTAACTGAGCAGCAAAATTAATTAATGTTTGTTAGGGTAAACTTCTTTTAAAAGTACATTGTACCTCAATTTGATTCTTACATGACTGAGTATCACAAAAATTAAATAAATGCTGTGTGTTATCTTTTACACAGGTATTTATTTGTTTAAGTGATGAAAGGAGCTGAGGCATGTTAGAATGGTTATTTTAGACTGGGGTATTTAATGCGTACTTTGAAAAAAGGGATGATGCAAGCATAATAACGGTGATAACAGTCTTCCTGAAATTTGCCTGACCACCTGACATGTCTGGCAAAGTTTGAGCTGGACTGGCAAATATTTTTGAAGGTGACTGGCCAGATGTCTGGCAATAAATTCTCAAAATGTGTAATAAAAAAATATGATGAATAAGGATTTTGGTCAGGCAGATGCATCTTTGGTCCAGCAAGTGTATTCATATGCCTGACCAGATATGTAAGGCACTCATTTCCAATTTTTGGAAAAAACTGTGATATGTCACATAATAATGCATGACTCAGATCACAATTTCAGATATGGTTAATTAGAGACAGAAAACTTTATATTTAATGGAGAACGTTGATCTCTTATGCAAAATCTGTGTGTTTTCCCGTCCTGTTATTGTTAGTCTCAGCTGAAAGGTCACCAAATCACCATACTAAGCCTACTAAAAAGTAAAGTTAGCAAATTTTAAAGTAAACTCAAACTATTGGGATTGTGTACTTTTGAGATAGGATATGCTTAAATGATTAGAATTTGTCCAGTCTGACTACAAATTTTTGAAGGCTTGCGTCAGTCTATAGGGTAATTGTTCTATGTTGTTTGGTCTGTGCTTTTTACTCAAAGCTGCTTGTTCACAGATTCAAGTGGAAAAAAAGAAATTCTCCATTTACTGAAATGCCATTTGTTTCTGTTTGTAGACAGTGATGTTGTGTATTATGCTGGTGGAAGCAGTCGTCGTGCTGGTACGACAAACAAATCATTTCCGTGTGACTCGAGCACTGAGGCCGATATTTCTGCTCAATTCTCATTACTGTCGGGGCGTCAGAAGGTAATAATTATCTACAAGCCGTCGTAGATGTCGTGTATTTGAACATTGGATCTCCTGCTAAAATTGACCTAAGAGGGTACCATCTGCGTTCATAGTTTCTCTGTCTTTAAAGGGGCACTCCCTACATCTAGGCGATTATATACACCAAACATAATTAATGTGTTCAGTGAACATAAAATGATGAATATATACAATTTTAAAGAACAAAGTATATCGAAAAATGTCTCATTTTAGCACAGATAATCAACATAGAGACCTTCTGTTACAGTAATAAATTGCTATCCACCC
>JAFMSR010000007.1:44186182-44217075 GCA_022818135.1 Saxidomus purpurata
CGGAACGGACTTTGATCTTTGCTAAATCCAACATAAAATAATAAAAATGTCGATGGATGGCACTGTTTGTGTGACAACGTGACCAGAAGTATGTGAAACGACTCCATAAAAAGGTGTTGGCCGATACAAACCTTTCTATAATACAAGAACAAAAACTACCTAACCTCGTTATTTATATAGCGGAGAAATAATACGATTTACCCGTGTTTAACTCAACTTAAACAATGGACATTTTATTTTAGATAGTCAAAACTAAAATGAAATGAATGTTCGTACTTTTGTAAGACTGAAAACGTTTAAGAAACATAAAATGCTTACTGATCTATGAAAGGTTGAAGTTGTGACTGTAAGTATTACATAAAATAATACGCTGCAAAATATTGTAGTGTGATACAAAAATATGTACGTGAAGTTGGCAGTAGCAGTAGCAGTAGCAGTAGGAAAAACATGAAGTTAGCAGTAGCAGTAGCAGTAGCTAGCAGTAGCAGTAGCAAAAAAAATGAAGTTGGCAGTAGCAGTAGTTACATGTAGCAGTAACAGTAGCAGTAGAAATATCGTGAAGTTTCCAGTAGCAGTAGTTAGCAGTAGCTGTAGCAAAATGTGAAGTTGGCAGTAGCAGTAGTTCGCAGTAACAGTAGCAGTAGGAAAAACGTGAATTTGGCAGTAGCAGTATTTAACAGTAGCAGTAGCAAAACATGAAGTTGGCAGTAGCAGTAGCTAGCAGTAACAGTAGCAGTAGAAATAACGTGAAGTTGGCAGTAGCTGAGGTTAGCAGTGGCAGTAGCAAAAACGTGAAGTTTGCAGTAGCAGAAGTTGGCAGTAGCAGTAGCAGTAGCTAGCAGTAGCAGTAGCAAAAACATGAATTTGGCGGTAGCTGTAGCTAGCAGTAGCAGTAGCAGTAGGAAACAACATGAAGTTGGCAGTAGCAGTAGCAGTAGCCAAAACATGAAGTTAGCAGTAGCAGTAGTTACATGTAGCAGTTACAGTAGTTGTAGAAATATCGTGAAGTTTGCAGTAGCAGTAGTTAGCAGTAGCTGTAGCAAAATGTGAAGTTGGCAGTAGCAGTAGTTCGCAGTAACAGTAGCAGTAGGAAAAACGTGAATTTGGCAGTAGCAGTATTTAACAGAAGCAGTAGCAAAAACATGAAGTTGGCAGTAGCAGTAGCTAGCAGTAACAGTAGCAGTAGAAATAACGTGAAGTTGGCAGTAGCTGAAGTTAGCAGTGGCAGTAGCAAAAACGTAAAGTTTGCAGTAGCAGAAGTTACAATGTAGCAGTAGCAGTAGCAGTAGGAAAAACGTGAATTTGGCAGTAGCAGTATTTAACAGAAGCAGTAGCAAAAACATGAAGTTGGCAGTAGCAGTAGCTAGCAGTAACAGTAGCAGTAGAAATAACGTGAAGTTGGCAGTAGCTGAAGTTAGCAGTGGCAGTAGCAAAAACGTGAAGTTTGCAGTAGCAGAAGTTGGCAGTAGCAGTAGCAGTAGCTAGCAGTAGCAGTAGCAAAAACATGAATTTGGCGGTAGCTGTAGCTAGCAGTAGCAGTAGCAGTAGGAAACAACATGAAGTTGGCAGTAGCAGTAGCAGTAGCCAAAACATGAAGTTAGCAGTAGCAGTAGTTACATGTAGCAGTTACAGTAGTTGTAGAAATATCGTGAAGTTTGCAGTAGCAGTAGTTAGCAGTAGCTGTAGCAAAATGTGAAGTTGGCAGTAGCAGTAGTTCGCAGTAACAGTAGCAGTAGGAAAAACGTGAATTTGGCAGTAGCAGTATTTAACAGAAGCAGTAGCAAAAACATGAAGTTGGCAGTAGCAGTAGCTAGCAGTAACAGTAGCAGTAGAAATAACGTGAAGTTGGCAGTAGCTGAAGTTAGCAGTGGCAGTAGCAAAAACGTAAAGTTTGCAGTAGCAGAAGTTACAATGTAGCAGTAGCAGTAGCAGTAGCAAAAACATAAAGTTGGCAGTAGCAGTAGTCAGCAGTAGTTATCAGTAGCAGTAGCAAAAACGTAAAGTTTGCAGTAGCAGAAGTTAACAGTAGCAGTAGCAAAACATGAAGTTGGCAGTAGCAGTAGTTAGCAGTAGCAGTAGCAAAAACGTGCAGTTGGCAGTAGCAGTAGTTAGCAGTAGCAAACACGTGAAATTGGGAGTAGCAGTAGCTGGCATTAGCAGTAGGAAAAACATGAAGTTGGAAGTAGCATAAGTTAAGTAGCAGTAGCAGTAATTAGCAGTAGCAGTACTTAGCAGAAGCAGTAGGGAAAGCGTGAAGATTGCACTGGCAATTGCTGACAGTAACAGAAGCAAAAACGTGAAGTTGGCAGTAGCAGTAGTTAGCAATAGCAGTAGCAAAAACGTGAAGTTAGCAGTAGCAGTAGCTTGCATTAGCCGTAGCAATAACGTGGAGTTGGAATTAACATTAGTTAAGTAGCAGTAGCAGTAGTAGCAGTAGCAGTAAGAAAAACTTGAAGTCAGCATGCAGTGGTCATTGCTGACAGTAACAAAAGCAAAACCGGGCAAAAATATGTACGTGAATTTTGCAGTAGTAGAAGTTAGCAGTAGCAGTAAAAAAAACCATGAAGTTGGCAGTAGCAGTTGTTAGAAGTAGCAGTAATTGTAGCAAATACGTGAAGTTGGCAGTAGCTGTAGCTAGCAGTAACAGTAGCCGTAGGAAAAACGTGAAGTTGGCAGTAGCAGAAGTAAGCAGTAACAATAGTAGTAGGAAAAATTTACAGTAGCAGTAGCTAGCAGTAACAGTAGCAGTAGAAATAACGTGAAGTTGGCAGTAGCAGTAGTCAGCGGTAGCAGTAGGAAAAACGTGAATTTGGCAATAGCAGTAGTAAGCAGTAGCAGTAGGAAAAAGTTGCGGTGGCAGTAGCAGTAGCTAGCGATAACAGTATCAAAAATATTATGTTGGCAGTAGCTGTAGCTAGCAGTAGCAGTAGCAAAAACATGAATTTGACAGTAGCAGTAGTTAGCAGTAGCAGTAGCAGAAATGTGAAGTTGGCAGTAGCAGTAGTTAGCAGTAGCAGTAGCAGAAACATGAAGTTGACAGTAGCAGAAGCTAGCAGCAGTAGAAAAACGTGAAGTTGGCAGTAGCAGAAGTTAGCAGTGGCAGTAGCAAAAAGGTGAAGTTGGAAGTAGCAGAAGTTAGCAGGAGCAGTAGCAAAAACTTGAAGTTGGCAGTAGCAGAAGTTAGCAGTAGTTAGCAGTAGCAGTAGCAAAAACGTGAAGTTTGCAGTAGCAGAAGTTAACAGTAGCAAAACATGAAGTTGGCATTAGCAGAAGTAAGCAGTAGCAGTAGCAAAAACGTGAAGTTGGTAGTAGCAGTAGTTAGCAGTGAAGGTAGCAGTAGGAAATACGTGAAGTTTGCATAAGCTGTAGCAGATCGGTGCAAATGAATTAGGGTGCAACCAGAATGTTATGAACGACTTTATTGCGGGCCGCGGTAGCGTGGTGAGTAAAAGGTGCATGGGGACTTCAGCACTAGATCGAAAATATGCATCTCTCTTCATTGAAAAATTCAGGTACTTCTGAGATGAATACTGTAGACACACTATATTTTTTTCTTGAACACACGAGTTGTCTTTCGTTACTTAGATGTGTCTCTCATCACTGAAAAATGATATACTTCTGAGATGAATATTATAGACACAGTGTATTTTCTATAGAGTTGTCGTTAGTAACTGTGTTCTAAAAAGATAGTAACAATATTTCAGTCCTACCTACGAATTTAGACAGTGACTTTTATTGACCTATGCATATTATTCGATAACAGAAAAAATTTTATACTACACGTCAGTGTACAGATTATATACTACAAATCAGTCAGTAGATTTGGTGTTGTGTCAGTTTCTGCTTGTTCAACTAGAAGCTTTCAGATCGACTCACACCTAAGTTAACTCGTACCTTAGTCATCTCGTACTCTAATTTGTCAACTCGTATGGATCTAAAGGTCAACGCGTACTCTTTGTAGTCAACTCGTACCTTCTATTTCAAGACTTCAGTTTAATTCAGGAACAAAAGGGACTGACTGATGTATTTAAAATTGGGGACATAAGGAAAATATCACGACATTATTGAAATCGTGGTTATTATATAACGTTTATATATTGACCAAGTTAAATTATTATTTTTTGTGTAGAATCTAGATTTATTTGCATGTCTAGATAGGTGTTTATAGACTAATTTGCGCAAAAAGTAAGCGTTGCCATCATGTGAACACAGTGGTGCAGGTGATCTTTTCTCAACATATAACTAAACAGCCGAGAGAAGGTGTGGCGGCAAATATCTTAACACTGTGATTACAACAATTTATTAAAGGTAATCACATTTTGCTAGTTCATTGCGGTGATAAGACGAATGCATTAGTCAAACAACGCAAGTTAGAATGAGTCTCCTTGAATTCCTTTGGGGCCATGCCTTAACATCAACCATCACCAATTTCCAAAATATCTTCATGTCAGTTTTGTTTGTTGGCCCGCGGTGATACAGTATCACAGTTTTTCTTGTTTTCATTTCTTCCACTTCCTAAAAGTCTGCGAGTGTTTTGGAAAATATCGCAGACCTGTCCAAATGACCTAGGATATAACCGAGATGTTATGAGCGACCTCAGAGGGATTGAGGCAAGCCTCGAAGGGATTGCGGAGGTCCTTGGAGCGATTGAGGTAAAATGAGGAGATACTAAGAGGGATGGAAGGATCCTTTGGGGGATTGCGGAGGCCATCAAAGCGATGTAGAGGAACTAAACAAACACAATGAAACGCATGATTTTAATATACGTTTTGCATCGCTTCCTGAGAAGCAAAAACGTGAAGTTGGCAGTGACAGTAGCAAAAACATGAAGTTGGCAATAGCTGTACATGCATCTTGTTGTAGCAGTAGTAAAAGGATGAAGTTGGCAGTAGTTTGTTGGGTTTGTTCTATCGAAACCTACATTATTGACGATTATAAAGATCGTTATTCAGCGATATATTATAGATTTTGCGAGTCATAATCCTTACAGTCCCAGGATCACTTTGCATTTACTGAATATAGAAACATAAATTTATTGATAGCATAGTGTCGTTCATGACGTTTGTTAGTCTTACGTTACTTATTTTAATTGCAAATATAAGACCGCACACTAACTTCAGTCAAGTTTAGTTCAACGGCTGAGTTGAAGTAAGTACAGTGAGTCTGAACTTTGACATGCTACGATCACAGAGTTTGTCTTTTTTATGTTACACAATGACAAAGGCTTATTCAGTCCGACATCTTTTGATTCTAATTCACCAAGGCATTTCCCGTTTTCTTGGAACATAACGATATTGTTTGATCCATAACCCGCAACCAGTACTATTCCATTATCGGTGACGCATACACCTCGACTATTGGTGAGTCTCTTATCTCTCAGTTCTTTCTTTACCGTTCCATCACTACCAACACAGACAACACCATCGCTCGAATCAGCAACTATCACAGATTCTCCATTATCGGCCATATTCTTCGGTGTTGATTTAAAGATTTGTTTGCCACTTAAATCAGTCTTTAAAGATTTCAGTAGTGTTCCAGCAGTGTTATAAATGTTCACACCTACGCCAGTAGACAACCACATCTCTCCAGCACGGTATGCTACTCCATAAAACCACCCAGTGTTGGTTTGTATTTCGCTTATTTTTTTGAAGGATGTACCAACAGATATAAACAGTACCTTGTTAAAAAGCTTCACTGCCACCTCATTCTTACCAGTACAGCACACGCCAAGAGGACTACTCTCTACACTTAGCTCAGCTTTGAGTTTGTAATTTGTGTCCAAAACTTTTAACTTTTTATTACTGTAATCCGCTAAAACAATAGTGCCGTCATCAAGTTGACATATACCAGCTATATAGCATATGCTTTGGTCCGTTTGCATTCTAACACTGATATCCGTTTTTGATTTCATTTTTAATATTTTGTCTTTCATAAACTCATTCTCACATGTCGTTAGAACGTTGATATTTCCAAATGTCTGTGTTTCCATATTTGAAGAAATTAATGCTTCATTCTCTTCAAAACGCATTGTTTTTGTCTCATTTGACTCACTTTGTACCAATACTTGCAAAGCCTCGGCTACTGTCTTCTTGCTTAATTTCGTCTGGACAAACTTGTTTTCAGCATCTGTATTTGGTATCGACTCTAAACTGCTGATTGTTTTCTCAACATCAGACATCTTTATCTTTATCATACTGATATCAGACTCAAGTCCGTCTTTTATTTCGCTATGTTTTTGATGAAGGAGATCTACAGACTTTCTCTCAAGAGCATCTAATTGCTCCATTAATTTTCTTTTAGCCTCTTGTATGCAAGTTTGAATTGTTTCCTTCTGCTCGTCAATGCATCTTAAGTTCTCTTCTTTTTTCTTTGCTGCGTTTATTAGCTGTTCGTTGACGTCCTTGATTTCGGCAAGTAATGTATCTATATTCCCATCACATTTGGATATTGTCACGCTATCAATTTTCCTTACTCCACTACAAGACCTAGAAAATTAAATGAGACCTAGTACCTGAACTGAAGGCGACAGAATTGTAAAAGAAACACAAAAATAATGATAAGGGGGAATCACTTTGCAATGTTGCTACGGGTAATCAACTTGAATACATCGGTTTTATCAGTGCGCAAGTGGATATACTGATTATCTGTTCGGAGGCTACAAATGTGGCCTTTGTTTGCACGTGGTCTTTATTCAAAGTTATCTCTACTATAGATTAAATTTGCAAAAAAAAAAGTTCTTTAAACTGTATGTAAATAACGTATTTTAGAACATAATTATAGTCGTATCAAAACGCTTTTGAAATTTCAATATAAACATATAGTGAAGCGGTACCGTGTAACAGTCATTTTCAATCGATTTCTGCAAATTCCTATCTAGATATTTGCTTATAATTTGATTCTAGCTTTTAGTTTTATATTTATGTATAATTATGTCAATTTAAAGAAATGAATATTTTTTTTTAATGGTAACTGAGAGCAAGCAGCTTTAATAGTGCACTCTAAACAAATATTTTTCATCTTCACATTGTACTAATTATGTTTGCAAAGTTTTATCCTCACGGCTAAAATCTATGGTTTTCTGCAGAAAAAAATTTCCAGAAAGGCTGAATGCAAAAACACAGTATTAAATATCTAATACACATAACCTGTGTTTCACTTATTCAGTAGATGTACCTGTGTTCGATGACTCCACAGAGAGCACAGTACACCATGTCATGAGAACCACAGTATATTTCAATATCTCGATCCGGATGGTACCGACATCTTGATTTTATCACATCCTTACAATCAGAAGCATCCTCTGTCGGCTTGGCATTATCTTTATCGACAAGCTGATGTGATCGTGTCGCCTTCAGTCTGCCATGATGTCTCGTGCATGTTAAACACAGATATTCCTGGCATTCGGGGCAGTATTTTATCGCTTCTTCCCTCACATTATCTTCATTGCACGGCGTGCAACATAACTCGTAGTCTGCGTCCGAACCATCTCTGAGAGATGTTAAGTGGCCCCCTTCTGCCATGTGTTTTCTGTGAGGAAAAATAAACAGTTAAATACAACCTGCATAATACTTATTTGTGTTGGTTATCTTTTTTATTTAAGAATTATTTTTCATTGTGAAAATTTTCCGATGATTTATAAAGACCTATATTACCACAATTAGGACAATGTACACTACTGTACGTTTAGGACAGTGTTTAACAGGACAACAAGACAAACTTGGATGCAAAGCATCAAAGACGCCGTGCGTGTTTTTGAAGCATGACTTTAAGGAAGCAGTGGCCTTTCAGATTATTATATTGACAACCTGTGAAAATATAATTAACACACAGGGTCTAAATATTGTGGAAAAGAAGATACTGTATGCCATTTTTATTGTGTAAAGTTTGGACAGGCTCGTCGGAATTTTCCTGAACTGACTGGCCAAAATACCTCTTATAAATCGCACACGGTATTTGGACTATTAAAGTTAATATCAGATTGACTGCATTGTGCCAGGAATCGTATATAAAATCATGATTGTGCGTTTGTTGTTTTCTGCTTGCACTCGCGTTGACCAAATCCGTATTAATTCTGTCTTTACCATTGGTCTGTTGATAGCGATCCTTTACATAACTTTCATTGACTGCATAGTTGGTTGAACGTTTTTCGGACGGTTGTCGGCAAACAGCCGACCTAGAGTGAACAAACGAGACAATTAATAGTATACACGGTTTTCGGAGATACGAGGTTCCTAAAAACAAAAGCAACTCCGCCAAAACAAGTAGTTCGAGGCCGAACTATTTTTGCCAAACAGATCATGTGATGTATATCATGTGATGAAACTATTATTGAGATGGTTGTCATGTTACCGCGAGAAGGCGTTTTCTGTGTTTTTGACGCAGTCAATTTGTCAATGACACAACAAAATAGCAAAGAGCGCTTTGACGCAATTAAAATATGTATGCCTAAATTACTACAAATATTACCATTTAAAAACCTATTAAAACGGCTTAGAAATGCAAGACAATTTGTTTACAACATACGCTACCGGTATAGGATATGTCTAATTTTGACCCTGTTTCGTTGTCGTTGTCGTCTCACTTCGGATCGATGCACATTTTGCTACGTTGAATATTTGTGTGTATTTGGTTTCATCATCATGGTGTTTTAGACGCTTACCGACAAACTTTAACAGAAAAAAGAACACAAAAAAACTTATCTCTGAGTGCTGTTTAAATGATCGTTTTGTTGTAATTTCAATCAGACTGCCACTGTAGACAGGGGGTTCAGTGTGTAAACATCTGAAAGGCTGAATGCACATGCAAATTTCTCTAGGACCTGCTGTGGGCAAAATTGACTTTGTAGATGCAGTGACAAAATGGAAAGCATCCAAAGAGAAAAGTTGATTAGCTAAAATAACTCTAAGAGTTGCCTTAATTGCATTTCAGTATTTCACTTGCATGGAGTTGAACATTTCAGTATTGCTTGCCTAAATTACATTTACACATGCCAACACAACCGTCCCACCAGAAGTACAGTGCTTTGATTTTTACAATGTCGACATTATACTTGAGTATGTAGTTATTAAAATGGGTTTTCATTGATTATTGACGTTAACTAACGCCATATGTATTTAAACTTCTAAATGTTTAAAGTAAGCAAAACATTTTTCAAGCATTTTTTTCTGAACTTTGATGAATAACATGGATAAGTTATTAAATATCCTTTGAATAAGTCAAAAGTTTTGAAATAACGGTCGAAGACGTATGTGTTTGGAATCGTATTTTTGTAACCTGTTGATACAATTTATTGATTCATTACAGGCTTTTTTTTCAAACATAATAGATCTACATGTTTTTTATTTAGTATAATAAAGTTGACTGCTCCTTATTCGATAATGAAGCCACATGGTACCAAATTGAAACCTTTTCAATACTGGCGCCGCGTTTCCACGTGGCGCCAACCATGATAATAAAGAGACTAATGATCTTTGCGAAAGTATATGCCGTTTGTTTTTATTTTAGAAGGCCGAAATCGTTTAACTTATTTGCTTCAATTTGAAACTATATTATCGTATAATCGTTTCACCTTAATGTATGGAGTACCATAGCTATCTTCAATACATACTTCTTAAATGGTGATGTCTTTTTGATATATGGTGATGTCAGTTTGATATATTGTACTGTGGTTTTGACTGATGGTGCTGTGGTTTTGATACATGGTGCTGTGGTATTGATATATGGTGCTGTGTTTTTGATTGATGGTGCTGTGGTTTTGATAGATGGTGATGTGGTTTTGCTAGACGGTGCTGTGGTTTTCCTGTAGTTTTGATAGATGGTGCCGTGTTTTTGATAGATGGTGCTGTGGTTATGATAAATGGTGTGTGGTTATGATAGATGGTGCTGTGGCTTTGATAGATGGTGCTGTGGTTATGATAGATGATACATGGTGGGTGTGTGGTTTTGATAGATAGTCATGTCGATTTGATAGATGGTGATATCGTTTGATAGATGGTGCTGTGGTTTTGATAGATGGTGCTGTCGTTTTCATAGATTGTGTGGTTTTTATCAAAACCACAGCACTATCTATCAAAACCACATCACAATGTATCAAAACCACAGCACCATCTATCAAAACCCCAGCACCATCTATCAAAACCACAGCACCATCTGTCAAAACCACAGCACCATTTATCAAAACCACAGCACCATCTTTCAAAACCACATCACCACATATCAAACTGACAGCACCATCTATCAAAACCACAGCACCATATATCAAACTGACAGCAACATATATCAAAAGGACCTCACCATTTAAGAAGTATTATAGAAGGCAGCTTTGGCGTTCCATATTAGGATATCATATTACTATACATGATCAACGTTATTTCATCCGACTGTTAAGACAAACACTAAAAGTGAACCTGATTATCAGAAATAATTACACTTAGTCTACAAGTAGATTATAACCTAGATATTATCTCATCATTCAAAACCAAATCAGATTACATCTGTATCTAGTATTCTACATAAATCTATCAAACTATATACATGTATATACATGTACATGTATAGCCTAAAGTTATAGACAGCTGATATAATATCCCCTCCCCTTCAGCCCCCGCACCCGCAGCCCCTCAACCCTCCCCCACCCCCACCCCTCCCTCAGGCATTTCAACCCATTTATACTTTGATTCATTCAGTCTAGCCGTGTGAAAGATCATCAGCCAGGCGCGTAGCCAGATATACTCCCATACTCACGGGACTATTTCGAATTTCAAAAATGAAAATTGTATACATGTATGGCCTAAAATGATGTTAAACTTGTGCCTAAGGGGGTTAATGTCCACTCGAGTACACTAACAGTATCAATTCATTTTTAATCACAAATGGTAAACTTGTGTTTCATAAATGCAATAAAATAAGTTTTAGATATCCTAATTATTTACATTTTATTTGGCTTTAAAAATTCGCTGGGGACTTTTCCCCTCACAACCCCCTTCCAAAAAACTGGGAGTACTTCGATTGTGTCCCTAGCTACGCCCTTGTCAGCCGTATCCATAACAAAATATAAACGTCCATGAACAACTTTCGGTTTCAGAACTGAACGTTTTTGTATTTATCTCAAATAGATCGTAGTTATGTAATTGGATAATGCGTACTTTTATAGAATATAATTTGATGAACAGTATTTTAAAAAAATTATTCACATATCTTCATTATTTTAGCTCAAATAAACAAAACTTACCATGTCTTCGTAAAAACATGTAGTTATTTAGTGGTGATGATAAATCTCGCCGCGTAACGTGCCAGATACGTACAAATGGTCTAAAATCTGTAATCCGTCCAGAAATACGTGACTTGATACGGTTATAGTAAGCTGTATACGATTTCGTCACGTGGGACATTGCTAATTAGCTGTTACATTATCGCCTGCTGGCAGCTCGAAATCATACAAGTCTAAGAACCGTAATACTTTAGACATCAAAACCTTAAAAAAGGGTAAAATATATAATCTTGGCATGCAGTACCCTATATCTCAGTCATACCTTTGAATTGTTTGTACATCTGTACGTATTTATCAAAATCAAATGAACAACAATCGTCTTCTCCCCGCACACAGTCTACTCACCCTATATACAGTCACGCCGGTCAGTGAATAAAGGATACAGTCTTCCTGTCTTTAGTACCCTACAACTTACCTTTCAGGTGGTGTAATCTGTAGCTGCAGACTTTTTCGATCGTTTATAGCAAAAAAACTAAAGTAACTGATCAGCTGTTTGCTCAAAAATTCTGATGATAAGCACAGCTTCAATATCACTTTAAAAGAGAAACTGCAAAGATGAGAGCATATATGTTACCAGCCAAACGTGCATGACTGCTTAAACTGTAAATCAGTTTTCTCATACGATTTGCGTCCCTTTACATTTCACATGAAAAATATGAGATTAAATTTTAACTTATAGTCATTGTCTTAATGGCTGTTTTGTTGATATACTGGTCATATTCAAAATATTTCATCACACAAAACCCCAGCTCCTCTAAGCATCCTGTCCATTTGTGTCTTAGTTCCTGGCCGCTTAGTTGTTACGTAAACAAACGACTTGGTTAATTACATACATGTAATTATACATTGTAGTATGATTTATATATACATGTACGTACATGATTTATATATTATTTCTTTTTATTTTATTTTATTTCAATAGTGCTAATAAAATTATGTTTTAGCAATATTTAGGGTCGTTCAGTTCTAATTTTGTATAAAGGTTCGCTGGAAGGATGGAGAAAAGAGAGATTACTCATACAGTGGAGAGTGAAAGAGCGAGATAGAAGTTTGCACGGGATTTCCGCCATTGTAAGTGCTCGTGTATATCTAGGTCATTGTTACAAAATAACCGAAATGCTATAAAATAAATATATGTTCTAGGTACATTGTAGTTTGCTCTGTGGCAAGAACACTTTTTATAAAACAAAACTTGTTATAAATAGCAATCGTAATTAAATAAGATCGATTTCATTTCGCAATATCCTTTGCACACCGGCATATTTTGTTACACACTCGGCAGACATGCATGTGTGTTTGTACGTTTTGGTTTACTGTGCATGTTGTAAACGTCAGCAAATAGATTGAGCTGTAACATGAAAGTAAAATTTCCATTGGCCCACCTACAGAGGTCACGCGCAGGGGTCACCCAGTCTGCTAACCTGCGCATGGACTTTTTTTTTTTTTGCCAACGAGAGGTCAATTTTAAGCGTTCTCATAAGATGTCAATATACCTAGGTTTGAGTACGACATGTCTGCTTTATGTCTGTGAAAAAATATTTGCACGCGCTCAAAACACTATCCCACAGGGGCCTGTACGCGAACGTTGGTAAAATGAACATTTTCAAACCTGGTAAAATTGTGTCCAAGGTCATTTTCAAGGTTGTCTTAAAGTGTCAGCATTTGCCTCGGACGTCTGAGTTTTCAACATTCAGGAGATGTCGGCATAGCCTTTAAATTCATACAGACAAAAACGTGTTCCATACGGTAACTGTCACTTCTATGGAAGGCCAAACCTGTCTTAACCCGCGTATACGATTTATTACCTATCGGCGTTCAAAGGATATACAGTCTTGAATCGAAGGCGATATTTACCTTGTATTTCATCTTCAGCAGACAATATTGGCATTTTATTTTTCTTTGTATAAAATATATAGTAAATTTTGACCACATGGAATCATTTTTGACCGTACTGCATTATACAAATTTGTTTTCAGCCTTTCAGAGGGCCATATTCAAGGTTGCGGTGTATCAAAGTTGCCAACAGAAAAGAAAACAAACTACAAAAATAAATACTTCCGCTGAGTTAGATGGTACATGACCCCCCCCCCAAATGTAAAGAAGACGTTACTGGAGACTTCCAGTCTAATTAAACTTCCAGGTATACCTAGAAAACAGTTCGGATTAAATACCAAGCAGCCATTCTATTAGAAAATTCATACAATGCAAAATATATTAATTTTGCAAAGCCTTTGGATTTTCAGGAAAATGTATATTATTGAGTAAGGATTCTATAAGAAAAACATGTATTTAGTGCTTAGTGATAATGTACATGTAACGAACAGGTCTGTGATGAAATCATCAGTATAATGTTAAGACATTCAGCATCTATACAGGGAATAGTTATGACGATTTAGTTTGCATGTGAATTCATGCTTTGCAACTCAAACAGATCACAATTTTATAACAGACTGAGGCTTTTTGTAATAGATAGAGTACGGTTTTGCAATAAAAATTACGTTATTTCGAAGAGGCCTAGCCACCGAAAAATGACGTTATTATTCGATTCAACAGTACTTTATCTAAATTGTATTATGGCACATTTGCTCTGTTGTGCTATTTTAACTGTTCTCTATTGTACATGTAGATAGATTATGTTCTCTATTGTAGATGGATCACAGTTTAAGCTCCGCCCCTGTATACAATGCAAATTATCAGAAACGCTGTACATTGTTGTTCTATAGTCATAAAACAAACTGTATTTATGTCTATAAAGGTTTTATACACACATACACCTTATGAACTCATAAACACAGCTTGGACAAGCTTAAAACTTGTTCATGCATTTTAGTTACATTTTCCTTCACTCTTTATCCGTACTGGGAGTAGTACGCCCTGTCCTCTATTCGTATAAAAATATTTTATTGATGTAAATAATGCCTAGCATGAATATGATAAATACAAGACAAATATTACTTATTTATATTGAATGAACAAATTTAACACATTGAAGCGTAGTTTCCAACCATTTAGTTGAGCCATTCACTTCGTGCTCGTTAGATGTAGTACATTAAAAATAAGACTAGAACGCCTTTTACAGAAACATTATATTTGTTCCTACGCGCTAGCGTTTTCACATTCATTCAGTATAACATATATTAAAGTATCAGCATTGTCACATGGAAACTCATAAGTTTCCATCCTACTTTTTCAGGTTGTCGGTATTCATTATGCCTAACTATTGAAGTCACAAGTTATTATAAATGTATTTGATATACAGTTATTCAAATCTGTCTCTGCTACATCACCGCTACCAGTATTTCTATTCAAAGCTTCACTAAATTAAATTTATTGTTGTTTGTAATTTAACAGTATCAGTGTTTAAAAGGGTTTGTTAGATGAAAATTTTGTGTACGCGTGGTCAAATAGATTTATGTATAATAGGAAATTGTTTCTTCTTACATTTTGTATTTTCCATGTCCATGTAATATGTTGTAGATTCTTCAGTTATTGGACAATAAACAGCTTATCATGTAATAATTGTAATTTCTTTATGAATAACTGTAACCAAATAGCCCTCACTGTTTTTTGATTGTTGTTTTTTGTTAAATCTTAGCGTAATCAAAAAACTTGATGAACCATGTGGTCCAATACTGGGCTGATTCGACGCCGCCACAAGGCGGCGTCGAGTATTTGGAATGCAAAATAAATTTGATCCATGGACGCGAGTCTATGAATAGTTTCGTAAAAAAATAGAATTAAACACGTAATTTTTCTACATTCGAGGCCTCAAGGACATGAATTTTGATTTGTACACAAACTTCAAGAAAAGATAAGTAAATCAAAACCATGTCCGCAAACTAAACTCCTTAATACATGCAATAAAATAAGCAAAATAAAATGAGAAGATGAAAATCACACTGAATAGATTTTTCAAAGAGTCGAAATGTAAATTAGTGCTTACAACTGTATGAATTCAATACAAATAACCCCAGGTGTTATATTTTGCTTAAATTATTTAATTCATATATTAAGTTATTTTGATAAAGAATAGCATTTACCGTTCTTATAAATAAAAAGAAATGTAAATTTCGTTAACAGAAATCCATTCTCAGACTGTCGGAAATGTTTAAAATGCGACTCACATTACGGTCTTATTGCGGTCCTTAGATAATAATGGAAAGCGCAGCTCAGCGGAAATGTTTTGATTTTTGTTAATAGATTCTTCATATAACATGAAATAACTTCTTAAGTAATGTATGTTATTGTGATGTAGTGTTAGATTTTATGAATAAATGTAGTTAAAACTGCTTCTGTGCGATACAAAGGGATACTAGTTAATATGCTGTTTGTCTTATATTTCAAATGATCATGAATGAATCCGTCTATGCAACTCCTGTAAAACATTCGCTCATTTCATGTAGATAATAGTGTATTAAAAACTATTTAATCACTTTACGGATAGCTATTCAAATGGAAAAACATCTTTGGCGGCGTCTTTTATGTCTGCATTACTGTTTCGTCTTGTTTGTAACTGGGATACCTTGAGTCTGGAAAAGGTCACCAGATTACTGGAAATTTCGTGAACAATCTAGATGCCATATCCTGTACTTGGATAAAACATGACTCATGATTTTGTCTCTATATACAAAAAGTAGAAAGAGTATATCTTATAGTGCCATAAACAACACACGAACCGATATGCCGTTATAATGCCGTCACATTGTGCCGCATGGCGTTAAATAAATATCCGCGTAGAAAATAACGCTGCATTGATTCACCTTTTGTAATAATTGATTATGTTAGAATCGAAATAACACCCTTTTCAGCGTTGTTAACGTCTTATTAACAATTCTTTGCCGTTCTGATCCGCAGTTATAAACAACTCAGACCTCTAAACAATCTAAATCCTACATCATATACTTAAACAATCATTACGGCTTGTCAAAACTGGGCCAGGTCATTCACATGGAGTACAAACTAAGTCAAATTAAAGGAATTGTGTGTAACGCCTCTACATTGCATATTTCGTATTCAGTAATCTTGAATACAGTCAAGTATGTACCTTGGTTATGTTTGGCCTTAAACTAGGACAGGCCAAATACTTGAGAGGCCATATTTTGCAACAAATCCCTTGATCAATTTGAACATGTGACCATAGGGTGAAAACAATGCAACGGTTGACCATATGGACACTCTAGAGGATCTTTTTGTACCTGGTCATCGCGACAGTTGTGAGAGTTAGGTAAGGTCAACTAAAAGCTAGGTAAAGTCAATTAAAAGATCGATGTTGAGAACACGGAAGAAGTTTTATACATGTATATAGTATATCCAATCATTATCCTGACATTTTGTCAAATTGTTCGTAGAGTAAAATGCTTAAGTTTTATTTGACTTAACTCTAGGTAGTTGGGTCAGAATTAAGGAACTATCATCAAAAATATTAAGGGATGTTTGTCTTTGTGAACTCCAGTTACAGTTTCTGTAGAGACTGTTCATGTTAGTCTTACTTTTGATAATTATTATGATTTCAAATTATAAGACCGAATGACAATCTTTGTCAAGTTTAATTCAACGGCTGAGTTGAAATATATACATTGAGTCTGATTTTTCACATGTTACAATCAAAGAGTGTGTCTTTTTAGTGTAGCACAATGACATAGGTCTATTCAGTCCGACATCTTTTGACACTAATTCACCGAGGCATTTCCCGTTTTCCTGGAACATAACGATATTGTTTGATCCCCTACCCGCAACCAGTACCACTCCATCATCGGTGACACATACACCTCGACTATTGGTGAGTCTCTTATCCCTCAGTTCTTTCTTGACCGTACCATCACTACCAACACAGACAACACCATCGCTCCAATCGGCAACTATCACTGATTCTCCAACAGCAATATTCTGCGGTGTTGATTTAAAGATTTGTTTGCCACTTAAATCAGTCTTTAAAGATTTCAGTAGTGTTCCAGCAGTGTTATAAATGTTCACACCTCCGCCAGTAGACAACCACATCTCTCCAGCACGGTATGCTACTCCATAAAACCACCCGCTGCTGGCTTGTATTTCTGATAACTTTTTGAAGGATGTACCAACAGATATAAACAGTACCTTGTTCCAAAGTTTCACTGCCACCTCATTCTTACCAGTACAACAAATGCCTAAGGGACTACTCTCTA
This sequence comes from Saxidomus purpurata, assembly GCA_022818135.1. Lineage (NCBI taxonomy): Eukaryota > Metazoa > Mollusca > Bivalvia > Venerida > Veneridae > Saxidomus > Saxidomus purpurata. Next base: position 44,203,613 of record JAFMSR010000007.1, read on the forward strand.
CACTGTAGTCAGCTTTTAGATTGTAATTCGTGTCCAATAATGTTAGCTTGTTGTTATCGCCATCCGCTAAAACAAAACTGCCGTCATAACATTGACTTAAATCAATTATACAGCATGAGTTTCGGTCTGTTTGCATACTCACACTGATATTCGTTTTCGATTTTATTTTGAATGGTTTGTCTTTCATATACTCATTCTTACTTGTCGTTAGAACGTTGATATTTCCAAATGTCTCTGTTTCCATATTTGAAGACAGTAATGCTTCATTTTCTTCAAAACGCATTGCTTTTGTCCCGTTTGACTCACTTTGTACTAACACTTGCAAAGCCTCGGCTACTGTCTTCTTGCTTAGTTTCGTCTGAACAAACTTGTGTTCTGCATCTGTATTTGGTATCGATTCTAAACTGCTGATCATTTTCTCAACTTCTGATATCTTGATCCTTATCATATTGATATCAGACTCAAGTCCGTCTTTTATTTCGCTATGTTTTTCATGAAGGAGATCTACAGACTTTCTCTCAAGAACGTCTAATTGCTCCATTAATTTTCTTTTAGCCTCTTGTATGCAAGTGTGAATTGTTTCTTTCTGCTCGTCAATGCATCTTAAGTTCTCTTCTTTTGTCTTTGATGCGTTTATTAGCTGTTTGTTGACGTCTTTGATTTCGGCAAGTAATGTATCTATATTCCCATCACATTCGGATATTAACACGCGATCAATTTTCCTTACTCCACTACAAGACCTGGAAATTAAATGAGAACTAGTATATGAACTGAAGGCGACATAATTGTTACACAAACACAAAAATAATGATAAGGGGAAATAACTTTGCAATGTTACTACGAGTAATCAACTTGAATACATCGGTATTATCAGTGCGCAAGTGGATATACTGATTATCTGTTCGGAAGCTACAAATGTGGCCTTTGTTTGAACGTGGTCTTTATTCAAAGTTGTCTCTACTATAGATTAAAATTGCACTGTGATCTACCTGTTTGTCTTTATTCGGAGATGGTCCTTAACACAGGTTTGAATGTACATTCAATTTTGACGATTTGAGACATGCTGTAGCGTACTAGTAATAAAACAGCAGCTTTTAAACCAATGTCGATCTAGATCTAAAAAGTTCTTTAAACTGTATGTAAATAACGTATTTTAGAACATATAGTCGTATCAAAACGCTTTTGAAATTTCAATATGAACATATAGTGAAGCGGTACCGTGTAACCGACATTTTCAATCGATTTCTGTAAATTTCTACCTAGATATTTTGCTTATACATGTAATTTGATTCTAGCTTTTAGTTTTATATTTATGTATAATTATGTCAATTAAAAAAAAATTGTCAATGGTAACTGAGAGCGAGCAGCTTTAATAGTGCACTCTAAACAAACATACGTATTTTTCGATCTTCACCTTGTACTAATTATGTTTGAAAAGTATTATCCTCACGGCTAATATATCTGGTTTTCTGCAGAAAATAATCTACAGAAAGACTGAATGCAAAAACACAGTATTAAATATCCAATACACATAACCTGTGTTTCACTTATTCAGTACACGTACCTGTGTTCGATGACTCCACAAAGAGCGCAGTAGACCATGTCATGAGAACCACAGTATATTTCAATATCTCGATCCGGATGGTACCGACATTTTGACTTTATCACATCCTTACAATCAGAACCATCCCCCACAGGCTTAGCATTATCTTTATCGACAAGCTGATGTGATCGTGTCGCCTTCTGTCGGCCATGATGTCTCGTGCATGTTAAACACAGATATTCCTGGCATTCGGGGCAATATTTTATCGCTTCTTCCCTCACATTATCTTCATTGCAAAAACCGTTTCCTATGACGCAATTAAAATGGGTATGCCCAAATTACCACAAATATTAACATTTGAAAACCTATCAAAACGGCGCCGAAATACAAGACAATTTGACAAAATACGCTTCCGGTATAGGATATGTCTAATTTGGAACCTCCTCCATCGTCGTTGTCGCCTCATTTCGGATCGAAGTGCATTTTGTTACGTTGAATATTTGTGGGTATTGGTGTGTATGTTACCATCATCATGGTGTCATAGACGCTTAACAAGAGATGGCCGACGAACTTTTACAGAAGAAAAACGTATGTCCGAGTGTTCAATTTTGTAATTTCAATCAGACTGCCACTGTAGACAGGGAGTTTAGGTATAATTAAATGGAAAACATCCAAAGAGAAAAGTTGGTTAGCTAAAATAATGCTTGCCTTTAGTGCATTTCAGTATTTCACTTGGAGTTGAACATTTTAGTATTGCTTGCCTAAATTTTACAAATGCCAACACAGCCGTTCCACCAGAACTTTCAGTGCTTTGATTTTTACAATGTCGACATTATACTACTTCTAAATGTTTAAAGTTAGCAAAACATTTTCCAAGCATTTTTTTCTGAACTTTGATAAATAAGTTATTAAATATCCTTTGAAAAAGTCCAAAGTTTTTAAAATCACGGTCGAATACGTATCTATATGTTTGGTATCGTATTGTTTGTAACCAGTTAATACAATTTTTATTGATTCATTACATTTAAGGCATTTTTTTCAAAAATAATACATGGTTTTTATTTAGTATAGATCTAATAAAGTTGATTGCTCCCTATTCGATTATGCAACCCCTGGTACCAAATTGAAACCTAGTCAATACTGGCGCCGTGTTTTCACGTAACGCCAATGATAAAAATAAAGAGACTAATCATGATCTTTACGAAAGTATATGCCGTTTGTAGTTGTTCTGATTTTAGAAGGCCGAATTCGTTTAAATTATTTGCTTCAATTTGAAACTATATTATCGTATAATCGTACGCCCACATATGAGGTTTGAAAGAATATCATATTACTGTACATGATTAACGTTATTTCATCCGACAAAAACTCAAAAGTGGACCTGATTATCAGAAATAATTACACTTAATCTACAAGTAGATTATAACCTAGATATTATCTAATCATTCAAAACCAAATAAGATTATATATTTCATGTACTTTTCAATTCTAAATAAATTTATCAAACTATATTCATGTATATACATATACATGTATAGCCTAAAGTTATAGACAGCTGATATAATGTATGTCCCGCCTCCCCTCCCCTTCCACCATTCCTCCCGCAGCCCCTCCACCACCCCCCCCCCCCCCACCACCACCATTCAGCCATTTCACCCATTTATACTTTGAATCATTCAGTCTAGCCGAGTGAAAGATCAGAAGCCGTATCAATAACAAAATTTAATTGTCCTTGAACAACTTTCGGTTTCAGAACTGAACGTTTTTGTGTTTATCTCAAATAGATCATAGTTATGTAAATGGATAATGCGCACTTTTATAAGATATAAATTGATGAACTGTGTTTAAAAAAATTATGCACATCTTCATTATACATGTATTAGCTAAAATAAACAAAACTTACCATGTCTTCGTTTAAACATGTAGTTATTTAGTAGTGATGATAAATCTCGTCGCGTAACGTGCCAGATACGTACAAATGGTCTAAAATCTGTAATCCGTCCAGAAATACGTGACTTGATACGGTTATAGTAAGCTGTATACGATTTCGTCACGTGGGACATTGCTAATTAGCTGTTACATTATCGCCTGCTGGCAGCTCGAAATCATACAGGTCTAAGAACCGTAACACTTTAGATATAAAAACCTTAAAAGGGGTAAACTATCGAATCTCGGCATGCAGTACCCTATATCTCAGTCATACCTTTGAATTGTTTGTACATTTGTACGTATTTATCAAAATCAAATGACCAACAATCGTCTTCTCCCCGCACACAGTCTATACACCCTATATACAGTCACGCCAGGCAGTGAATAAAGGGTACAGTCTTCCTGTCTTTAGTACCCTACATCTTACCTTTCAGGTGGTGTAATCTGTAGCTGCAGACTTTTTCGATCGTTTATAGCAAATAAAACTAAAGTTACTGATCAGCTGTGTGCTCATAAATTCTGATGATAAGGACAGCTTCAATATCACTTTAAAAGAGAAACTACAAAGACGAGAGCATATATGTTGCCAGCCAAACGCGCATTACTGCTTAAACTGTAAATCAGTTTTCTCATACGATTGGCTTCCCCTTACATTTACATGAAAAATATGTGATTGAATATTAACTTAGTCATTGTCTGAATGGCTGCTTTGTTAAAGGGGCAATCCCTATATCTCTCGAGACATAAATTATGTGTTCAATGAACGTAATATGATATTAAATAAATCAACATATCGCAAAATGCCTCATTTTAGCTCAAATAATTAACTTAAGGCGTTCTGTAATAAATCGAGTATCCAAAAATAAATTGTACAGCAACATTATTATATAGATTATTGAATTATTTACGGTACTGCAGCATATTGTAAACACTGATTTGACTGGAATGTATTACTTCAACTTTACGGTTAAATAAGTATACTTGCAAATACTTGATTATTTATGCTTTTGAAGTTATTTTACTTGACACCGAATATAGGGTGTGTATCTTTAAGTACTGGTCATATTAAAATATTTTATACTTAAAACTCAAACTCCTCTAAACATCATGTCCATATATGTCTTAGCTCCTGACCTTTTAGTTGTTACGACTCGGGTTAAATAGTATGTCTTTATAGATCAACGTACAATGTACATGAATTTCTATCCACTTTCTGACACAAAAGAATGATTTGGTTGTTGAAAAACTAATTTATATCATACTGCGACTTTTTAAGCGATTACCGCCGCCACATGTATTTTTACATTATTATATACTTTCATATTGCCCCGTTCATTTTGCCTTAGAGAGTTCGTTCAGTATTCTACGGTACTGCACGTTGGCAAGGAATGATACTGAACGTTGGCAAGGGGGGCGGTCTAAGCGATCAGCTGTACGGACTATTTTATTTGTTTGCAAACATCGTTTTAAGGAGGTTTATATGTGGAAGTTTGACATTTTTTTACAATTTAATTAACTATGGTCTTAAAATGAAATAGAAACTTGCATCATTTTTAAGTAGATGTAAAAGAGTTTCATTTTTAAAATGGTTCGAATTTTTTTGGGCACGCAATACCAGTTCTAGTTACGAAAGTTACTGGTACGCATATCAGCCAAGTATTGGTAAAGAAAAGGAATGATGTTTTGCATGTAGTCATAAGAAAGAGAAAACATTTTTAGGAATGTATGTCAAGTTGATTTATTCACATTTCAAAGTACAAACCTGCATCCGTAGGAAAAATCTTGCGTTTTTCAAAACAAGATGGCGGACGGCAACTAAAATTTCTTCTGTAAAATTGACGTCAACGTTTCTCCTTATAAATTACGTCACGTATAAACAACAATATTGAATCGAGTCTATTAATACGCAATAAAGTAAATGTACATGGTTAAATAGTACGCTAGTTGTTTTAGAAATTTGAAGATTCATTTATTGTTTTTTTGGTAACAAAATGTCATTTTTTCATATTCAATATGAAAGTATATAATAAAAAGGTTATTGAACTTGTATGGTGAAATAATACTTGGAACACGTTTATTTGGCGGGAACAACTCACAAGCTCGTTGTTCCCGCCAAATCAACTCGTTCCAAGTAATTTTTCACCATACAAGTTCAATAACCTATATTATCATTCAGGATATGCAGCACAGAATAAATCTGCTCTGTTATTCTGATATTTAACATAGAAGCAGTTGTGCCCGTTTAGCTTCAATCTTAATAGAGACAAACGTACAGTCTTTATATGTTTTATATTTTCAGCTGAAACAAGCTTAAAACTTTTAAAATTCTAATTGGCAAAGAAAAAACTTTATAGCTGAAATTATCATTTAAAGTTATTGAAAGTAGACGCCTGAACAATTTTACAATTTATTGGAACCGTGACGTTTTTTATTTTCGCAGTTTTTTATTCAGTATCATGGAAGTGACATTACTCAGCGTCAGTGATGGTATACCTTCTCAAATATCATTAAATGATAGATGTTTTCATGTTTGAAATATAGCTCATTTTACTGGATAAGTGTACTGTACATGAGATGTGTCAATTTTGGTGTTTCTATTGGCAGATGTGCACAGTGTCTGTAAAAAAAGCATACTCATCACAATTTTAACTGTCTGTAAAATGCGTGACTTGATTTACAATGTAGTCGGCTTATATCGAAGCAAGCTCAATTTGAAAATGAATGTATCAAATTATGTACTGTTCCTGTATTAAGACCATCCTTGAATAAGAACCAATAAAAAGTTTTAAATATGAAGTGTACAATTTTGTTCTGAGATGATTGGTCTTATAACGGAAATTTATTGAACACTAAAAATATACTGTTCGTTTCTATCGTCTCTAGCTTACATTTTGTTTGACAGGCGGAACGGATCTTTGCTAAATTCAACATAAAATAATTCGGAAGTGGCAATTGCTGAAAGTAACAGTGGCAAAAAGGGCAAATCATTGTAGTATGATGCAAAAATATGTACGTGAAGCTTGCAGTAGCAAAAAACATGAAGTTGGCAGTAGCAGTAGTTAGCAGTAGAAGTAGCAAAAACGTGAAGTTGGCAGTAGCAGTAGCTTCTGTCAGTATCGCAGACCGGTGCAAATGATTAAGGGTGGAACCAGAATGTTATGAACGACTTTATTTTCATTTGTTCCATTTCCTGAAAGTCTGCGAGTGTATTGGAAAATATCGCAGACCTGTCTAAATGACCCAGGTTAGAACCGAGAGGTTATGAGCGACCTCAGAGTGATTGAGGGAAGCCTCGAATGAATTGCAGAGGTCCTCGGAGCGATTGAGGTAAAATGCGGAGTCAAACTGATACTAATGTGGATGGAAGGATCCTATGAGGGATTGCGGAGGCCCTCAAAGCGATGTAGAGGATCTAAACAAAAACGATGAAACGCATGATCTTAATATACTTTGATAACGTTTTGCACCGCTTCATGAGAAGCAAAAACGTGAAGTTGTCAGTAGCAGTAGTTAGCAGTAGCAGCAGCAAAAACGTGAAGTTGGCAATAGCTGTATCATGTACATGTAGTAGCAACAGGATGAAGTTGGCAGTAGTTTGTTGGTTTTTTTTCTATCGAAACATATATTTATTCACGATTATAAAGATCGTTATTCAGCGATATATTATATATTTTGCGAGTCACAATCCTTACAGTCCCAGGATCACTTTGAATTTACTGATTTAGTAACATAAATGTATAGATAGCATAGTGTCGTTCATGACGTGTGTTAGTCTTACGTTACAAAATGTACTTATATTATTTACAAATATAAGACCGCACAATAACTTCAGTCAAGTGTAATTCAACGGCTGAGTTGAAGTAAGTACAGTGAGTCTAAACTTTCACATGCTACGATCAAGGAGTTTGTCTTTTTTATGTTACACAATGACAAAGGTCTATTCAGTCCGACATCTTTTGATACTAATTCACCAAGGCATTTTCCGTTTTCTTGGAACATAACGATATTGTTTGATCCAGAACCCGCAACCAGTACTATTCCATCATCGGTGACGCATACACCTCGACTGTAAGTGAGCTTCTCATCCCTCAGTTCTTTCACGACAGTACCATCGCTACCAACACAAACAACACCATCACTCGAATCGGCAACTGTCATATATTCTCCGTTAACGGCCATATTCTGCGGTTGGGATTTAAATATTTCACGGCCACTTAAATCTAAACAATGTATCTTTATAGATTTTAGCAGCGTTCCAGAAGTGTTATAAATGTCCACACCTCCGCCGGTAGACAACCACATCTCTCCAGCAAGGTATGCTACTCCATAATACCGTCCACTGCTGGCTTGTATTTCTCTTAACTTTTTGAAGGATGTACCAACAGAAATAAACAGTACCTTGTTCCAAAGCTTCACTGCCACCTCATTCTTACCAGTACAGCAAATGTCAAAGGGACTTCTCTCTACACTGTAGTCAGCTTTTAGATTGTAATTCGTGTCCAAACATTTTAACTTCTTATTATTGTAATCCGCTAAAACAATAGTGCCGTCATCAAGTTGACATATACCAGTTATGGAGCATATGCTTTGATCCGTTTTCATCCTCACACTGATATCCGTTTTTGATTTCATTTTTAATGGTTTGTCTTTCATATACTCATTTTCAAATGTCGTTAAAACGTTGATATTTCCAAATGTTTGTGTTTCCATGTTTGAAGAAATTAATGCTTCATTCTCTTCAAAACGCATTGATTGTGTCCCTTTTGACACACTTTGTACTTCTAACACTTGCAAAGCCTCGGCTACTGTCTTCCTGCTTAGTTTCGTCTGAATAAACTTGTGCTCTGCATCTGTATTTGGTATCGTTTCTAAACTGCTGATCATTTTCTCAACTTCTGATATCTTGCTCTTTATCAATCTGATATCAAACTCAAGTCCGTCTTTTATTTCGCTATGTTTTTCATGAAGGAGATCTACACACTTTCTCTCAAGAACGTCTAATTGCTCCATTAATTTTCTTTTAGCTTCTTCTATGCACGTGTGAATTGTTTCCTTCTGCTCGTCAATGCATCTTAAGTTCTCTTCTTTTGTCTTTGATGCGTTTATTAGCTGTTTGTTGACGTCTTTGATTTCGGCAAGTAATGTATCTATATTCCCATCACATTCGGATATTGTCACGCTATCAATTTTCCTTACTCCACTGCAAGACCTAGGAAATTAAATGAGAACTAAAACATGAACTGAAGGCGACAGAATTTTAACAGAAACACAAAAATGATGAAAAGGGGAAATATAACTTTGCAATGTTGCTACGGGTAATCAACTTGAATACATCGGTATTATCAGTGCGCAAGTGGATATTATATTGATTATCTGTTCGGAAGCTACAAATGTGGCCTTTGTTTAAACGTGGTCTTTATTCAAAGTTATCTCTACTATAGATTAAAATTGCACTGTGATCTACCTGTTTGTCTTTATTCGGAGATGGTCCTTAACACAGGTTTGAATGTACATTCAATTTTGACGATTTTAGACATGCTGCAGCGTACTAGTAATAAAACAGCAGCTTTTAAACCAATGTCGATCTAGATCTAAAAAGTTCTTTAAACTGTATATAAGTAACGTATTTTAGAACATATAGTCGTATAAAAAACGCCTTTGAAATTTCAATATGAACATATAGTGAAGCGGTACCGTGTAACCGACAATTTCAATCGATTTCTTCAAATTCCTACCTAGATATTTGCTTATAATTTGATTCTAGCTTTTAGTTTTATATTTATGTATAATTATGTCAATTTAAAAAAATATTTTTTTTTTTCAATGGTAACTGAGAGCGAGCAACTTTAATAGTGCATTCTGAACAAACATACGTATTTTTTCATCTTCACCTTGTACTAATTATGTTTGCAAAGTGCTATCGTCACGGCTAAAATATCTGGTTTTCTGCAGAAAATAATCTCCAGAAAGGCTGAATGCAAAAACACAGTATTAAATATCTAATACACATAAACTGTGTTTCACTTATTCAGTACACGTACTTGTGTTCGATGACTCCACAAAGAGCACAGTAGACCATGTCATGAGAACCACAGTATATTTCAATATCTCGATCCGGATGGTACCGACATTTTGACTTTATCACATCCTTACAATCAGAAGCATCCCCAACAGGCTTAGCGTTATCTTTATCGACAAGCTTATGTGATCGTGTCGCCTTCTGTCGGCCATGATGTCTCGTGCATATTAAACACAGATATTCCTGGCATTCGGGGCAATATTTTATCGCTTCTTCCCTCACATTATCTTCATTGCACGGCGTGCAACATAACTCGTAGTCTGAGTCCGGACCATCTCTGAGAGATGTAAAGTGGCCCCCTTCAGCCATGTGTTGACTGTGAAGAAAGATAAACAGTTTAATACAACCTAAATAACACTTATTTTTTATAATAAGCTTTTTTATTTTAACAATTATTTTCATTGTGACCGATGATTTATAAAGACCTTATATACCACAGTTTGGAAAATTTATGTATGCTACTTACTGCACGTTTAGGACAGTGTTCAACAGGACAACAAGATGAATTTTGATGCAAAGCAACAAAGACGCCGCGCATGTTTTTGAAGCATGACTTAAAGGAAGCAGAGGCATTTTAGAATAACCTGTGCTAATATAGTTAACACACAGGGTCTAATTATTGTGGAAAAGAAGAAACTGTATGCCATATTAGTGTGTAAAGTTTTGGACAGGCTCGTTGAAATTTTCCTTAAATGACTGGCCAAAATACCTCTTATAAATCGCAAACAGCCAACCCAGAAGGTAGATGGAACTTTGCATGTATTCCTCTCAAAACAGAAAGTATTTTTCCGGAATAAATATAACGGATATATAACAAGATAGATGTATTCTACAACATGGTAACACCCCTTTCTCCCTACATCCACCATGGGACTCAGTTGGTTATTCGCGCGAATCCCCAACTACCTATCAGAAGGTAGTTGGGGATTCGGATATTGCATATATTCCTCTCAAAAGAGAACGTCTTTTTCCTGAATAAATGTAACGGATATATAACCCGAGAGATGTATTCTACAACATGGTAACACCCCTTCTCCCTACGTCCACCAGGGGACTCAGTTGGTTATTCGCTAGAATCCCCAACTACCTACTGGAAGGTAGTTGGTAATTCGAACTTTGAATGTATTCCTCTCAAAACAGAAATTATTTTTCCGGAATAAATGTAACGGATATATAGCAGGATAGATGTATTCTACAACATGGTAACACCCCCTTCTCCCTACATCCACCATGGGACTCAGTTGGTTATTCGCGTGAATCCCCAACTACCAACCAGAAGGTACATGTAGTTGGTAATTCGAACTTTGCATTTTCCCCCTCAAAACAGAAAGTATTTTTCCAAGATAAATGTTACTGATCTATAACCAGGTAAATGTGTTCTACAACATGGTACATCCCTTTCTCCCTACCTCAACCAGCAGACTCAGTTGGTTATTCGCGTGAATCCCCAACTACCATTGTTATATTGTTACATTTATTCCCCAAAAATACTTTCTGTTTTGAGAGGAATATATGCAATATCCGAATCCCCAACTACCTTCTGGTAGGTAGTTGGGGATTCGCGCGAATAACCAACAGAGTCCCATGGTGGGTGTAGGGAGAAAGGGGTAATACCATGTTATAGAATACATCTATCTTGTTATATATCCGTTACATTTATTCCGGGAAAATACTTTCTATTTTGAGAGGAATACATGAGAAGAGTTCGAATTACCAACTACCTTCTGGTTGGTACTTGGAGATTCACACGAATAACTAACTAGGTCCCCTGCTTTATTCTGTGTTAAGGAAAGGGCATGGTATGTTCGAACATTTAATTCTGGTAGTATTGTATTGAGTTACAAACTACCAGCTGTTATATTGTTTGGAATTACGAATAACCAACTACCAACTAGTAGTTAGTTGGTTTTTTGAATATCCAACTACCAACTGAACTACCTACCAAATTGACGCTCATAAAATAAAGAGACTAATCACGATCTTTACGAAAGTATATGCCGTTTGTAGTTGTTCTGATTTTAGAAGGCCGAATTCGTTTAAATTATTTGCTTTAATTTGAAACTATATTATCGTATAAGCATTGTATTTTGTACGTACGCCCACATATGAATCCAACAAAAACTCAAAAGTGAACCTGATTATCAGAAATAATTACACTTAGTCTACAAGTAAATTATAACCTAGATATTATCTAATCAATCAAAACCAAATAAGATTATATATTTCAAGTACTTAATTCTACATATATTAATTTATCAAACTATATACATGTATCTACATGTACATGTATAGCCTAAAGTTATAGACAGCTGTTATAATATATTTCCAGCCTTCCCCCGCTCCCCCTCCCTCAGCCATTTCACCCATTTATACTTTGAATCATTCAGTCTAGCCGAGCGAAAGATCATCAGCCGTATCCATCACAAAATATGATCGTCCTTGAACAACTTTCGGTTTCAGAACTGAACGTTTTTGTGTGTATCTCAAATAGATCGTAGTTATGTAAATGGATAATGCGCACTTTTAAAGAATATTAATTGATGAACTGTATTTTAAAAAAAAAATATCCACATCTTCATTATTTTAGCTAAAATAAACAAAACTTACCATGTCTTCGTTAAAACATGTAGTTATTTAGCGGTGATGATAAATATCGTCGCGTAATGTGCCAGATACGTACAAATGGTCTAAAATCTGTAATCCGTCCAGAAATACGTGACTCGATACGGTTAAGCTTTATACGATTCCGTCACGTGGGACATTATAATTAGCTGTTACAAATCGCCTGCTGGCAACTCGAAATCATACAGGTCTAAGAATCGTAATACTTTAGACATCAAAACCTTAAAAAGGAATAAACTATCGAATCTTGCCATGCAGTGCCCTATATCTCTGTCATACATTTGAATTGTTTGAACATTTGTATTAACTTCAACATCAAATGGGCAAAAACCTTCTGCTCCCCGCACACAGTCTACACATTCTGTATAGTCACGCCGGGCAGTGAATAAAGGGAACAGTCTTCCCGTCCTAAAGGTACGTACCCTACAACTTACCTTTCAGGTGGTGTAATCTGTAACTGCAGACTTTCTCGATTGTTTATAGGAAATAAAACTAAAGTAACTGATCAGCTGTTTTCTCATCAATATCAATTAAGTATTCTGGTGATAAGGACAGCTTTAATTTCACTTAAACATAGAAACTACAAAGATGAGAGCATATATGTTACCAGCCAAACGTGCATAACTACTCAAAATGTAAATCGTTTTTTTCATACGAGTTGCTTCCCCTTACATTTTACATGAAAAATATGAGATTAAATTTTAACTTATAGCCATTGCCTTAATGGCTGCTTTGTTAATACTTCATATTCGTCAATACGTCATATTCAAAGCATATCATCACATAAAACCCCAACTCGTCGTATGTGTCTTAACTCCTGGCCCCTTAATTGTTACGTAAGCAAACGACTTGGTTAAATACATAATTATGCATTGTAGTAAGATTTATATATTACTATATGTTATTAAATGAATGATTTGATATTTGTCCGAGGGCATTCGTTTTAGCCGAGTCCGTAGAAACAAACAGTAACACATGCAGATCTTGAACAAAAACAACCTTAAAATGTTCACATTGATGTGTGTATTCAATCATCTAGCCGGAGCATTTTTTATCCTCCAAAATTTCAAGATTAAGAGTTGATTTTAATTTCTGCATCAGCCAATCAGAATGCTCAGATTTCTCAATATCTCATCATTCGTCAGCAATCTGATTTTGGCCCTGCTTATTTCTTTCAGTTTTATGATATCTCATCCTATATGTTACCAGTTAGTGTACTTAATGAATGTAAGAGCCAATAAACAATAGTTATTTACTAACGTTTGATATTCATGTTGTACATGTATTTCC
>JAFMSR010000007.1:44956961-44978990 GCA_022818135.1 Saxidomus purpurata
CAAACAACGACGTTAAATACTGACTGTCTTGCCGCACAATTAAGTATTGTATCAAAAAATTATCTTTCAAGCATATATTAACACATTTAATAAAATAATAAATGGACTATTTGGGCATTGGGTATATTGTGATATTTACCAGTATAGATCAATATTGATTTCGGTTATCGCCTCGGTCAATACTGCTCTCTTCTAGTATATATCACATCATATCCTAGTTCTGGCTTCCAAAACTCTAAATGCCGCTATTTTAATATTTTGGTTTTCGTCAGCTGCGGCTTTAGCGTTTTGGATCAGCACTACTACGAATCCTTACCAGAATAACAGATCATGCAAATTTTCATCTAATGTACGTTAAGTAGGGAAATATGATCATGTTTGGGTCATATATTTATAAATTCATCTTTTCAAACCAATTACGGTGTTCTACAACCAAAGTTGACTACAAAAACATCGATTTTTCAAACCTACATCATTGTGTTTACATTTACAACGGACATTCCAAATGCCTGCTCTCGCGAGATCTCGTATGATGCAATCGCACTTATTTTTCATGTAGTTCAGAACGCTTGATATTTTCCTTTTGTTTAGTGTTTAGATGATATAAAGAACGAGTGTAAATATACAATAGCATTTACCACTATGTTTTTTTATTTCAAAAGAAATTTACTTTATTTTCGATGCGGAACAGACCTTGAAAGTGTTCGCGCCAAAACGCACGTGGTCATGTAAATAAATAAACTGTCCCCGTGACCTCAATCGGAACCTTCGGCGATTTCCCGCAGAGATCCCTTTCCAAAGGTTCCTGGCAATGGTCACGTGATAATTGTCAAATCGGCAAGATGGCGGCCAATTGGTGAAAATTCTGACCTGTTCGAAACTTTCGTAAAGCTTTACGTTAAATAGATAAAATTTGATATTCAAATTTGGCAAATTAAAAGATTATGGTCTTATTAATAACATTATTTATTGTGTTCACTTATTGCTCATGAAATACTGAAATGCGAGCGTGTCAGATTCCTGGCACGATTATTAATACGATATCCCTACGGAGTAAGCTTCAGCGTACCCGTTCTGTCAAGCATATAAACCGGGTACGCTGAAGTTGTTTTAGCTAATCATATCCAATGCCTAACGTGTCCATAATTGTAAATTGCATTGGAAACGGAATTAAATTATCTTGAAACCAGTAGCTGTCAAATTTTATATTATATCAAGGGTTGTAAATTCTTTATTTCATATAAGTTACTGCAGATTTACGGTCAACCCTCGATATGTTATTTATGGCTTATATTGATGGTAGCATCATGGATGCTGTATGTTGAAGGTTAAACATTTTATATTTATAAATGTATAGGACTGGACAGTATAGCAACAAAATATGTACTTACAAATGAGCATGTCGCTTTTGTGACATTCGGGCATGTTACACAGGTGCAGAAGCGGCTAACAAACAGATACAGTGAAATTCGAGACCTTGTTAGTAAGTGATTGTTGTACATACAGTTATAGTTAAGCAGCTTATAAAAGAATGAAGTGTCAAGTTAGAAGGGTGTTTGTATGATGACTTTGATGTTTTAATTTAAAGTTAATATGCAATGATGCTGTAACAGTGTGTCATAATATCTGTTTGCTCAGACTTTCTGTTAATATACACACACTTTTTTGTTGATATACACACTATTGTTGATGATAAACAAATGTCATCATCAGTCTCTTCACTTGGTGTGTTTAAAACTCGCATAAGAAATTTTTTTTTCCAAAAGTAAATCTATGTGAAATGAATCTTTCGGGATTTTAAATAAGCGAAATGGGGAGGTCGCGAAAATAGCGAAAATTATATCATCGCAAATACTATCAAATTTACAGTAATGCAACAACGTAAGTTAGTGTAATTTCTGAATAGCATTATATAATCCAGGCTTTAAATCAACGAGTTGGGAGATAAAGATTGAAAGAAACCTTATTTGACTTTATTACTTATTCTTGTATATATGTGTATATTATTTAGGAAAGCAGAAACTGGGTGGACCGAGTCCTCTCTATGGTGGTATGGTGTTTGGCATAGCTGCTGCAGGAGCATCTGACCGTACAGTATACTTATACTTTTCTATAATCATGGAAGGTCGTTACTTCCCTGAATGAATGATGTACACCAATTTATATGTAACAAATTAGCTTTAGATTTTAACGAAATCGAACATATCTGTAGAGATTCGATTGCAACATAAAACGTTATGATTATGTTTCTGTCTTAAATGTACCTATCCTTGAAGACTTTTGCCCCTTCATGTACTCATGTGCACATTCCTTGTTTTTGGCTTCTGGAATTTATTTAAGATACCTACTGTTTGTATTCGTATATTTGTAACATAGCGACAGGCCTGGTGAAATATCCAAAAATTATCCTAGTGAAACAGTTTTACTTATAATTTACGTAATGTTTTCCATGTACATTGAAAATAGCAATAATATTTCAAACGGCCATCATATTGAGAAAAACCGTTGACCGCTGGAATCAGTTTGTATGGATACAAATGTTTTCTCATAGATACAAGTACCAATGCATATGGACAGGTAAGATTGTTCAAGTGTGCAACTGTGATGGTATAACATTCTTTTTCAAACTTTGTTTTAGATAGTTTCCATGTTGTAAATACCGTTAAAGTACCCACCAAAGTAATCATAGTGACAGATGGACAACCGACGGAAGTTGGTCAATATGCCGGGCCTGATACGCCTATGGAAAACTTAGATGAGGTAAAACTGTTTCTGGTGGTGATTGAAACACTCTATGATAGAGTACTTATCTCTGGTCTATATGATGGTCATGTATGTTTATATATGTTTTGTGTGTGTGTGTTTGCCTTCACTGTCCTACTCGAGGGCGTTGTTAGTGTAGACAATAATTTTATGAAACTTCTCGATTTCTGACAGAATCCTGTCGAATTACATGTAGCTATAGTAAATGCATCACCTTAAGCGGATTAAGACAGCATTACACGATTATCGTTAGCGGCTTTAGTTTTATCTTATAACTTTATTATATTTTATTTCCAAATAGTAGATATTGCGAGTTATTGATAGATGTGTCACAGACCTTAAACACGCTGATTAATACAATGCAAATTATTTGTTTTGTAGACAAAGGCAAAAATTTTGCGGTGTTGTAAGGCATACAGTACAAACCATATAGATACATATTGCGTTCCTGTTGGAAACGCAAACAAGGTGAATAAAGTGCTTCTTCATCAATAATTGATTTATCTTCAATATTACTTTCAAACAATATAGACAATGGACATTTTTGCATTAATGTAGGCTAAAAGCCCATGATGACATGCAAAATACATAATACAAAACATGCAGCGAACAGCTGTCGAGATCATAATACAAACACAATTTATATGAAAACTGGGTTGTTACAGAGAAGGTCAGAAATAAACATGATAATGTTCTGATGATGATAATCGAGATTTGTTCATATGTTCAGACTATTTCTTAAAGTATAATGCGATCGTTCCGTCGGCTATCAAGCCTTCAAACATCACAAGCACGTTGGACAGTAGGTAGGTACGGAGGTCGGTGGGTACTATTAAGTTTTGTAATATAGTTTAACCCCAACTGTCATAAATACGTACAATATGGCTATAATTGTACCCAATCTCTCAATTAAGTTCATTATTGGAGAGAAAACATTGTTTGAATCGATGTTATGGTTGTTTGTATCAAGTATTTAACTGTTTCTTGCCCATAGTTCAGATGATGAATACATTGAAATGTTTGCTTTGTACAGGAATACTTAGAATTGATGGTATCTGTAGCAGATGGAAGAATGCTGAGTTACAAGTCTGGAAATCAGTTAGCAAGACGCCATTATTTAACAGTAAGTGTCGTCTGCTCCGTAGAACACATCTTAGTTTTTTAAAATTTCATCCATATTGTCTGCTGTAAAGTGGGTAATATTCGCAGTGGTTTAATTTTCGCTATAATTTTTTGCCAATTTCCCACTTTGCTAATTTAAAAATCGCAAAAGATTCATTTCACATACATTAACTATAAAAAAATTCTTTTCGCGAATAAGTGTGTCTGCTCACAAATCGCAAAATTTTCGTCACGCGAAAATAACCAAATTTACAGTTTAGGATTGCATGATAAGTATTGAAGCTCCTAGATATAGTTAAAAGTAAGTACATGTATTGTACTTAAAATACCTGTACCTACATAAACATTTCATGGAAACAGGAAGAGACAATCTTCTCAGAACCCAAAACAACGCTGCAAATTGTTTATTTACTAGACTTTAGTATGTGTATTGTATTCAAATGTAATACTTTTTCGACGTAGCTGAATACGATATGGTTTTTGCCGAATTTTTGGACCAATCTAATGATAAACTGCATATTCAACCGCCTCCATTGACAACTTTACCAGGAACGATGTTTATGTTTATACTAAAATGTACGTACCTCGGCTCAACGATGTTTATCTTTTTTAAAGATATTTATTGTTTTAACTGCGGTATATTAATTATGTATAACTGTTAATTATCAACTTAGATTATTGGAAACTTTAGTGTCGTTTTATAAACTTTTATTTGAAATCTGCTTGAATGGAGAACGTTTGATTATTACACGTTTTCAGACAAAGATACTGGATCCGTTTGGAATATTTCTCGGGGGCGCTGCCTCCATGCTTGGAGGAGATATGTTAGAACTGTCAGCAGACGACAAGGTTGGTGACAATACAGTTTCTTTATTAGTCGTTATGCAGAAGTAAATATTCAAAAATTCAATGATAAGATGTTATTTCTGTCAGTTCAGAACACATTAAATGACATAATTGTAATTATTTATGTTGATAATTTCTTCTGTTTGCCTTTTGGGAAGGGACAATAATTAATGTTTACCGGTATAGTATTACGACCATCTTTGCAAGGGCATTTATGTTCGTATCTCATTATTTCCATGTATATGCAGCGAACTATCGACGAAATTAAAAGTGATGCTAGAAAACACCTCTTGTCAGAAAGGGCCAAGACCGGACAAAATAGGTATAGAGAAATCAAATTAGCCCCTATCGGAAGCCGTGTCCGTAGAGGACCGGACTGGATGTGGAATGCACAAGATAGTCATGGCCCAGGAACAGTTATAGGGCATGATGACGGTAAAACATTGATTACATGAATTGATGTATAACAGTTTTTACGTAAACATTGAATAATGGATGACAAAGTCAACACGTGTTACCTGTAATCTCTTTTGAATTACTGATTCTCAAAATATTTCGAATAATTAGATCTACATGCATTTTGTGTTTGACACCTTAGACGGCACATTTTTAAAATATCTGTTTTTATTTACATATACAAATTGTGTTTGTGTTTAAGTATGTGTTTTGTACAAAAAATGTATACAGACATGATTTCTTTGGTAATTTTAAAACTATAATTGTTAAGCAGTAATTTATTGCAACATAAATTCGAACTGCATTACATTTTGTACCTTATACATGTAGGTGGGATCGTGTTTGCAAAACGCAGTGTTACCTCGGGTGGGCATAAACCGATAGCCCATATTTTTCATTGTTAGTGGTTTGTAAACAGTTATAACTTTCTTAAAACAAAAGTTATTGCAACAAGTTTTATATCAATGGAAAGCTAATAGAACACACAATCAATTCATTATTTTATTTTTCAATTTTAGTTATAATTTAAAATGATAAATTCGCGAACGCGTAACTTGCATTTTTGTCATCAATGGTTTTAGCGGCAGCATGTTGTTATGAAAAACTAAGTGCACTAAAAACGGTTATTCATTTTAAAAAAATATTTTAATGTGGAAATAAAGAGTATCGAGAACATTTCAGAACTTTTTGAACTTTGAAAATCCTGCCGGTAACAAAAAAGTTACAAACATTCAACAATTTCTTACCGATTCATCAACATTGTAAAAACAAGTGTTATTGCCCACCCGATATCTTATTAACCTTGGCGAGTGGCAGTCTCTCGTTTATGTTTATTTTGTAAGTAATTCAGCACAAATCGAAAAAAGGTCATCATAGCTGCATGTTGAAGTATGTTTTATTACAAATATTTTGTCCTTTGTAGCTTGCTCAGTACTCAATAAATCATTAAAAACCTTATTTGTAGGGGACCAGGTTTGGGTTGAGTGGGATACGGACGGTCACCAAAACGTATACCGATATGGAAAATCTAATTATGATGTCCTTATTGTAGAAGAACCGAGAGAACTCAAGACAGGACAAAGGATTGCCGTTGGCTGTGTTGTTAAACCAGGTCATAATTCACTGTAGTTTAAAGTTTTTTTATTCATGAGAAATTTAAGTTCGGACGGAGAAAGCTTTCGTACATGCAGCTCTCAGGCACTCATTCGAGATGTTATCACGCTCGCAAGAGAGTCAGTGCGATTTCCTGACCTATCGAGGCCTTGTTTTGAGCTTTTCATAAACCATAGCATTTTGCATTGTTATTATTTATTGTTCGCCTATTTATATATATACCGTTACATTTTAGCACTATAATGTCGTATCCTAATTAATTTTAGACAGTGATCTATAATTTCAGCTACGAAAGGACAACACATAAAAACAGGAACAGTTATCAAGCTGGATGAGAATAATGCAAAGGCAACGGTAAGGACTTAAATTCCCAGGACATGCTGATTATCTAATTGTTAAAAAGAGACGTCAAAGCTGTGCTTATGGGTCCTTTGCAATTAAACTTTCATTACATGACCAACATGTAGTGTTTGTTTATTATAGTAAAATGAAAGAAAGGTTGACTCTTGCATCTTTTTGATATAACGTACATGTTTTTTTTTTTCAATTTAGCCATATATTCCATATAATACATGTAGATCATTACATCAATACAGTATTTTCTGCCGTACATGCAACACGTTTTCTTGTTACTAATTTAGTAGTTCAATCAGACATAAACGTTGGACGGGTGGCGCGATGATCAAGTTATTTACGCTCTGGACTACCAATTAGGAAGTCCCAGGTTCACTGGAAATTTCAGTATCTGCATTTATCTCTCCAACCTGCGCTTGTCAAGAGACTTGGCAGTTTCAGGACTTAACGCAAAACATCTACATGGCAGAACAACCTGATTAAGCATATTCCATAGTTTTTCTGTTATTCCTTGTCCACTTCAATTTCAATCCGTTTAACTATAACCTCACCCTGCTGTGTTTCTGATTTTTTTTTCCAAGTTTGACGGTGCCATTGGAATTTCTCTTGGGTGCTCACCTTTGTTACTTGGTCAGACTTACTAGACGTACATGAAGTCATAATTAACACTAGCCAGCAGCAGGACAGTAATATTCGGGACGATTTAATCTTCGCTATTTTCGCTAAATTAAATTTTAAAATGTCGCAAAAGATCTATTTCACATATACATGTATTTACTATGAGATATTTCTCCTTTTTCGAATTCAAATGTTGCGCAAAAGTCTATCTGCTCACAATTCGCGAATTTTTTTGTCACGGCAAAATTACAAAATTTACAGTAGTTTTGACTATCTTGTATACTGCTCCAGGTAGTGTTCACCAAGAATGAGTCTAACAAGATACTCATGAAGGAAGTTAAGAACTATGAAAGACATGGTTACATTTTATAAGGGTGGTCATTTTTTATTGTTTTATTTTAAAGGTTGATTATATGCACTAACATATGTACAGTATTTCGATCTAATTTCGTATAAAGGTTCACTGGAAGGATGGAGAAAAGGGAGATTACTCATACGGAGGAGAGGGAAAGAGCGAGATAGAAGTTTGCACGGGATATTTGCCATTGTAAGTGCACGTGTATATCTAGGTCATACTTACAAAATAACTTAAATTCTACCTTATAAATGTATATTCTACGCAGTATGTTCTGTGGCAAGAAATCGTTTTATAAAAACTTTTTATTAAGAGAAATTGATATTTATCAACAATTGTAATCGTATTTAAATCAAATTGATTTCTTTATTATTTTTTGCAATATACCGTCTGCACTACGTCAAACTATATTCATTAAATAGATCTTCTGCAGTCACTTTTACACATGTTTTGAATTGTATTTGCTTTCAGTCTTTCAGAGGGCCATGTTCTAGGTTCCGGAGTATCAACGGTGCCAACAGCAAAGAAAACAAACTTTAAGAATAAAAACAAAAACTTTCGCTGAATAAGACGATATATGAACATACTCGACCGTACAGAAGACGTTACTAGTGATTTCTAGGCTATTAAAACTGCCAGGTACCCCCGGAAAACAGTTCGGAGTACACACCAAGCAGTCATTTCATTAAACGTTTAACACAAAACACAAATCATTTGCAAAGCCTTTGGAAGCATGCATGATAATCAAAATTCTATAAGAAAAACATGAAGTGATTGTCATGAATGGTTAGTGATTGTGAATGAAGAACGCATGTTTGCAGCACAAAATGACGACCGAGTCTTTGGTGAAAACATCAGTATATAACTATTCGTTCAGTGTCTATACAGGGGATGGTTATTAAGATTTATTATACATGTACACGTTGATTTATGCTTTAAACGTTTAAACATACTGTAATGTATATAACAGAGACTTCTACTGTACTGATACCTATAAGCGTGTTGCACACACAAACCTGAGTGCATGACCACAGCTTAGACAAGCTTAAAACTTGAACATGTTTTTTCATTAAATTTTTTTTCATTGCTAAGTTGTATTGGGAGTAGACTGGTGCAATGGTCGTTTTCTTATTAAAAATAAAGGAGGTCGCGCATGATTCGCATCCTTGGTGAATTTTGTGTATTCTGTCTGTTGCGTTTATAATTTTCATTTTCTTACTCGAACATTCAGCACTCGGCCTTGACTACCTAATTACAACAATGTCTATTTGCAGCAAAGATTAGAGATGTCTATGTCCCGTAGAACTCTCCACTACGATATTAGTACACCCTGTGCTCTTTTCGTATAGCGAACCTTTGTTGATATAAATCATGCCTAGCATTAATACGATTAATACAAGCAATATATTTCTAATTTATACTGAGAAATCATATTTAACACATCTAAACGTATTTTCCGACCATTTTGCTGATGCATTCATTAAGTGTTCGTTTTAAAAATGAACGCCCTTTTCAGAAATATTTCATTTGTCACTACCATTTTGCGTTGTCACATTTATATCAAAGAATCAGCATTGCCACATGGAAAATCATAAGTTTTCATTTTACTTTTTTGAATTTGCCGGTAGCCATTATGCCTATCAAACCGTCCCCAAATAATAGACTTCACAAGTAATTACAATTGTATTTGATTTATAATTACTTAAGTCGAATCTGCCAACATCACCGTTACAAATCTTTCTATGCAAAGCTTCATTGAGTTAGTTTTATTGTTGTTTGCAATTTAACAGCATCACTGTTTATAAAGTTGTGAAACTGAATATTGCGCTATGTCAAAATAAATTTGCGATAAAGTAGTATTTCTTTTTCTGATTTTCCTTTCTTTTCAAGTCAATACATTCTAGCTTCTTTAGTAAGTGCACACTTAACATTTTTTCGTGCAGAATAACTGTTACAAAATAGCCCGCCGTGTTTTTGGCAAGTGTTGATCAATTCTGAGATTTCAACTTATTAGGTTGTATTTTGTCACCAAATCACATTTAAGGAAATGCTCGATCACACACTCAAGGGGAATTCTTGTAATTCCTCTATAGGCTATTTTGAGCATTACAACTAATGTTAATCTTTGTCTATGAAAATCAAAGGAAAGTTTTGTGAACACCCAAAGGGCTATCTTTTGTAAAGATCACTAGGAAAATCGGTAAGAATTAGATTGTTTATGATCTCTTAGACGTCTAGTTCGGTGACCGTAGGAAAAGAAAAAGGCTGCCTCGAAGTTAAATTATAAGTTTATCTTGTGATCACTCGAGGGACACATTTTGTACATTTCTGTACCCAGAGTATGACAATTGGTCAGAGCTCTTGTCTTGATCATCTCATGGTCATGTCCTAGCAAGAGTCACATGAAAGCAGACATTAGGTCATTAGGACCAATAAAAGATGACTCTTGAGACCATTCAAAATGTATTATGTATATTGCAACTAATCGTTATGACAATTTTTTTGCCTTGGTGAGTAAGTGACTAACAATTAGGTTATTGGAAGGAACGTATGCTGACAATTAAAAGGCAACACTGTTTCCAAGTAATCGTAAAAATATAAAGAAATGTTTGTCTTGATGAACTGTTTCTGAAAATAAAATTGGGCGACATAAGGTCACTACAGTAAAAAAGATTCTTGTGAAATCTTTAGAGCCTATCGTGATATTGTACTCAATCATTATGACAATTGGTTGTAATGTTTGTATTGATTATCTCTAGGTCGAGTTGTAAAATAGAATATGTGTGATAAGAAGCGATATCACTACAGAAAATCAAAGGATTTCAGTCATTTCCAGGCGGACAGTTAACTAGATTCTCGTTTGTCAGAGGAACAAGTGCAAGACCATCACCCTCCATAAGATACTGCCAACTTTCTGCCAAAAAGAAACATATCATATCGAGCATCAACGCATGCATCTCAAATCAATGAGCGGGTAAAGTGATTTTATCCGCTCGGCCATAGAAACGGTTTTATTTTTACAAATGATCTTTGTAAGTTACATTGTACTGGTACATTGTACATGTAAGGTGTCTGTAATTTTCAGCCGTTTCTACACAATTGTGAAAATTTTATTGTAATCTTTAGTAAACAAGCACATAAAACACGTTCCAGCGAATTTTTGGAATTCCAAAATTTTCCAAAAACTACATTAAAAACTATAATAATTATTCGTAATATAAGTATGTTGATTTATAGTATTTTACATTGGAATAAATAATTTCTACCTTTCGTTCAATATCTTATAAAGACAAACACAAAAATCAAACTCTAAAAGATATTGGAAAATAAATATTCCAATTGGATTCTAAAAATAGCATTAAAATTCTCATTCCAATTGGATTTTTCCAATTGGAATATTTTTCCAATTGGACTCGCCAATTGGAAATCAGACTTCCAATGGGAAGTTCCAATTGGATTCAGTCCAATTGGAATGAATTTTTCCAATTGGATTATTCCAATTGGAACTAATTACAGTAGTCGGAACGTAACAGTTGTCAAAAGTTGCGTATATCGTGCGTATAACGTGCGTGTAACGTGCGTATAACGTGCGTGCACTCATCGTGTATTTTGTCAATCGTATATCGTGTATCATATCGTATCATTCATCGTGCAACGTGCACCATATACTATACACGATACACGATATACGATTCCCGATGCACGATAATCCATACGGCATACGTACGATTCGATGGTGTATTCCGTAGTTAATCGTTTTACTTAGCGTGCACATCTCCCCCCAAAAAGTGCTGATTTCAGTTTATATTATTTAGTGTAGTTGCGGGCGAGAAAGACTTTCGGGACAGGTCGAAGACATTTTCACCTCATATCCGAAACTTAGGTCTATTTTTGCAACGGAATGGACATCCTTTTTTTTATCTAAACTGCTGTTGTTAATGCATTCCTTAAAGTGCAGCAGACAAGGTACGCCTGCACCGAAGCAACATATCGTGGGTATGATGTTAACAAGTTTATTATTGGCTAGATGCAAATAATACGCCGAATCAACTACACTTTTACGAAATTATTTAAAGTCCGAAGCAATCCAAAACGTCCCCAAACCAAAACGTCCCAAAACATCCCCCATATGACCAAAACGTCCCCCCATATGACCAAAACGTCCCCTATACTGCCTGATTGGAATAATATATCCGTTAGCTGACATAAAGAGAAAAGTTAATTAGGTAGTGTATTTGACTGATTATAATAGTGATTTATTAAAATGTTCCTGCATTTATACAACAGAAATGATACAATAGACACTGCATTGAGCTGTCTTTTACATCATCAACCTAAAAAGCTTGCTATATTGTATATATTTTCAGATTCACTATCATCTCTGGTCTCAATGAAATAAAAAAACAGTCATTCTAGACAAGGTCTTTCAAATACTATTTGTTCTAGACCAGAGTTATTGAAAACATTGTTATTATTCCTAAAAACAGGCTTACCAGTTACCATGTCATAGTGCCCAGCTCATGTAGGTTTATAATAATATCTGGTAATGAGAGCAGATGATGCAGACAAAAGGGGCCTGGTTTAGGGGCCATGATCCAGGACATACCATACTCACCCACAGAAATATATGCCAGGATTCAAACCACTATCCTGGATGGATTATGTAGAGAATTGAAACTTAAAAGAACACATTTTGCCGCAAAACAGTGCGACCTGGCCGTCCTATGGGATACTCGACAAATTACAAAATGGACAAATCAATCACACGACTAAGGCTGGGCGCAAACTTACTACCAACCAGCTCGGGTTGGTACATACTTCGGGTTGACCATGTTTGCATCTAGTGCATTGTATAATGTAACACCCCTCACTGGCTATTTGACTGCATAGCTTTTACCACACAGAGACTAAAATTCAAGCCAGAAATGGATAAGCTTGGACTTGCATGGTTTCACTATTAATGATTATTCTCAGTCTAAGAAAAGCCCTAAGTTAATGTGTATAAAGATTGTTGGAGAATAACATAGTAGACTGTCAAATGACTGATAAAATTAGTTATCTAATTTACTCCAGTTGCTTTCAGACCCCTTCCTGTAGGTCACTAGTCAAAATCCTAAAAATTCTTGTATAAATGCATTTTTTTATATTTAATAAGTACTTAGTATTTTAATTGTAGTAGTAAACATGCTTTTTCATTGGTTAGTGGGTGTTGATTTAAATTGGCAACCCCAAACCATAAAAATTCAATCTTGTTATTATTTAGTAAATCATAGTCTGCACATAACAGAAATTAGCAGGGAGTGACGGGTGACATGTTAGTAGGGGTTGCCCAACCACTGTACCTGTTACATGCCTGTTTCAGTTATAAAATACTGTAACTGTAACTTATATCTTATATATTATTTAATACTGTATGGTAGTTTGCACTGTCTGTATGGCACCATATAATAATTATAATTAAACAAATATCACTGGCTATTATCTGTTATATGTTGGGGACGGAGGGGGTAGGGGGCGGGTTCAGGATAAATGTAAGCCGGTTTCTGCTTACAAACCTACTCCTACTACCTCCAGTTGAATGAAACATCAACCCTTTTATCATGATCAGTAAGTAGATCCTTGCAGGTTTGGACTGGCCACTGGTCATACAGATTCTACATCTGATCACCTGCATCTTTCTTACCAGTTTAGCTATAACAGACTCTTACTTCAGAAGGAGGCACATAGAAAAAAATGATTTTAATCAAGTTGTATACCTTGAAATAGGTTTTATTAGATTTGTAATATATATCAGTCTTGTGAGAACCCTCACACTTGATTTATAATTGTATTTTAGTATTACAAGTACCGGTAGTTCATTTACTGAAGATCCTTATTAAATTAAGTAGTAAGTTCTGCAAAGAGCTTAATTATTTAAGTATACAATAGTATAATATCATTAAAAAAGTACCATAATCATTTTGTATAAAATGAATAAAACATTTTAAAAAATAAGATTTCTTTTAAGGCTAAGATGGCAAAATTGTGCTTGTGTTGACTTCCCGTAAAGCCAGTGATACCGGCTAACACCTATTTTTTAGTAGTTTTATTTTTGACATCTCTATATTAATTGTGTGAAGTTTGTAATCTTAATAGCTTAATAAAGAAAATAGTATGAACATCAGATCTATTACTAAGTCACAATTTACTCTGGTCTCAGTAGACCGGTTGTATAGTTATGTAGTCATATAGTACTTCTGACAGATCTCCTCTGGTTAGTTTCATAAATTGAATCCATTTTAGAAATCCTTCAAAGGGACTTTTTACCTGTAAATGTGGCAGAGGCGGTGCTTGAACTCTGTCCGGTTTATTAAATTTGTTCCTCATCTCTGTTAGTTTCCTTAAATGCCTAGCTTACATTAATTTGAACAAATATAGATCTTTTTAGATCTTTCTACTTATCTAAATTCCAAAGTATCTATTAAAAACATGAGTTTCATCATTGCTGAGCTCTATTCTGCAGTCTCATAGTTATTGAGTTTTTTGAAACATGTGAGGTGACACTCCCTTTTATAAATACATGTAAAGAGTGTTGCTTAGCTCTTTCATATTGTTGTCAGTCTTTCATCAATTTATTTGCTACTGCTACATGTGTATTCCAGGAACAATTTTTCCAAATGATTTACTACATGTATAGTGTATGTACATGTATTACCATCTCATAATATCAGCAGAGTTATGTACATAGGATATACAAACAAAATCAATCTTGGAAATGTGTACATCTAAATGCTATAGTCTCATAGCCTTTATACTGATGAAACTACTTATGTAAACAATGCCATCAGATAGATTAAATATGGAATGTACATCATTTTGCTGCCCAGTAATTAACCATCCATTGGTGTAAATTGTATCTTCTTCATCATCAGT
Source organism: Saxidomus purpurata (assembly GCA_022818135.1). Classification (NCBI taxonomy): domain Eukaryota; kingdom Metazoa; phylum Mollusca; class Bivalvia; order Venerida; family Veneridae; genus Saxidomus; species Saxidomus purpurata. Next base: position 44,971,501 of record JAFMSR010000007.1, read on the forward strand.
ATGTCAAATAAACATATAATTCCATATAAGATTATATGTTACATGTACATACATGTATGTGTTAACACCATATATGGCATCTTGAGACTGTATAATCTAGGCTGTGAGATGTGTCTTCTCCAGGGTTCTAATTGAATCTGCTGTCCACCACTAGATGCATAGTTATGTCATGCAATTGGACCATTCCATTATTCTACAGAGGGTCCAAAATAATTTTGCAAATGAGTTTTAACCTGTTTTTTGGTTCATATCCTAGAAAGTTTTACAAATTTTATCCCAAAATGGGTGAGAAAAGTTATAATACATAACAGTCTGTTTAATTTTACTTTAAATTTATTACTACCCCCATATATTATTACCCCAACAACCTTGACAGGGGTTCTGAATCTAAAAGAATGGTAGCAGTGACATAAAGTATATGGAACTGAGTGCCAAGAATTAAACTACATTGAAACAAAAATGAACTTTAATAACCTTTTTCACTCTAGAAAATATTTCTGTTTCCTAGAGGTTCATTTTTCAAATGTGTTTTTATATACCCCACCTATAGAATAGGCCCACTAAAACAAAATATAAAGTAACATGATATAAAACTTCATATAAAATTAATCACCATAGTCCACAGTACATAAATACTGCATTGCGCTTTAATTATCTTCCCTTCTCTAAGACTAATCTTAGATTTCCAGAGGGACAATTTTCACTTTCGGGCTACCAGAAAAAACCTAAATATTGTTCAAAACTTTTTTCTATTAAAACATTGGTCAAAATTGGGAGCCGTATCATCATAACAACTATAAATACTACAAAATAACATTAAAAACCTCGTTCTAAATGCTTGATTAATTCGGAAACGCCATTTCAAGCTTTCAGTTTGTTCAATGTCAATTTACCCCACCCACTTGACACGCATCAACTTATCCTTTCAAGGTTCCAGTATAAGATTATTATATTTGAACATTTATATGCCACGGTTCTAAAACGTGTCTTTAATGTAGAATTTATTTAACGAAAAGTGTTGATGGCAATTAATTTTAATTACGCCCATTTTCTCGCACATCGGGATCAATTTCCTGCCAGTCACTCCGACAGGTGTTCAAATTTGACACATACTGTGATATGAAAACTGTGGATCTTTGACACTATCGATGTCATTTTTTATTGTTAAGGTACGAAGCTTCTAATTGATCTGGTACTTTCGGTCTGATTAAAAGGTCTAAATTTAGATAAAATGTGAAATCCCAAAGTGACCGTTTAACGTGTAATCCGTTTATCGTATAGCGTGTAGCGTGCGCTTCGTACATCGTGTATATCGTGTATCGTTCTGAATCGCTCATCGTGTATTTACCGAACGTGCAACGTGCGTCTAACGTGCGTGTATCGTGCGTACATCGTGCGTGTATCGTGCGCTCCGTGTGACAACTGTTACGTTCCGACTACTGTAGGAAGAATCCAATTGGATTCATTATGAATGAAAATTATTTTGTTTTATTTATTCCGATTGATTTCAAAATAATTTTAAAACTGCTATCCTACATTTGATATGGAACTGACTTTTTTAGTAAATTTTACAATAATTAGCGACTTTTTGTGAAATTTACTATGAATCATTGATATTTACTGTAAATTTTTTATTTGGTTATACTGTTAGACCCGTACTGGTGACCTTTGACTCTGTGGTACCGATTTTAGCTGAAAACACATAATACTGACAGTTTGTGTCACTGGTTTATCGAACTTAGCAAATCTATTCATATACTAAATTTACAACTTAATCGCTCTCTCGACTCATTACATATGGAATCAACCTCGAAGAGAGACGGGCGATGTCGTATGTGGCGGTATTCAAAAAGTCTTGCCCCACTTTTCATATAGGAGTGACCTTGTTTGCAAACAAAATGCCGTATTACGCAATAGACAAAACTCCAGTGGGCAGCGGTCGGTAATCCATATATTTTTTTATTGTTAGTGATATTTTCTTAACGGCTGCAACTTTCTTAAAACAAAAGATATTTAAACAAGTTGTATATCACTGAAAAGCTAATAAAACGCACAATTTATTCATTATTTTCAATTTCGTTTTACTTTTTTGAAAATCGCGAGCTGTAGCTTAAAACTGTTTTAGCAAAGGTTATTGCGGCAACATATGCCATTATAAAAAACGTAAGTTCTTTTTAAAAAGATATTTTAGACCTTTTTGAATTTTGAAAATCCTTTGGATATCATAAAAATTATATAAAAAAAATGAAAAACTCCTTTACCATACAGATGCATTCAAAAAAAGAAGTGTTCTGTATGTAAATTAGGATTTTAATTGTTACCAAATGTTCCATATGACCAACACGCCAAAAATAGTTTTAGTAATGTTAGGTTATGGTGGATAGTGCAAGATACAGAACGCAACCCGTTCCAGGGACACCAACTGGTTCTTTATCATGTCTGATCCGACATGCTACCTCGGTTTAGGTCTCATCCGAAAGACCATTAGTTATGTTAGTGGGGGAACGGGGGATCAAACATGTTATAACATAATTCCATTTTCATTGGTGTCCGAGTTTTAAAATGTCAGAGCGTACTTGATCTCATATATCCATTCCGTCGTTCACGATGTTACTTGTCTTACCTTTTCTTAATTATTTTGATTTCAAGTATTAGACCGGACAATAATCTCAGTACAGTTTAATTTATCGGCTGAGTTGAATTACGTATAGTAAGTTTGAGTTTTCACATGCTACGATTACAGAGTTTGTCTTTTTAACGTAACACAATGACACAGGACTATTCAGTCCTAGATCTTCTGATACCAACTCGCCAATGCATTTCCCGTTTTCTTGAAACATAACGATATTGTTTGATTCATAACCCGCAACCAGCACCACTCCATCATCGGTTACGCATACACCACAACTACAAACCAGTCTCTCGTCCCTCAGTTCTCTTTTAACCGCTGTACAATCACTACCAATACAGACAACACCATCGCCTGAATCGGTTACTATCACAGATTCTCCACTTATTGCCATATTCTGTGGTGAGAACTTATTTATTTTATAGACACTTAAATCTATTTGTACAGATTTCAGACGCTTTCCAGCAGGATCATAAATAATCAACCGTTCGTCGGCAGACAGCCACAGCTCTCCATTGTGGTATGCTAATCCGTGAAACGATCCACTGCTGACTTCTATTTCTCTTATCTTTGACAAGGACGTAACGACAGACAGAAACAGTACCTTGTTCCAAAGCTTCACTGCAACCTCATTCTTATCAGTACAGCAAACGCCCAACGGATCACTCTACACTAATGTCAGCTTTGAGTTTGTAATTCAAGTCTAATAATTTTAATTTTTTATTATCGCAATCCACTAAAACAATACTGCCATCCTGATTTAGACATAAATCAATTATGCAGCATGTATATTGGTCTGTTTGCGTATATACTCACATTGATATCCGATTTCGATTTCATTTTATCTTTCGTATAATCATTTCTATTAGTCGTTAAAATTTTGATACTTCCAAATGTCTCTGTCTCTATATTTGAGGAAATTAATGCTTCATTCTCTTCAAAACTCATCGCTTTTGTCCCATTAGACTCACTTTCCGCCAACACTTGCAAAGCCTCGGCTACTGTCGTCTTGCTTAGTTTCGTCTGGACAAATTTGTACTGTGCATCTGTTTTCGGTATCGCTTCTAAACTTCTGATCATTTTTCCGACTTCAGATATCTTTTTCTTTATCATACTGATATCAGACTCAAGTCCGCCTTTTATTTCGCTGTATATTTCGTGGAGGAGACTTTCAGATTTTCTCTCAAGAACGTCTAACTGCTACATTAATTTTCTTTTAGCCTCATGTATGCAAGTGTGAATTGTTTTCTTCTGTTCATCAATGCATTGTAAGTTATCTTCTTTTTTCTTAGATGCGATTATAAGCTGTTCGTGCATATCTTTCATCTCGGCAAGTAATGCATCTATAGTCCCGTCACATGCGGATATTGTCACGCTGTCAAATTTTCTTACTCCGCCACAAGACCTGGAAAGTTATATGAGAACTAGTACATGAACTGAAGGCGACACAATTGCGACAGAAACTCAAAAATAATAAGGGAAAATAACTTTGCAATGTTGTGACGGGTACTTAAGCAGGATACAGCAGTATTGCCAGTGAACAAGTGGATAATCTGAAATCTTCAACGAAATAACTTACAATGTACATGTGATGTTATAGACTCGCATGTGATGTAAACAGACAAAAGTCTGAACAAAGATACTGTTCGAATGCTACAATAGTGGCCTTTGTTTGCTCGTGGTCTTTATTTATGTATGTATCTATTATAAATTAATGGTGCATTGTAATCTCCCTTTTGGTCTTTATTCGAAGGTGGTCGTTAACACAGGTTTGACTGTACATGTAATAAAGGAAGGTGATGTAGCGTAATAAAACAGCAGCTTTAAAACCAATGTCGATCTAGATCTTTTAGTGCATTCTAAACAAACATTTTGTATTTTTCATCCTTACCTTGTAGTTATAATTTTTGCAAAGTAATATACTCTCGTTTCGGCAGAAAATATTCTCCACTGACATAAAAGTTAAAAGCCTGTAAAGATTGAATGCGATTAATAAACACAGTATATAATAGCTCATACACATAACTGGTGTTTCATTTATTCAGTTCACATACCTGTGTTCGATGACTCCACAAAGAGCACAGTAGACCATGTCATGAGAACCACAGTATATTTCAATATCTTGATCGGGATGGTACCGGCATTTTGACTTTATCACATCCTTACAATCCGAAGCATCCCCCGCCTGCATTGCATTATCTTTATCGACAAGCTGATGTGATCTTGTCGCCTTCAGTCGGCCATGATGTCTCGTACATGTTAAACACATATATTCCTGGCATTCGGGGCAATATTTTATCGCTTCTACTCTCACGTTATCTTCGTTGCACGGAGTGCAGCACAACTCAAAGTCCGAGTCTGAACCATCTCTGAGAGATGTTAAGTGGCCCCCTTCAGCCATGTGATTTCTGTGTGGAAAACAGGTATTGAATACATGTAAAATAACACTATATTTCGTATTATTGTTGGTTATATTTTTTATTTTAACAATTATTTTTTATCATTGAAACCGTCATTTACATTGTTGTACATATACATGTTTGTACATATAAATTAAATACCAAAGACTAAAGTATCGTATAACAGTCAAGGCTGAAAATGTTTAAATAACTTAAGTTATAAAATATTCCCTTGACTGAATCCTTAGATAAAGTCAACAAATGTAATTTCAATTTAGTTGTATACCTCTACTTCAAAGGCATATTTTGACCTGGCAAGATATTTTATTGCAGAATCCTTAAATTCAATGATTAAAGAAAGTGGGAAAATTAGTTCCACTAACTAGAAAATTCATTTCCGATAGCAAAGTGCTGTAATATCGTTGTAGTATTTGATCAAAAGTACCTCAAAGGAGTTATTACGACTGTAAAAATAACTTAATGAAATGATTTAACCGGTGTTAGTAAATAGATGTAACTTGTAATGGTTATAATGAATGCAATAAACACATTCAAAAGTAACTTAAATCAAACTCATCCCTGACTGTATAACCATTACCCCTTACTGTATTTAGTACGGCCACATATGAGGTTAGAAAGAATATCATATTACATAGTCACCTTTATTTCATCCTAGAATGATTTTAAAGAAAACAAAATCAAAAGTGAACCTGATCACGCGAGTCCGAAATGAACATCACTTTAAACAGAAATAATAATATTATAACTATTAATAGTTAACTATTTATATATAAACTATAATAATTATTTAATCATTAATCACCAAATTAGATTTAGATATTTCAAGTACTTTAGAATCCTAAATTAATTTGTCAAACAACAGATACAGAGCCTAAAGTTATAGACAGCTGAGCAGCCTATCAGGAAAAGACATCCTTGCCAGTGTCCGGCACACATACATGTATACAAATGATAAACCTACTGACAAGTACAGTGACAATAAAACGCTACTATAGTATTTCGTATAGTCGTACACTGGAACTCCAACGCAACTCCGCCTAAACACCTCACCCCTAGCACGGATAATATTTTCACCTATACGGTAAGGTAAAAGTTCGTTAGCCGTGAACTAAACATTTTTAGATTTACCTCAAACAGTTCGAAGTTGTGTTTTTTATAATATGCGGTTTTACAGAATTTAAGTTGGTGAAGTGTATTTAAAAAGAGTTACGTACATATTCACTAATTTAGGTTAGATAAAGCAACTTACCATGTCTTCGTTTACAAAGGTATAAATAATTTGTTTTCTAGTTATGATAAACCTCGTCCAATACCGTGTAAGATTCGAACATACTGTCTAAAATCTGTAATCTGTCCCGGAATACGTGACTTGATATAGGTAAGCTTTACAAGATTCCGTCATGTAGGTTACTATGTATGTATACTTAGCTGTTAAATATCGCTTGCTGGCAGTCCGAAATCATACAGGTCTACGAATCGGAATGTTATATTTTTAATTTCAGAACACCAAGAGGAGATAAAATATCGAATCTTTGCAGTGCCCTAGCTCTGACATGCATTTGAATTGTTTATCTTTATTTATCAAAATCAAATGATCAATCTTCTCTCAGAACATCGTCTACACACTATATAAAGTCATTCCGGTCAGTGAATAAAGAGTGCAGTCGTCCTGTCTGTCGTACCCTACAACTTACTCTTCAAGTGTTATAAACTCTGGCTGTAGAATTTCTCGTTGTTTATACAGGGCACGAAACTGAAGTTACTTATCAGCTGTTTTGTTCTTAAAGACACCATGATAGTGATATGGACAGTTTCAGTTTCACTTCATCATGTTTTTCGTACGATTTGCATCCCTTTACATTTACATGAAATCCCAGCAAACATGCATATATGGGTCCCATATGGGCTTTTTCTGGGCAAGCCCATATGGGCATGCCCATGTTGGACCCATATGGGACCCTTGTGGGCAAGCCCATGTGGGTTTGCCCATAAGGGTCCCAAATGGGTCCGATATTGAAGCACTTTTAGAAAAACGAATATTAATTCATTAATTTGTTTAAAACTCATTTAATTTTAAGTAGCATGTGACTACCTTGATTTAAACTGCTATTGTTTTATATTAAAATAGTAATTCAACACATACGCGTATATTTTGCAACCCTTATGGGACCCATAAGGGTCCCATTTGGGCCTCCTGTTAACGTCAACACCCCTTGATAGGTGCATGGAATTAATTTATTTTGTTTTTAATATAGGTTTTAATTTTTATACGTTAAATATATAATGCATCATTTAGACATAGTTATTATCAAGAATTTAATAATCGCATTATGCTTTTGAAAATAAAAAAATCAAGCATGCGCAGACGCGATTTCCGCCTCCGCCAAATTTTGAAAACAAGCTGACGAGGGATTTTGAAAAGGTAAATAAATAATATGTCT
>JAFMSR010000007.1:44986493-45004555 GCA_022818135.1 Saxidomus purpurata
TTGACTATTTAAGTTTTAACAATTTGGTGGAGTTTTGCAGTGCCAAAGTTCGATACATCAGTATGTGTTATGCCATATGTGTTTCAGAAGGTCGACGTCTAGTCTGAATTAAAGGGGCACTCCCTACATCTAGCAGATTATATTCTCGAAACATAGATTATGTGTTCAACGAGCATAAAATGATAAAAAATACAATTTCAAAGAAGAAACTATGGCAAAAAATGCCTCATTTTACCACAATTAATCAATATTGAGGCTTTCTGTAATAAATCGTATCCATCCATTAATTGTACAACAACAACAACTCTACATAGATTATTGAACGGTTTATGCTACAGTAGTCGGAACGTAACAGTTGTCACACGGAGCGCACGATACACGCACGATGTACGCACGATACACGCACGTTAGACGCACGTTGCACGTTCGGTAAATACACGATGAGCGATTCAGAACGATACACGATATACACGATGTACGAAGCGCACGCTACACGCTATACGATAAACGGATTACACGTTAAACGGTCACTTTGGGATTTCACATTTTATCTAAATTTAGACCTTTTAATCAGACCGAAAGTACCAGATCAATTAGAAGCTTCGTACCTTAACAATAAAAAATGACATCGATAGTGTCAAAGATCCACAGTTTTCATATCACAGTATGTGTCAAATTTGAACACCTGTCGGAGCAGGGTCCGGACCCTGGTCGGAGTGACTGGCAGGAAATTGATCCCGATGTGCGAGAAAATGGGCGTAATTAAAATTAATTGCCATCAACACTTTTCGTTAAATAAATTCTACATTAAAGACACGTTTTAGAACCGTGGCATATAAATGTTCAAATATAATAATCTTATACTGGAACCTTGAATGGATATGTTGATGCGTGTCAAGTGGGTGGGGTAAATTGACATTGAACAAACTGAAAGCTTGAAATGGCGTTTCCGAATTAATCAAGCATTTAGAACGAGGTTTTTAAGTTATTTTGTAGTATTTATAGTTGTTATGATTATACGGCCCCAATTTTTACCAATGTTTTAATAGAAAAAAGTTTTGAACAATATTTAAGTTTTTTCTGGTAGCCCGAAAGTGAAAATGTCCCTCTGGAAATCTAAGATTAGTCTTAGAGAAGGGAAGATAATTAAAGCGCAATGCAGTATTTATGTACTGTGGACTATGGTGATTAATTTTATATGAAGTTTTATATCATATTACTTTATATTTTGTTTTAGTGGGCCTATTCTATAGGTGGGGTATATAAAAACACATTTGAAAAAGGAACCTCTAGGAAACAGAAATATTTTCTAGAGTGAAAAAGGTTATTAAAAGTTCATTTTTGTTTCAATGTAGTTTAATTCTTGGCACTCAGTTCCATAACTTTATGTCACTGCTACCATTCTTTTAGATTCAGAACCCCTGTCAAGGTGGTTGGGGTAATAATATATGGGGGTAGTAATAAATTTAAAGTAAAATTAAACAGACTGTTATGTATTATAACCCATTTTGGAATAAAATTTGTAAAACTTTCTAGGATATGAACCAAAAAAACAGGTTAAAACTCATTTGCAAAATTATTTTGGACCCTCTGTAGAATAATGGAATGGTCCAATTGCATGACATAACTATGCATCTAGTGGTGGACAGCAGATTCAATTAGAACCCTGGAGAAGACACATCTCACAGCCTAGATTATACAGTCTCAAGATGCCATATATGGTGTTAACACATACATGTATGTACATGTAACATGTAATCTTATATGGAATTATATGTTTATTTGACATACTGATGATGAAGAAGATACAATTTACACCAATGGATGGTTAATTACTGGGCAGCAAAATGATGTACATTCCATATTTAATCTATCTGATGGCATTTTTTACATAAGTAGTTTCATCAGTATAAAGGCTATTTCCAAGATTGATTTTGTTTGTATATCCTATGTACATAACTCTGCTGATATTATGAGATGGTAATTAATACATGTACATACACTATACATGTAGTAAATCATTTAGAAAAATTGTTCCTGGAATACACATGTAGCAGTAGCAAATAAATTGATGAAAGACTGACAACAATATGAAAGAGCTAAGCAACACTCTTTACATGTATTTATAAAAGGGAGTGTCACCTCACATGTTTCAAAAAACTCAATAACTATGAGACTGCAGAATAGAGCTCAGCAATGATGAAACTCATGTTTTTTATAGATACTTTGGAATTTAGATAAGTAGAAAGATCTAAAAAGATCTATATTTGTTCAAATTAATGTAAGCTAGGCATTTAAGGAAACTAACAGAGATGAGGAACAAATTTAATAAACCGGACAGAGTTCAAGCACCGCCTCTGCCACACTTACAGGTAAAAAGTCCCTTTGAAGGATTTCTAAAATGGATTCAATTTATGAAACTAACTAGAGGAGATCTGTCAGAAGTACTATATGACTACATAACTATGCAACCGGTCTACTGAGACCAGAGTAAATTGTGACTTAGTAATAGATCTGATGTTCATACTATTTTCTTTATTAAGCTATTAAGATTACAAACTTCACACAATTAATATAGAGATGTCAAAAAAAAACTACTAAAAAATAGGTGTTAGCCGGTATCACTGGCTTTACGGGAAGTCAACACAAGCACAATTTGCCATCTTAGCCTTAAAAGAAATCATATTTTTTAAAATGTTTTATTCATTTTATACAAAATGATTATGGTACTTTTTAATGATATTACACTATTGTATACTTAAATAATTAAGCTCTTTGCAGAACTTACTACTTAATTTAATAAGGATCTTCAGTAAATGAACTACTTGTAAACTAAAATACAATTATTAATCAAGTGTGAGGGTTCTCACAAGACTGATATATATTACAAATCTAATAAAACCTATTTCAAGGTATACAACTTGATTAAAATCATTTTTTATGTGCCTCCTTTTGAAGTAAGAGTCTGTTATAGTTAAACTGGTAAGAAAGATGCAGGTGATCAGATGTGGAATCTGTATGACCAGTGGCCAGTCCAAACCTGCAAGGATCTACTTACAGATCATGATAAAAAGGGTTGATGTTTCATTCAACTGGAGGTAGTAGGAGTAGGTTTGTAAGCAAGAAACCGGCTTACATTTATCCTGAACCCGCCCCTACCCCTCCGTCCCCAACATATAACAGATAATAGCCAGTGATATTTGTTTAATTATAATTATTATATGGTGCCATACAGACAGTGCAAACTACCATACAGTATTAAATAATATATAAGATATAAGTTACAGTTACAGTATTATAACTGAAACAGGCATGTAACAGGTACAGTGGTTGGGCAACCCCTACTAACATGTCACCCGTCACTCCCTGCTAATTTCTGTTATGTGCAGACTATGATTTACTAAATAATAACAAGATTGAATTTTTATGGTTTGGGGTTGCCAATTTAAATCAACACCCACTAACCAATGAAAAAGCATGTTTACTACTACAATTAAAATACTAAGTACTTATTAAATATAAAAAATGCATTTATACAAGAATTTTTAGGATTTTGACTAGGACCTACAGGAAGGGGTCTGATAGCAACTGGAGTAAATTAGATAACTAATTTTATCACTCATTTGACAGTCTACTATGTTATTCTCCAACAATCTTTATACACATTAACTTAGGGCTTTTCTTAGACTGAGAATAATCATTAATAGTGAAACCATGCAAGTCCAAGCTTATCCATTTCTGGCTTGAATTTTAGTCTCTGTGTGGTAAAAGCTATGCAGTCAAATAGCCAGTGAGGGGTGTTACATTATACAATGCACTAGATGCAAACATGGTCAACCCGAAGTATGTACCAACCCGAGCTGGTTGGTAGTAAGTTTGCGCCCAGCCTTAGTCGTGTGATTGATATGTCCATTTTGTAATTTGTCGAGTATCCCATAGGACGGCCAGGTCGCACTGTTTTGTGGCAAAATGTGTTCTTTTAAGTTTCAATTCTCTACACAATCCATCCAGGATAGTGGTTTGAATCCTGGCATATATTTCTGTGGGTGAGTATGGTATGTCCTGGATCATGGCCCCTAAACCAGGCCCCTTTTGTCTGCATCATCTGCTCTCATTACCAGATATTATTATAAACCTATATGAGCTGAGCACTATGACATGGTAACTGGTAAGCCTGTTTTTAGGAATAATAACAATGTTTTCAATAACTCTGGTCTAGAACAAATAGTATTTGAAAAGACCTTGTCTAGAATGACTGTTTTTTTATTTCATTGAGACCAGAGAGATAGTGAATCTGAAAATATATACAAATAGCAAGTTTTAGGTTGATGATGTAAAAGACAGCTCAAGCAGTGTCTATTGTATCATTTCTGTTGTATAAAGCAGGAACATTTTAATAAATCACTATTATAATCAGTCAAATACACTACCTAATTAACTTTTCTCTTTAGTCAGCTAACGGATATATTATTCCAGTAAGGCAGTATAGGGGACGTTTTGGTCATATGGGGGGACGTTTTGGTCATATGGGGGGATGTTTTGGTCTGAGGACGTTTTGGTTTGGGGACGTTTTGGATTGCTTCGGACTTTAAATAATTTCGTAAAAGTGTAGTTGATTCGGCGTATTATTTGCATCTAGCCAATAATAAACTTGTTAACATCATACCCACGATATGTTGCTTCGGTGCAGGCGTACCTTGTCTGCTGCACTTTAAGGAATGCATTGACAACAGCAGTTTAGATAAAAAAAAGGATGTCCATTCCGTTGCAAAAATAGACCTAAGTTTCGGATATGAGGTGAAAATCTCTTTGACCTGTCCCGAAAGTCTTTCTCGCCCGCAACTACACTAAATAATATAAACTGAAATCAGCACTTTTTGGGGGGAGATGTGCACGCTAATGTAACGATGTAAACGATTAACTATGGAATACACCATCGAATCGTACGTATGCCGTATGGATTATCGTGCATCGGGAATCGTATATCGTGTATAGTATATGGTGCACGTTGCACGATGAATGATACGATATGATACACGATATACGATTGACAAAATACACGATGAGTGCACGCACGTTATACGCACGTTACACGCACGTTATACGCACGATATACGCAAATTTTGACAACTGTTACGTTCCGACTACTGTACTGCAGTATATTTTAAACCGCTGATTTTATCGATAATGACTGGGACTTTTAGGTTAAGTAATAATACTCTAAAAGTTTCTATTATTTATGTTTTGGAGGTTATTTAGTTTGACATCAGTTATAGGGTATGTCCCTTTAAAGTTAGTCGCTCACAGTTTCAGGCGAACAAAATAATTTCTCTAAAATGATATATTTAAGCATTAAAGCTAGAATCAACAACTAAAGTAAAAATCTAGGTAGCAATTTGCGAAAATCCATTGAAAATGTTGTTGGGATGCTATGCTATATGTTTATATTGAGATGTTCAAAGAGTTTGTAACAATTTATTATTAGGTAGCGTATAATTACAAATATACAGATAAAATCGATAGGAATTTATACTGGAACCTTTTAATATGACTATTCGTTCTAAAATATGTTATTTTCATACAGTTTGGAGAACTTTACTTTTTTAACCAAAATCTGAGAGCGAGCAGCTTTATAGTCTCATAATAACGAAAGAACAAAACTAAGTAAGTTGACTCGGTGATCAAAAGTTTACTTTGAGGTTCGTTGGGCAAAACAGTTAAACAATTGTATTTGTAAATCCATCATCAACTCCATTACTATACATGTATAACCTCATTTAAAGAGGCACTTCTAATGTAATGATGTCAAATTTATTTAATAACCGCAAACGCGCAAATAATACAGTTGTTCCAAGGATTATTACTTAGGCTTAAACGCTTAAGCAATGCACTTCAGTCATATTCGGTAAAATAAGCGGTATAGATTATGTCTAAAGTTGCTGTACAATTAATGGGGGAATAGCGATTTGTTACAGAAGGTCTCTATGTCGATTACTCGTGCCAAAATGAGGCATATTTGTAGATATATGTCGTTCTTTAAAATTATATCTATTTATCAGTTTATGTTCATTGAACACATTATTTATGTTTGAAGGAAACAATTTGTTCGATATTGGGAGAGCTCCTTTAACATACGTGTACACGATTTGCACTCACCTGCACCGTACGATACAGCATATTGTCACCATAATCACAAATACTCCACAACCTACACCAATTAGCCATTCATAAGAGAAACCTAAAATGTTGAACCAAAATTATCAAAAAATGATGGATAAATATTTAAACTGACATTATGCGCATTTTTTTTCAAGTAAAATCCAGCTGAAAATGGTGTGTGTACAAAAGCGTAGAGGAAATAATAGCTTTTAACCCAATACACCAAACTCTTCCCGCTACCAGTATGAAAAAATAACTTTCCAAATATTGATTTTCTTATTTGACTGGGAGAGTCAATTAAAGAAAAGAACAACTGCATGCAGGAGTTGCTTCCCCTCCACTGCCGAAATTTCTACCAACATTAACAACGACACAATCAACTGTCATTTTATCAGTCCGATTTTTTTATATATAACGCACCAACTTCAAATACTAATGCGGCATACTCATTAATTTAACACATTTAAATGCAAAGCAACCAAAAATTGCTTTTATAAAACTGTCACCAAAAATACTCTATGTGCAGTAAGATGCGCATAATGTCACTTTAAACCTAAATTTCATATATTCCTGTTCACAGAATATAACTAGGAAAGAATACCGTTACTAATAAATTAATAATTTGACTACACTTTAGTTGTTCAAAATGAGATAATTATTGTTCAACTGATTTTTTTTATGATTTGATAAAAGACAAGAAAGCTAAACAAAGACGAATTTACTTGTAAGAGACAAGTTTAACTAGAATTTTCACTGAAGGTGATACATACCCCCTCCCGCCCGAACATCGCACTGACGCAGTTTACATGTATAAGATTTATGTAACATTTGATGCTTTAATTACCAATCACAACTAGGCATGGTACTTATCACTACTGTGAAGTATCATTTAACTCTGACCATGGGTTTTGGAGATTACCGGGTAAGACCGCACAAGATTGTGTCATGTCGAGCCCATGTGACCTTTGCCAAGTGACCAGAAACATGGACCATACACAACTAGGCATTGTACTCATCACCTTTGTGAAATATCATTAAATTGTGAACGGGTATAATATAATGGTTGTCTAATGAGAGCATCGTGGGATATAATTGTGGTCTAATGATATCATCGTGTAATATAATTGTGGTCTAATGAGAGCATCGTGGGATATTATTTAGTCTAATGAGAGCATCGTGGGATATTATTTAGTCTAATGTGAGCAACGTGGGATATAATTGTGATCTAATGATATCATCGTGTAATATAATGGTTGTCTAGTTAAAGCATTGTGTAATATAACGGTTGTCTAATGAGAGCATCGAGTGATATAATGGTTCTCTAATGAGAGCATCGTGGGATATAATTGTTGTCTAATGAGAGCATCGTGGCATATAACTGTTGTCTAATGAGAGCATCGTGGCATATAACTGTTTTCATCGTGTAATAAAATAGTTGTCTAATGAGAGCATAGTGGGATATAATGGTTGTCTAATGAGAGCATAGTTGGATATAATGGTTGTCTAATGAGAGCATCGTGGCATATAACTGTTTTCTAATGAGAGTATCGTGGCATATAACTGTTGTCTAATGAAAGCATCGTGGCATATAACTGCTGTCTAATGAGAGCATAGTGGGATATAATTGTTGTATAATGAGAGCATCATGGGATAAAATAGTTGTCTAATGAGAGCATAGTGGGATATAATGGTTGTCTAAAGAGAGCATAGTGGGATGTAATGGTTGTGTAATGAGAGCATCG
Organism: Saxidomus purpurata; assembly: GCA_022818135.1. Lineage (NCBI taxonomy): Eukaryota > Metazoa > Mollusca > Bivalvia > Venerida > Veneridae > Saxidomus > Saxidomus purpurata. The sequence goes on from JAFMSR010000007.1 coordinate 44,994,395, forward strand.
TGTAATATAATGGTTGTCTAATGAGATCGAGAGCATCGTCATATAAATATCAGTGCCAAAAACGGGTATGTAAAGGATTTAATTTTGATAAATCGTTAACTGTTCAAATATTTTGAAGGACACTGTTCTGTGTCCTTTGTATTATATTGTTTTAAATGTTAAAAAAATCGAGTAGAGAGCAGACATTTACGATCGTATATATTGTCTTTCAATAATTCATTTTACTTCGATACGTTTTTAGGGATTATTCCCCGTAGGGAATCACCAATATATAGGTGTGCATCTTTTATGCACATAATAAATAATCATTTTGAGCTTCTATCCTCCGAGCGCTTAACTCCTCCAAGCGCTTAACTGTATCTACTTTTAGAACTTGGCAATATATTATAAGCGAGTTCGTTTTGAATGCTTCTGCTTTTTTGCGGCAACTTCACGTTATAAGAAATGATTTTGTGTCCGCCTCCGTGGTCGAGTGGTTAGAGTCGCTGACTTGAAATCACTGTAACCTCTCATAGATTGAGGGCCATGGATTTGAACCCTGCTACCGACCATGTCTCTTTATGTGAGAAAGTTAGCAGTTTCTTACGGAGGATATGAGTTTAGTACTGGATCTTCCCAGGAACAATAGTTAGGTAAATTATGCGCCTATGAAAATGACCAAAAATACGGAAGGAACGGGCATTAAACTCCTACAACAACAACAACAACAAAATTAATGATTTTGTACGTATATTTGATACGTGTTATATAAAATGGTACTAGCGGGAACATTTTCTAATCTAGATGCAACATGATATAGATACAATTTTGACAGAGTGACTGTATACCCTACTCGACTACCGATCCGCATGATTTGGTATTTAAAGTTATAATTATTACCTTTGAAAATGCCCATATTAAATCAGAGTCAAGAAAGAAGCTCATTGGTTCATGAGAAGAAGACATGTAAATGTTTTTTCTATCTTTAGTAACAGCGGCCCCTGTATGCATTGGACCGGAGCCATTTCCTATCTTTTGAAAGGGCCAATGGAATGATGCTTCAGTGCGTTTGGTAAAACTCGACGTTGTGTAATACGGGACGGGATTGGACAGACGGGACGGACGGGACAACATGCGTGATTCCTACATAATTATCATTATAATTATATGTTGTTGTTATTGTATTGTGAGATATTTTATGGTAAAAAATGATACTTCAAACCGAAATACGAATTTACTTTAGATGAAACATTTTCTAAAAGTGCTTACTGTAATCTTTTGGTATCGCATGTTGTGGTGTGCTCTGTGGTCCTAACAGTTGGTCCTTCGACATTGCGCTTACTGTAACAACATAATTTTGGTCTTCAATAAGGTTTTCAAGCACTGTCCTTGACTTGCCGATAGCTGGCACAGTTTTGTCTGCAATAGTAAAACGGCGTGTCAATAATAAACATGTGCAAAAAGTAAGTCAAATATTTAGATATTCAATCATTATTTTCAATCGGAGGATGCTATTCATTATTGATAATCTTCAAATGCACGACAAACGAATCGGACAAATCAATACGATTGTGAAAAAGTGGTTCGACCGTATAATGACAAAACAAACGGGATAAGTGCAAAAATTTGATCAATAGAAAGCTGTGAGCAACATATATATTTAATTTTGTTGTGACAAAAACATACTTTTTGGAGGCTTGTCTCCAGTCGAGTATTGCACAAAATAGTACTTGATGTATGGCTGACTTGAGTCACACGTCAATTTATCCCAACTGACGTCCAATGTCTTGTCCTTGGCTCCAGGTGCAACGTGAACATTCTTCGGCACGCTACTAGGTCCTTAAAGAAAAATATAAAAAAAAACATATTAAGTTTTTGTATTGAGTAGGGAAGAGCTTATAGGGGAAACGGCGTGATTGTTTGGCCATCAACGAGAACATCCTTAATTCAAAATTCAAAATGAAAAATGTGCTTGTAAATTTGTTAAAAATAATGTTTGTTTTGCCTTTCCAAATGCCTGTCATTTTATGAGGAGCATCACATAGATGTACTTAAGCGATTTTTCACATTCCAGGGCTGATTTGAATAATAAAACTTGTGGAATGTAAACATTCATGTTTTATTGGACAGAAGGGTAACATATTTGAAACACTAGTTTATTTTTAAACCTTTAGAGGATCAATGAAATTTATTTAAACGTTGAAAGGAAAAAGATAATTAATTTAAAAGGCCAATTTGTAAATGTTACAGATTTTATAACGATTTGTCATTGAATATTGAATTATTAATTGAAATCAAGTTGCCTTTAATTAGATGGCCTCATGAGAATTGAACACTGTGGAGCTATACTGTAATACATAGCTCTACTGTAATAATGCATTCATTTTCAATATTCAATATTTTCTCATCTGGTATCTTCTCTTTTACAATCTAAAGCTGTTCGGTGAAAACTTTTAATTTCTCCAAAATTAAAACATTAAATGTAATAGTAAATGACAGAATCAACAACACACGTGAAAATCAACATAGCAAATTGAAGAAATCTGTTAAAAATGTTAGTGATTTTGTTTTGAAGGCACCACTACATAATATGTTTATATTAGGATTTCAAAGGAGTTTGTAACGTTTTATAATTTGGAAGCGTATTATTATAAAAAATAGCAATAATTGAAACTGTACTTAGATATTTTTATTTGATGAACGGGTAGCTTAAAAAACGGATTAAGGTGTTGATAAATTGTTGTTTTGTTCGACCCCAAACCTACAAGTGTTCAAACTAAACTTGTATATGTCTCACTTTGGACAGCATCATAAGTTGTTCAAAGATAGGTGACTAAATAGCAAACAATGCAAATCATGAGCAGACTGCATGATCACAAAGGCAGAACAGATTCACGTGCAACAAACAGGGTAAGAGTAAATATTGAAAATTGGGTAATATTTTCAGTGGTTTTATTTTCGATTTTTTTCGCTAATTTCCCAATTTATATTTATCCTAGAACTTGCGGAGCCTTATCTGAAAATTTATAGAGTATACAAAACTCAGTATATAATGACGTCGGATATAGCGAAATTACGGATATAAGGAAATAATTTTCTTGGCCAGATTTATTTTCCTTCTTCATTTTATATGAAAATGCTATATTGATAAGACATACTCCGGATAAAAGGAACACATAAACGGTCCTAAGTAGATCGTCATATACGGTCCTAAGTAGTTCGTCATATACGGCCCTAAGTAGTTCGTCATAAACGGTCCTAAGTAGTTCGTCATATACGGTCCTAAATAGTTCGTCATATACGGCCCTAAGTAGTTCGTCATAAACGGTCCTAAGTAGATCGTCATAAACGGTCCTAAGTAGTTCGTCATAAACGGTCCTAAGTAGTTCGTCATATACGGTCCTAAGTAGTTCGTCATATACGGTCCTAAGTAGTTCGTCATATACGGTCCTAAGTAGTTCGTCATAAACGGTCCTAAGTAGATCGTCATAAACGGTCCTAAGTAGTTCGTCATAAACGGTCCTAAGTAGTTCGTCATATACGGTCCTAAGTAGTTCGTCATATACGGTCCTAAGTAGTTCGTCATAAACGGTCCTAAGTAGACCGTCATAAACGGTCCTAAGTAGATCGTCACAAACGGTCCTAAGTTGTTCGTCATAAACGGTCCTAAGTAGTTCGTCATATTCGGTCCTAAGTAGTTCGTCATATACGGTCCTTAGTAGATCGTCATAAACGGTCCTAAGTAGATCGTCATAAACGGTCCTAAGTAGTTCGTCATAAACGGTCCTAAGTAGTTCGTCATATTCGGTCCTAAGTAGTTCGTCATATACGGTCCTAAGTAGTTCGTCATATACGGTCCTAAGCAGATCGTCATAAACGGTCCTAAGCAGATCGTCATAAACGGTCCTAAGTAGTTCGTCATATACGGTCCTAAGTAGTTCGTCATATACGGTCCTAAGTAGTTCGTCATATACGGTCCTAAGTAGTTCGTCATATACGGTCCTAAGTAGTTCGTCATATTCGGTCCTAAGTAGTTCGTCATATACAGAGTTAACGGTATCACTTTAACTACAGTATCGATTTTGCATGTTGATTTGATTTTTTGCAAAACTGATATTTTTCATCAAGGATTTGTATGTGTTGTCAAAATATTTAACGCTGAAGCTATTGATTTTCTGATCCAATCAAAACATCGTAACTCTTCATTGTGAAACAAATTGTCGTATACATGCATTAACAAAAGATATATCTTTTTAGCCTTAGTGTTCAACACTTTTTAAAGGATAACTTACGGCTCATGACATTTTGGCACAGACTTTCAAATGTAAGACGTGTGCTTTGATTGAAAATGCACACACATCTATACCTAAAATATAATTTATGTCCCGAAACTTGTCGTTTAACATAATCAGTTCAGTACCTTCATAAAAATCGAAGTAACGGTTTTTGCTTCCCATGCCACGTAAAAAATATAAGAGTTACAACATTTATTTGCAATGACAGTATCTTTTGTTTAAAGTCCAAGGATCTCTTTGAATTTACCTATATTGTACAACAAATATACTGATAGGATAATGATAGACCTTTGTTCTATTCACTCTAAAACGATGTTGACATATTCAATTCCTTTCTTCACGAAAAAGAGTTGCCAGAAAGCCTTTCGGTTTTTTTTTGCAATATCATTGAAAAACATACTGCATTATATTTCGAACATGTAAATCGATTTAAAAAGTTAAGTTAGGAATGTTTTTGGTACAAATAAAGGTGCCGTTAAGTCTTCTTTCTTGGTAAAATAAGAACTACTTGTAATTGTGCTCCTGGGACTTTATCAACTTGCATACAACTATTTATGTACCGCTCCGATTTAAAACAGATGAAAGTTGTACATGTAGGCAATGTATGCTTACTGATATTTTTTGTGTTTACACAATCCTGCCATTCTAATCCACTGCCGCCATGTTTTGACGTCATACTAACACCATACACGTAGCCTTCCGGTCCATCTATTTTTAAAATCACTTCCGTTTCATTTGACGTTTTCCATTCAATTCGGCTGGTTTCCTGCTGCAAATTTAAATATGAGAATTTGCTTTGTAAAATTACAGACTTCTTTTATGCAATTCAGCAGGATGTGTGGACATACAGTACATTTATTAACAGTCGTAAAATCATCAGCAGTTAAATTGTGAAACAAATAATTTCCTACTAGCACTTATTTCCTTGTGGCATTTATTTCCGTTGGAAAAGACAAAATAGTAAAATAAGGAAAACAAGTCCCTTAGAAAAGGCATTTTATAAAACATATCCACATAGTTTTATGTTCACTTTACATACTTATGTAAATGCTTGTACAGTTTATCTGCATTTCGATTTAAGCGATCATAAATTAAACTGCAAATTTATACTGGAAGTTTGCAAAGAATATATACAAATATATATTGGAAATAAAAAAAAACTTGCGGAAACTTACATTACATTTCCCTTGATAAGTTTTGCACCAGAATATTGTATAGCCATACTTGTGGTCGGTGGGGGGATCAAGTATTTGCACGTATACCAAAGTAGTTCCATGTGTTAAATTTGACTTCTCAACTATAAACTTAGGTTGTTGAATTCCTGAGGAGGCAAGACTGATCAATAGTTCAAAGTAATCAAAACTTTATTTCAAATTATTCCAAGCTTTGTTGTGTCTGCATTCGGGGGAAACTTAAACGAATAATTTTGTGTAAAGGGGTAATAAGATAAAATTTGAAGAAGGAATTTTCCACTACTGACAATTAGTAACCTCACCATTAAAAAATCAGGTAACAAAACAATGGAACACGAAAACAAAATAAAACAATAGAAATAATGCACAAAGTAATTTTTCATAATCCAGAAGACCTTCACATTGACACACAAAAGACGTCAAACATAGGAAATATATTAGACTTACCAGATGAAACGCTCAGTATGTTGAGTACTGATGCATTTTCTGAGGTGCCATTGCTGTTACTTGATATTATGTAGGCCGTATAGTTTGTTACACATGACAACTGAACACATCCGTATGTATAACTTCCCGGCCATCCCGTAACATTTACTACTTCCGGTTCAAATGAAACACTCACATTCGCTGTTTTGTCGTTCTTGCTGATTTCCTCAATAGTCTACAAATGCGACAATAAACTCCATTGTTCAACTGTATCAGTTCCAATGATTTGTCTAATTTTCCGGTCATGCTGAATTGTACTTGTTTGTAATTCTAATAATTTTACGATATGTAGATAAATGATTTATAGTAGGTGCAGTGCACGAGACCCCAACCAAAACACTTTTCAATATTAATACAGTAAATTCCGTGCATAACTACTACGGATATAGCGATATTCCGGATAGAAGAAACACATTTTCTAGGCCCATTTTTATTCCTTCTTTATTTCATATAAAATGCTACAGATAGATAGATAATCTATCTATCTGTAGCATTTTATATATCTATCTGTAGCATTTATATATCTATCTGTAGCATTTTATATATCTATTTGTAGCATTTATATATCTATCTGTAGCATTTTATATATCTATCTGTAGCATTTTATATATCTATATGTAGCATTTTATATATCTATTTGTAGCATTTTATATATCTATCTGTAGCATTTTATATAAAATAAAGAAAAAACAAAAATGGGCCGAGACATGCATATCGATATAGCATACTCTGGATATAACAGAACAAGTATAAACAGTCCAAAGGAGTTCGTTATATACAGAGTATACCGTGCATGGAGCTAGGGTCTAATGCACTGTACATCGGGTAATTTTCGCGTGAGGAAATTTTCATGACAGACTTATTCGCGCGGTTTATATTTGCGGAAGAAGAATTCTCAAATAGAAAATCTATGGGAATGATATGGTTCGCGACAGTATTAAACTGATTTAGCGAAATGGGAAATATGCGAAAACTGCTATTACAAATTAATTCACCGCGAATTGAACCAAATATTACCATATCGCTACGCGAAAATTACCCTATTTATAAAAGTGATGAATACTCCTAGGTGAATATACTTTTTGCAACATTACAATGTACATTGTTCATAGGAATTGCAATTAACAATTTTATGAGAAAACCAACCCAGTCTATACGCGTCACGACATGTTTACTGAAAATGTTAACTATTCTGTTATCGAAATACGCAGCCAAGGTCATTAACGTTTGTTTGCAAGAACACCCACTGTTTCTAAGGTATACCGCGTCATGTGACTTATCACAGACGAATCACAATTCATGAATACAGCAAATGAAACAATACAATTATAAACCACTTAAACTTGAAGCAATAAGGAAAAAAAGTTTTTAATCAAATCACCTTCCACAGTAAGCAAACTTTGTGTTCAGTTTTACCATCCCCACAATCATTGGAGTGCCACGTGTAACCCCCAGGTGTAACATATGGACTGGCACCCGGTTCTGAAAAAAGAAGACTTACCTATACAACATGTCGTATGTGCGAAATACAGGTTACATTTTCAAATCTGAACTGCAATAGGTGCATATTTAAACGAATTATGCATGTAAAACGTCAATTATATACTATTGACGTTCGACGTCTCGTTGCTAGGAAACGAAGTGACAAATAGAAAAATTAAAACAAACAAAATACGAACAACATGTAAGAGTACCATTATACAACATTTCATAATTTTTGTAATTGATTTCTGATAACGTAGAATTGAGTTTATACTGAATAGTGTTTTTCTTTAAACCGTAAATGATATAGGTAATATTTTTTAAATACTTAAAAAAAACTCACTAGCAACAAAAGTCATGTTCCTGCCTAATATAGCATCGCTAAAATATCCTCCATCCGATGGTTTCATCCGAACACTGAACGTGTAATTCGTGTATGGATTTAAGTCACAAAACATTTTAGTGGCAGATCGATCAAATGAAGTTGTATTGAAGCTTTCTTCCTATCGAAAAAGATAAGTAAAAATGTCGTTACTTTCAAAATCAATATTTAATTTACTAATTTAGTATAACAATCGCCAGCTAACCTGAAGCCAAGATATGACGTCACCAGATTTCATTTGTTTATCGATTTTTTGTTTCTGATTTTTTTCTTACACAGAAACATCGTGTAATTAGTCACAATATCTTGTTGGCTGGTGGCTAAAGTGTAATTACATAAATATGACTATACTGCAGACGCATTGTGTTTAGGTAAATGTGAGCACAAAATTTGCTAGAAATAATTAAATTAGCTAGATTATTTGTCACTCAAATTTGTGAAATCGTCAATGGGTTCAACGGAATAATAAACTGATCATAATGAATACAATAAATTCTTTCAAATATTCCTCAGGGAATAATAAGTATAACTATAATAAGTTTAAAACAACATTTTAACTCAAATTTTCGGCAATACGCCTTTTTCAAGAAATTTGTCTGCACTTTTACAATTTACATGTTGATCATCTTCATCACAAGCATGTCGATTGTAAAAGTGCAGACAAATTTTTTGAAAAAGGCAGTATTGCCGAAAATTTGAATTAAAGAGTTGTTTTAAACAGAAAGACAGTTATACTGAATAGCTTTATTTTGCTTGCAAGTTATATCATGTTTTTGAAAACTGTAAAATTAATAGCGGTCGTAAATTCTTTCAAATATACACTGTATCATTAGGGACCAGACTAAACACAAAGTTTTGTAGAACTGTTCTGTAGGGAAAAACAACGCAGCAGAATATAAACATAAATATATAGCTACTTTGGCATAATATTTTTTTATTACACATGTACAATGTATAAGATTTTCGTGTTTTACCTGATATTAGTAGGTTAAATTCTGTGGACATTAAATACAAACACGCAAAAGTAAAAACTACCTTAGATTCGTTCAACAAAATCTCACCCATTGTTTCCATTTACTTGAAATGCTAACAAATTGCTTCTTTTTATACTCGGCTCTTGTGATTCTCCAGCTAAGCCGGATACAGGTGCTGTTCACAACAGTCGTCTGCAAGCCCTCTACCGGTGCTGGTTGTACTGAAGAAAAAAAGGTTGTGTTGAATTTTGAATAATAAAAAAGTAAAAAAGTTGATTCAATAAATTGTTTTATGATCTCACAAAGTTTTGCATGTAGTACATGTATCTTAATTTTCTATTGCTCCTTTAGCCAGTGGGAAAAAATTCATTTCAGCAATTTCTTTCCTACTATTGCCGTATGAGCAAACTGAACACTACATGGCATTACTAGTCTCTACACTCGTCTGACTGCGCTGGAAATGTGTGACGTTGGTGTTATCCTCAATGTTCATCTTGCGGCTATAACAACTCCGGATATAGCGAAATTTCGGATATAAGCAATAAATATTTGGTGTTTGATTTTTCTCTGAAGTTGTTTTAATATATATGAAAATGTTATATGTATATAACACACTCCGTATATAAGGAGCAATTAAGAAAGTCCCTAGGAGTTCGTTATATACGGAGTTTACTGTATATTTATTATTCTAAAGTTATGCAAGCGCCTAGCATTCATTTGATACAAAGTATTCAGAGATGTCCACCATAAAAAACGGCATATAATAATATCTGTTTATAAAAAAGCAGGCAAAGCATTCGGGTAACAAACCTATATGTCTAGTGTCTACGGGAAAACTTGCAGTAACACTACGACTGCACTGTTTTCTTGTTAACGTAATCTCTACAGTTATGTGTTTCATTGTAAAGTCTGCAGAAGAGGAGTAAATCACTGTGCAACTAGCCTCTGTCGCATTCAGGACGCTGGGAGTCGTCCATTCGCTAACCCTATCGTCTTTCCTATAATATCAATAAATATAATTTCATTTTAATTTGTTTTTAATTTGTTATTTCCAAAACAATTTAATCGTTTTAATTCGTATCAACTTTAAATTTCCAATCACGTTAAGCTTGATCAAAACTTTTCTTTTTAAACTTGAAAAATGACTTACTGAGGGAGACAATGTCATTAGCCGGTTATGTTGATTTTCAGAACTTCTGGCATATAGAAACGCATATTTCTGTCTTTTGTCACTTACCCCCGCCCCGCCCCTATCCCAACTCGTTTCCACAGCATTTCAATTTGAACAGGCGGACAGATTGACTTAACTTAACCGCCTTCTCTATGAAAGTCAAGAAACAATCACCCGAAACTGCCAACTCTCTAATAAA
>JAFMSR010000007.1:45005055-45020902 GCA_022818135.1 Saxidomus purpurata
GATATACTTATCGTATAAAAGTGAGCATTACCTTTTTGCTGTTGATTTGGTATGTATAGCAATCAGCAGCATAGCTCGACAGTAAGTGGAGCGATATAATGGTTTGATACCTACCCGAGTCCGATAAGCGAACGTACTCCTGGTTTATATCACTTCTCGTTTCAAAATGTCTTCAAATGATGACATCGTCAGTGTAAAATGAAACAAATCGTTCGCAGAGACTTGTGCTGTGTATTTCAGAGGTATTTATGTGGTCAATGTACTTTTTATATCCCAGAAACGAAGTTTAGGGGGTATATAGGAGTCAACCGGTGGTTGGTTTGTCGTCTGTCGGGCGGTCGGTCCGATGCATTTTTTTTGTCCGAAGCATAATTTGAAAACTACTGGTTGGAATTAAATACAACTTCAAACAATGGTCAAGCACATTGAGTGGAAGTGCAGTGCACAAGAACCATAACTACATCTTGACTTATTACAGAGTTATTGCCCTTAGTTACTTTTCCTTGTCCTGAGCATAACTTGAAAACTACAGGTTGGAATTCAATACAACTTCACCCAATGGTCAAGAACAATGAGAGGAAGTGCAGTGTACAAGAACCATAACTCTATATGAGTAATGTCAGAGTTATTGCCCTTCGTTACTTGTCGGGAGCACAACTTGAAAACGACTGGTTGGAATTCAATACAATTTCATACAATTGTCAAACATAATGAGAGGAAGTGCAGTGTACAAGAACCATAACTCTTTATTGACTAATTACAGAGCTATTGATCTTTGTTGCTTTTCCTTTTCCTGAGCATAACTTGAAAACTACTGGTTGGAATTCAATACAACTTCGTACAACGGTCAAGCTGAATAAGAGGAAGTATAGTGTACAAGAACCTAAACTTTATCTTGACAAATTACAGAGTTATTGCAAAGAACCATATATCTTTTTTAGTTCTTTTACTGCTAACTTCCTCAGTTGATAAAGTGGTCTGCAGGGGGTATTGATCACATTTAGTAATAGGTCTAGTTATGGAAGACTTTAAATGTACACTATGTTCGATCGCTTGTGTAAAGGCTGCAAACGTGTAAGCTCTGATTTTCAAATGTTCTACAAGTTTGCCGAGTAAGCCCCCATAGCGTTCAGCTCGCGTTGTTGACATTTATATTATATATGATGCAGTGATGGAAGATTTTCAGAATGGTTGATTTTTCAACAGATTAACGTATAAATAGTAGATAAAACATGTTTTGGATATAAAATATGCCTTTAAAAGATTAATATAGAACTGGACCAGTGCCTGTGAGTATACTCACTGATTCCCTGCTCTTTATTAAACAAATACACGTGACTTTTCGTTTTGATCATGTATCAATAGAAAACCTGCGTACTTGTGTACTTTACAACTTAAAAAATCAACTTTCGTTTTCTTATACATGATTTCTATAATCTATATAAAACATAATGCACTACCATAAGAAGAATATAAACTTTCTTATCATGATTTGAATTTCAATGCAAGTTGAAGTGTCTCTGTGTAGAGCTCAGTAGAAGGTGATATATCGCTCACACCCTTCTGTATTTATTGGTGTCTGACAGTTTCGTTCGATTTCCAGAGCCAACAAATGGATGTGTTTTGCGCTTGCATGTATGGTATCAGTGCTTGACTTCGGTCTCGTTTTCTCGTTTGGTGCAATTTTTGTTGAACTGATGAACACCTTTGGCACGGACCGAGCAACAGCGGCAACAGTGCATTCTCTCCTGCTTGGTGTCAACTTAAGTTTTGGTAATGTATTTATAGTCCAAACCCTGCAAGTGGATCTTCTGTTTCGACTAGCATAGATTAAGGTCAGCCTGTCTATCAGCGTTTAGTACGGGCAAACCTCGAGTGTATCAGTGCTATACACAGGGCACGTAAAAGAAACAAGGGGTCTATTCGTAATTTAGAGTTAAAGTCTTATACCCCGATTCCCTTGTGTCTTCATCTGTTTCGTCAACGAGCGCCTGTAGGAGTCTTGGCAAGTTCACCCGAAGAGAAATCCAAGGGTCGGCTAGGACTATGAACATTCTGAATGAAGTACGAAGTACAGCCCGCTGTTTGGTCAGTGAATTTTCAGAGAACCACCTCGTGAACAATTAACGTAAACTAAGTGTCTACAATAAAATATTGTGTTCATATGAGAGAGAGTCAGCTTACTTCAGAGTTCAGCATCCAGCGTGGCAATTATATATGTTTGTTCGGCGCTTTACATTTGCAAAAGGATGAGAGTGAATCAAGTGGCATCCTAGAATTGTTTATCTGCAAAATAATTACAAATATCAGTTATAAATCAATTTCATTCTATGTTTTTCTGTGGTTTATCGAAATATAGCGGTGGATTATATCCTGATGAACTCACTGGCCACTCAGTGAAAATTATCAAAATTTGTTAGTACCCGGATTAACGTCAAAAAGTCTACCGAGCGAACTGAATGCCGGAAACCATATGACGGTGTTAAAATGAAGCCATGTTTGCGATGCTTATTGATGATGTTTCCCGCAGTTTTCGACATTTTATTGAAATGAACTCAGTTTGAGACATAAAATAAACAGAAAAGAATGTTGGTGTCAATGTAGTTCACTCGTGAACTCCAAAAGTAGTTATTTTCACTCGTGGCTGCGCCACTCGTAAAAATATCACTTTTGGTGCCAACTCGGTGAAATCATACATAATATTACACCGAACCAACACTTATCCTCTATACATATTGTTTTGATTATAAGATCATTATCTCTCTTGTACTTTTTAAAATTGACACATTAATTCCTTTTGATCATTGTTTAACATGCGGTATACGGTTTTGCAAAGTTGTTTTTACTTTTTACAGGTGTTTGCAGTGGAATTCTCATCAATGTACTAGGTCTACCCACGATGGTACTTATGTCAAGCATCTTACTTCCCATGGGGTTTTGTGTGTCATTCTTTATATATGATATACACTATCTATATATCAGCATTGGCGTCGCATCAGGTAATTTTCTCAGTGAATCAATCTAAAATTTGAATTTAGTCAAAATAAAAGTTTTGTTTGAACTTCCAACTCAGCAAACACATTAGGAATGATGTTTACTAATGACCGCGAGGACAACATTCATTTAAATTTCAATTTAGTAAGTTTCAAAAACTCTTAGGAGCAAGGGTAGCGTCGAAAATTGACGCTACTATGCAAAACACTTACAATAAATACAAGTCAGGAAACAAATTGTTTTAGAAGACAGCTGAACTGATTTCCTCTCTTTTACATATTTCAGGAGTAGGAATATCTATGGGACATATTAACGCTGTTACCTCTATAAGCCGGGTATTTACTGACAAACAGAAATCATTGTGTGCTACAATACATACTACATGTGTTACTGTTGCTGGAATTGCCTATCCGTACATTTTGAAGTGGTTGGTTAATACTTATAGTGCGAGAGGCACGTTTCTGATTCTAGGTGGTGCCTATTTAAACAATTTTGTATTTTTTGTGTTTACTTGGATGAATAGATCAGCACTTTCAATACGCGAACAAAATGTACCAGAAGCCGAAAATATTAGACTTGAAATTTTACCGAAAAAAGAAGGCATGTGCAATAATTTTCACAGAAAATTTTTGCATGTTATAGACTACGGCAAAAAACTGATGTCAAAATCATTTGTTTGTTTAGCTATAGCTGCAGGGCTTGCTATGTCAACTGTAAACGTGTATCTAGAGCTTGCATTTGATATAGTAAACTGGAAAGGGTTTGACGAATCTCAAGCGAAAGAATTATTTTTGATATTCAATTGTTTAAATGTTGCTGCAACTATAGCTCCAGGCCTTCTTAGACAAAAGAAAGGTGTAAATATTTATATATGTCCAATAACATCTGCATTGTCTGGATGTTTTGGGCACCTGTTGGTTTACTTCTCAGATAGTTATGCAATAAATGTGGTTGCAGTGTCTCTGATTGGGCTGATTCCAGGCGGAATAATATCCGCAACAGTGGTTATTATTATGGACTCGATGAGTTTAGATCAAGTAGGCGTGGCGACAGGACTACTTTTCACCATTACTGGTATACTTTCAGCGGGTGGAGGTCCATTATTTGGTAAGTTCATATAAATAATGTGTTCAAGCTCTAAAACACTCAATAATAAGGATAAAAATACAACTCATTCTTAAGAAATTTTTAAACAGTCACGTGTTTCAAATGTCAGAACTCTTTTTGCGCATGAGCTAAATCAAACTTCGGTTTACGCAAATATGCTGGTTTATATCACAAATGCTACCAGTTGATTTTGTCCTGTTTACTCATAGTTTGTAGTCATTTATAATTTTTAAAGATCTGCTTTCATGTCTAGCCGAACGTTAAAAACTTTATTATCTACATTTCAGGGAGTCTTCGTGACAACTCCGGTTCCTACGCAAGTGTTCTAATTTCTATTGCATCAGGACAGGCAGCAGCTGTATGTCTCTTCATCCTGGCTTTGATATTTGAAAAGCAAAGGAAATCAAGATATGAAATTCACTAGTATGTCTACCAGCTGTTATTAAACACTTTTGCTACCAACCACTGGAATGTAAATCAGTCATTAATAAAATGCGCCATGTGTAACAATTACGCTCGACTTTACTGCTATAAACCAATCACCGATGTCGATAAATATAACCCAATTCCCCCAAAAATAACAGATTTCGCTTGTGACAAGCAAATCGACTTGTTGACATAAATCAGTCGTTTCATATAACGCAAAAAGGCATAGATATTTCGTCAATAACGGGTCGTGGATACAGTTCTAGTTTCAGAAGCGCTTAGGTTTATTAGTTGGAAAGTGTAAAAGAATACATATAAACGATGTAACTCGAGTATTTTTTTCACTTTTATTAGTCTAATAGCAGTTTTCTGTTAGAAAGTCTTGACATTATGCAAGTGATGATATACGTTCTAAAGTTTAATTTGAGTATATCGTTTTCTGGATATGTGTTGCTCTTTCCTGAAATGTAAAATTTCAAAGATAGGTTTAAAAATATTTAACTTATAAAATAAATGATAGATGTTTGACCGTGATTTATCTCAGAGAATAAATCACCTTGCGAAGCTTAGATGCGTAAGGCTCTGTAAAACGGGGAGCAGGCCCCAGTGATACACATCTGAACTACGCACCGTGAATCATCCCCTGAAAAATACTATTAAGGCATATATTTTCCTTTAGTACAGGACATAATACATGTATTATAAACATCACTAAATCGTGATTTATAAACGTCACTACAGTTAGATTGAGCCGTGACTGCACTTTAAAACTTATGTATTCTATAATAGGACATAGCTCACGGGTCAAAATCCTACTATACGTCTTGATTTATCGAAAACTTTTCACGCTTCCATTTGATTATATCATCTACTAGACGGATTTTGATAGCACCATTAACAAACTACAACTAACAGTTTTTACAACTAAAAGAGCATAGTGCTTAGATTCTCTTATCCTTAACTGAGGGTTATTTGATCAAGAACCGCTATCCAACGTGTCACTTTATGTGAGAAAGTTAGACGTTAACTAGAAATAATGTACAGGTACTGCTCCTGTCCATAAACGTCGGTTAACTGCCCGCCCATAAATAACTGACGGGCATTTAAGGTAGTGCTCCATTTCCGTTAGTTGGTGGATGCATGTTTTCTTTTTCATTTTTCATGTTTTCCACTAATATCAAATGTGTTTCACTTGATTGGGATGGCATAATATTGTAGTGCACTCACACTAGTAGTTCATGTGAAAAAACTATAATGAAAAACAAATACATTTTGAAATATTATCTTGCTTGTTTACGAACAAAGACTTGGTGACATTCAGTGAAACATAGTTTACACTGCTATCAACTAACGCTTGTGGTAAAAGTGTTTGTTGACAATATCATTTAAAACAAAAAAAAAAAATTCGGAGATTTTCTGCAAGACACCCCTTATATTTTACAGATAAGTTTATACATTTAAACGAAACGAGAGTTTGTTGATAGCGGTATGAACTATGTTTTATTTCCTTTATTTTTACTGATTCTGTCACATAGTCTTTGTTCGTGAACGAGCAAGATAATATTTATAAAATCGTATCCGTTGTTCATTATTATTCACTACTTCCTACTTTTTGTTACATGAACTACTAGTAAAAGTGTATTGCAATAGCATGTCATCCTAATCAAGTGAAACACATTTGATATTAAAGGAAATAATAAAAAATGGAAAAGAAAATAGTTCACCCCACCGACTTAGGCAAATGGAGCGCTACTTTAACCTTATGGATACACAAAATGGAGATAGACACTTCAGATGTCTAACATGTTAAGACAGATTATTGAGTTATTTAAAAAAAAACCCACGTAAGATGTTGGCAAATAACACAGACTGAGGTTTTAAACACACCGTTTTTTTGCAAACAATGTTCAGAGCTAATACTATTATGTACAGGATCCCCATGACTTCCTTCCCCAAAACTACCTGCTACAATTCAGTGTTGTAAACAGTTTACGTACGAGATACGTAGCTTTGTCTAAAAGACTTGAAAGTGGCACGTTTGAAATTCAGGAAGTGTCTGTCCTGGGTAGAGGAGAAATTAATTATTCAATCTCGTGTTTTTTTCTAAGTAACATTGCACAAAATGCAAATAAAGTGACCTCTTATAATAAATCACCATCCACCCAAATATTAAAACCCAACTATAAAGTGAAGGATTAACAGGACTACAATATGTCTTTTTTAGCTAATTTTATCAGTTATAACTTCTTTAGTTGCTGTATATTTTAGTTTTCCATTAACGGATAACATACAAATGTGATTATTTCAAAATGCATCCACTTTCAGGTCGTGCCTCTTAAAGATAGTATTTACAAGTTGGCATGAAGTACTGACCTTATCATTTGCCAAGGCTATATGTTAAATAAGATGTACTTGGAGAGAAATACGCGTGTACATGTGCCCCCAACAATGTCTTACTTGTTTGCTTAAATATATGTCATCCTTTCGGATACAAATCTTATATTGTATTGGTGAGAAAAACAGACCTCTTCAAATGGGTTTCTAAGTGTTGTTACGATGTTAGCCCCTATACCCCAACTTGAAAACGGTGCTTCGCAATCTGGACTACGCAATGCTCCAGCTGCTTGACCCTTAGCATATATCTAAAAAGAAAGGACGAAAAATATGTCACTCGAGCATATATATATATATATCTATAAAGAAAGGACGAACCACGTCATTCGAGCGTATAAATTATATGGAAAAAAAGGACAAACATGTAATATCTAAAACGAAAGGACAAACATGTCATTCTAGCAATATCTAAAAAGAAAGGAAGGGTATATAATTCGAGCATATATCTTAAACGAAAGGATAATACATGTTATGTGAGTATATATCTAGTAAATGGAAACGACAAAACACGTCATTCGAGCATTTCAAACGACTTGCTGTCGAGAATTATGTGCTTGTCGGAGAGAGACCGATGACAAACATGTATACATTGTATCAAAATTTAAATACAAGTGTATTTATAAAAGAGACTTTTATAATTTAGCCACACTCTACCCTTGATCGCTGACCAGGAAGAAGTGCGATATTTCCGCATCTGTAAGTATTTCCTTCTTTTCCATCAATATTTCGTGTCACTGTCCAGTCGTTGATATTTTCCTATCATGCAAAATGTATAAGTTTAGAGTTTAGACATAGCTATATAAATCACCTTCACCACACTGAGTTAAATGCCAACGTGTTTGATGACCTTTACTTACTTAGATTGGCAAGAGATGTTCGTTTCTAGTGTCTCGAGGCTTAGCATCCGTTTCAACCGTATTTCAGTCAGTTTTACAGTTGGACAGTTGATCAAACCATTCATTTAGGACTGTCACAATGAGACAGTGACATAATATATGTAATGCTCACACAAACGTTTACAACCATTTTATGAACAGATAGATCATGTACATTATACAACTAAATTTAAACTATAATATTGGATCTTTCTGATGCGTCACTTAATGAACTGTACAGAGTACTGTATCCTGTCACGAGTAAAGAAACGTTTAAAGGTCCATTACTAACACCAAATCGAATTTTCTTTCAAATCTGCAATTGTAACGGGCGTCTTCTTAGATGGAAAAATATAATCTTGAATTATAGTTGAAGGAACTTTACTGAAAGCGAAAGGAGGACAAAAAGACCACCCAGGTCAATCTAAGGAAATACAAAACATTCACTCGTTTTCCTGTAGCAGTATTTCAAACAGGGACATACTCCACGGCTATTGTAAAGTTTTAGAAGCCAGTTTCAAATTGTATTTCCTAGTTTGAAATACCGCTGCAGAACAACGAGTGAATGTTTTTGTATTTTCTTAGATTGACCGGCTACACAGCATTCGTTCAC
Organism: Saxidomus purpurata; assembly: GCA_022818135.1. Lineage (NCBI taxonomy): Eukaryota > Metazoa > Mollusca > Bivalvia > Venerida > Veneridae > Saxidomus > Saxidomus purpurata. The sequence goes on from JAFMSR010000007.1 coordinate 45,013,465, forward strand.
ATATGAAATGAAGATGAAAGCTGAATATAATGTAACAGGACCATTAACCTTTAGCTAAACGTACAGACAAACGGACGCACAGAGAATTGGTCACAATGGCACGGGTGTCACATCTTGAGGTTCGGGATCTTAGCTGAAGTCATTCATTAAAAGACAAAGCTTCCACCTTTTATTTGTGCAGATATTTTAATCAAATTACTTTTACTGAACATTTCTGCCACGTAACTTCATTTTCAATAAAAGAACTTCACCGTTTGGGCTTTTTGTGACTGGGTTCGAAAAAAGAAATACGCACCGTTTTGTTTAGACTGGTTTACATATAAAGAAATACACAACGTTTATGTTGTTTTGACTGGTTTACATAAAGAACAACACCGTTTGGGGTTTTCTGACTGGTTAGGAAAAAAGAAATACGCACCGTGTGTGATCTAGACTGGTTTTCTAGTGTGATGTATTTACCGTCAGCGCTGGCATCAAGTATTTTCAAAGAACCTTTGGCAGATGTCTGATATGTTATTTTGGCACTAAATTCATCTTCCATGAAGACCTTAGTCGCTGTAAATAAAGGAAGATATATGAGTACGATTCTGTTATTATACAAAAGCATAAGCACGGCAAACTAGTTATTTACTTGACTCAATTGCATTCTTTAAAAAAACTTTTAAAAAAGAGGAAAAATGAATAAAGAAATTACTATAATTCATTAGTAGATTTGAACTGACGGACGATGGACGGACGTCGGACAGTAAAAGCTCATTGGGAATAATTTGAATAACAATCTTAACTATTTATCTAAAATAAACATTTTTTTTCATGTGGTGCGTGAAATTCAATTTCACTTGGATATTTGAAATTTGCATAGAGTCAAGACTGCAGCCAGAAAGAGAAAGTATCTATTTTATTCAGTTATTTTCAAGTTATGTAATAAAATAACACTTTATTAACAATATACATCGGTCGATGGCTGTGCTAGATGGTGAGACTATATTTCAACTTACACTTTTATCTGTCTTTATATAATTTGAATTGAGCATTACGTTTTTGGTTGCTAAGAAAAAAACCTTTGTATACGATAAAAAGATAAATAATGAAATATTCAATATAATATTAAAACAAAATAAAAACGAAAATAAAACTTTAATGTAATTTTAAGCTGCTGGACTGAATGCAAATTTACAATGTTGCAATGGCTATAACAATGACTGTTGCAATCGTTGTTTCAATAGGTATTCCTCGTGAAGTGGTACTATTTTCAAAATTAATTTGACAAATTAATAAAAACGTTCCGTATAATTAAAAAAAATTGTTATAGGATTTTTTTTCTTATAACACGAATGGCGGAAATCACGTAATTTTCATCAGTCATAGGACATTTCAGTATTTTACACTTTCCAGTGCTTGTTAGTACAGATAAACATTTTCATAGCATTTTGTTGACAAAATTCGTTCTCTAGACTCCATCGACGCCAAGTTCAGTCGTTCTTGACTAAATTGGCATGCGCTTGTGTCGCTTAACCGTAAAAAAGCTTTTTCCTATTCAACCTTAAATAACTTCCAAAGTTCGAGACATAAAAAGATTGATAGCAAAATCCAAGCGCAGGTAAGACATACATTTGACTAACGGCTTAAGTGACGTCATGTAAACAAGTTTGAAAAAAAAGTCGCTCCGTTAAAATAATTGAAAATAATTAATAAAAAGTGTAGTTTTTCATTAAGATTCGCAAAAATCATCAGAAATGACAGAAAATCTTTAAATCTATTTACTGGTGTAAAATTAATCATGACGGAAATTCAAGAAGCGGAAAATTCTGGAATCCGAGATATTTCGCCAGCGAGCGTTAGCGTTTGGAAACGGACGTAAATGACGATATTTCCAGAGAAGATCGCTGCTACGAACTGAATCAGTTAAAATCTATAAAGAAAAAGTTACAATCGTCAGAAAATGCAAGCATTCAGTTAACTGAAACAGGCGGAGGTGTTAAATTAACTTTAAATGCTGGAATGTATGAACTTTTCCGAGATTCAACAGATGTATTCTTCATGTCCGGGAATAACGGTTTGAACTGTAAAAAGACTGATGTATCCGACAAAGCCGGAAACCAAGTTGAGACAAAATACAGGGTTTTCTCAGGTAAATCTTGACGTTATACTTTAAACATGTATCATACCAAGTCGTCATGTATAGTAAATGGCAGAAACGTAGCTCAGTTCTTACACAGTGACATTCCGAAAATAATCACGGCCATTGAAAAGAACGTTTCTCGGGAAAATTGTTCAATTGATGATTTTAACAAAGGGGTACGAAATATGATTATGCAATACTTCAAAACAAGGAAACCAGAAGAAATGCATACAGAATCATCAAAATCCTTGCAAAAACAGGAACCGGAAATGAACCCGAATTCTTGTACGACAAATGTTACTGAGTCGGCAAGCCTTACTCACACTCCGTGTAGCTCTGCAGACAAGAGTTACCAAACTGAAGAATACAATCATAGAAGATCTGTAGAACTAACACATCAATCGACGCAAACTTCGGAAATCTCAATCTTTGATACTTTAAGGTCAGTACATGCCGAAATATCGGAAATGAAGCAGCAGTCGTCCCTTCAGTGCAACAAGGTTGTAACTCCTATTAAAATAAGAAGGAGATATGACCGTGTTGCACTGAAGGGACGAGCTGTTATCTAGTCATATATCATTTTCAAACAATAAATTCTCACAGATTAGCGATGATATTGTAAGTATGAAAATCCACTACATATTATGCATCCGCAGAACAAACTATAGAGGAACTTTCAGGCAAACTGTGATATCAAAATGGAAGTGCAAAAAGTGCATGAAAACTTACAACGGCGCCTACAGGGGATTTTCGATACGCTAAAAACAATCCACAGCAAAAGTAGCTCTGAGCGTACACCTAAATCTACTCAAGTTGAGTTGGATAATACATCTTGTGATCATGACAAACAAAATTGTATTACACAAACCGGAAATGATAACAATTCTACGCAGATAAACAACACACAGTTTAACAGCCAGACTACTGGCCTGACACACCAGAATACAAGCAATAGTAGGCCTATTACAGAATCAGTCCAACCTAAAAACAGAACATTACTAATAGGGGATTCGATATTTAAAGGGATTCAGGATCGTGGTTTAGATGAAAGTGTTGATTGCCACAGATGCAGCGGCACAATTATTACTGATATAGCTGGCAAACTTGGCAAACTGGACATGAATCAATATAAAAACATCGTTATATTTGTCGGCGGAAATGACGTCAGTAAACGGCCTGACGCGTCACGTACAGAATTGATGAAAATTACGCGCAATCTCAAGGCTCAAAAATGCAGGGTATATTTGTGTACAGTGTCTACGCGTCAGGACGTAGATGTGTCCCTGTACAATAAGAACGTCCGGGAAATTTGTGAAGAGATGGGGATCTCATCGACATTTATCAGTCCTTTGTGTACGGAGATGAGACCATTGTACGACACTTCTTTGTCTCGGATTGTGTACACCTTGGCAGATACGGTGCTCAAACGCTTGTCGCAACAATAAATCGACGTATACATATCGTTAAAAGGAAAGAACTTTCTCAAACTCGCGATAAACACAGGACATCTTCACATGATTATGGCAACGGAAATATGAAAAACGAACAATCACAGGAATCATACTTTAGCTCTGATTGTTATGTAAGTGATGGCCGGACAGGGTGTAGTGACAGACGTTTTGTGTGGGGCAATTGTTATCTGAGAAATCGTAGATGGGAACCTACTCAATAGGGAATTTCAGGCAGACACTTTGTAAATATCAATTCTTTTGATCTTTTGAATCATATTTGCAGTGAATGTAACGAGGTAAAATGTAAGTGTAATTTTCTTTTAAAACAAGATCGTAGCATAATTATAATTACATATATCAATAATTCAAGGACATATATCAATAATTCAAGGTATATAGCAGAAGAAAAAACTATTGCATACTTAAAGAATTTATTTAATTGTTCGAAAACGCCGCAAAGTAAACAAACTGGCGATGCAAACACATGCATTTAGGAATTTCCACGGGATTATATATCATTTCCGGAACAAAATTTACAAATGACCATGCCAACTGATAATGAAAATCTGATAGAATCTATCGACAAATCAAAATGTCAAATATGTAAAAACGACTGTACTTGTAATACTTATACACAAAATAGTAATACATCTCATTTGCTTGCCTGTGACAGTGATAAACATGTTCCGGTATTAAATAAAAATAATTACGTATATTTTGGGTTTAAAGGAAATGGTCTTCACATTACCAGCTTAAATATACAGCATTTAATGCCATAAATTGATGAACTTAGAGGACACTGGAGTCATCTATAATTATTAACAATAGTATCAGTACTGGAATTTTCCCTAATAAACTGAAGGAAGCTCGTGTGTTACCAATATTCAAGTCAGGTCTCAAAGAAGAAGCTGAAAACTATCGTCCTATTTCTATTCTACCTACCATTTCTAAGATCTATGAACGTCACATAGCTTCTCAAATCAATCCATACTTATTTCAAGACTACTGATGTCATACATAAAACACAATCTGGTTTCAGAAAACATCATTCGTGCAATACAGCTCTCACAAGGTTAATTGATGCTTGGATTAAGGATGTTGATAGTGGAAAAGTAATTGGAACAGTGTTTCTAGATTTAAGAAAAGCATTCGATTTAGTTGACCACGAGATCCTCCTCTATAAATTAAAATTGTATCATTTTTCTGACGAAACTATCAAATTATTTGTATCTTTTTTGTCGAACAGGCGGCAGATGGTTAAAGTAGGAAACGTACAATCTGAGATGCTCACAGTCAAATCGGGGGTGCCACAAGGGTCAATACTTGGACCTCTACTTTTCCTACTATACATTAACGATATCACATTTTCATGTCAAGATTCAAACATAGACCTGTATGCTGACGACTCCACTTTATACGAATCCGGATTCCATCTTAAAGAAATTGAAGAGAAACTGCAAGTAAACCTAAATAATATCATTGACTGGTGCGCAAAAAATAATATGTCTTTACCCGTTAAAGACAAAATGTATGGTTATCGGATCTGCCTATAAACTAAAACACACAAACACACTGAACTTAAGTATTAATGGCATACTTTTAGAGAATGCAACAGTCCAAAAAGTACTAGGTGTGTATATTGACAATACCCTAAATTGGCATGCTCATATAGATTATGTATGTAAAAAGCTTAATACCAAAATAGCATTATTAAAACGCATTTTATTTCTTCTCACAGATGAGACGAAAATTATGTTTTATAACGCGTACATTTTGCCAATATTCGATTACTGTTGTACAATCTGGGGAAAAGATAACAAAAACTATATCAACAAAATAATCATGCTACAAAAATGAGTTGCAAAAATTATCTTTAATAAGCCGATGAAAACGCCAACATTAGGGCTATATAAACAATTAAGATGGCTTTCTTTTACTGATAGGTGTAAGTACCACATTGCTGTTTTTGTGTATAAAGTTATGAATCATATGTCGCCATCATATATGTCAGAGATTTTGATATTTTCCAAAAATGAAAAACATAATCTGCGATCTTCTGTGCACAACGATCTTGTTTTACAAAGACTACCTCGAACCAGTTATTATAAAGATTCATTCTCGTATTTTAGTATGAAAGTTTGGAATGATATTCCGTTTGATATTAGAGGAATTCCTAAACTCAAAACATTTAAATACAAATACAAGAACTATCTATTAAGTAGCACTTAACAACTGCAACTGAGTATGTTTTTTTCTATACTAAATTTCCTTCTACAAATATATTTCCGCACTAACTTTTGAACTAAATTTTTGAGTGTCTGTCGTATCAAAAGAAAGTTTCAACAATTTAAACAATTTTTGTCTAACTTTTGTCATATCTAACTTTGCCAAACAAATATACTATTTGAAAAATATGATTGTTCAATTGAAATGTATAACTAGCAAATCATATTTTGTTTCATAATTCTTTATCGACGGTATGTTGTTGTTGTTGCATTTTAATTCTTCCTTTACATTCTTGAAGGCCATATGAAAATAAGATTTGTTCTAAATTATAAATTTCCTTCTACAAATATATTTCCGCACTAACTTTTGGACTTAATTTTTGAGTGTCTGTCGTATCAAAAGAAAGTTTCAACAATTTAAACAATTTTTGTCTTACTTTTATCATATCTTACTTTGCTAAAAAATAGACTTTTAAAAAATATGATTGTTAAATTGAATTGTATAACTAGTAAATCATACTTGTTAAATATGTCTCTATCAACGGTATACTATTGTTGTTGCATTTTAATTCTTCTTTTACATTGTTGAATGCCATATGAAAATAAGATGTATTTTGATTAACATGTAAATCCTTGTATGTCTGATATGTAAACTTCATGAAATAAAGATTTTATTATTATTATAATTATTATTATATATAGCAAAACCTTATGTTACTGTAATTAAACAATCTCAAGTTTTTCTTATCATTTTTCTCAGTTAAAACAAGTTTTGCTATCAGCATGCACCACGTCCCCCTCCATGGTCAATAATTATGTGCCCCCATCTTTTATCAATAATTCTGTAGTCTGTGCCCCCCCCACTTCATGATCAATAATTATGTCGTCTGTCCCCCGTTCCATGGTCAATATTTGTGCCCTCTTTGCAGGTAAAAAGTAGAAATTAGCATTCTGCGTAATTTCAAAAAAAAAAAAAAAAAAAAAAATACAATATATTTTAAAAATATGTTAAAATTCATATTGGATACTCACGGAAACAGAAGATGCAAAGGATATTTAAAATTGTAAACGTCCTCATAGTGAGAGTCTAAAGCAGTTGCTGCCGTCTGATATGATGGCGTGAACAGTTTGAATTTATCGTCTGCTATGCATGCGTAAACCACCTGCATCCGAATTTTTAATTGGTCCATAGATTATTATCTTGCTGCCGTCTGATATGGTGGCGTGAACAGTTTGAATTTATCGTCTGCTATGCATGCGTAAACCACCTGCATCCGAATTTTTAATTGGTCCATAGATTATTATCTTGTCGACTGTTACTGTTTCTGTCCTCACTTTTGTGACATAAATTTCCGAAAACTCATTCGTTGGAAAAACCTAAATAAGTCATAAAATATAACGCAAAAAACGGTATGGTGGTACCAGCTTATCTAAGTAGTCACATTTCGGACTTTGTTGGCAATAGTACACAATATAACCTCAGAAATAGTAATGGCGGTCAAATCGGTCGGTAGATTTTTTTTCCGTTCAACAACTTAAGAAGACTTTCAGCCATATCTTTCAAACTTGGTAAGGGCATTGATCATAGCGAGTTGATAGACCCTATTGATTATGTGGCCACTTGGTCAAAAGTTAGTGTC
>JAFMSR010000007.1:45026903-45045903 GCA_022818135.1 Saxidomus purpurata
AAGCAAGATATAAGCTAACCAATGCCTGTTTGAATCGTCCGTTTAGTCTTAAAACAACACCACGCTGCTTCTTTCGTTCTGAGCTCTTCCAGTCTTTGCCTTCAATAAAAGAGTTTGAAACAGAATTTATGAATATTCCTGACTCGTCATATAGCTCTACGATCAAAGGGAATGCTATTTTTAATGTGATATGATTGTATAAAATACCGATGTATTGAAAAGCAACATGAGCTTGACTGTACGGTGTGATTTTATATTTACCGCAGTTTCTAAAACAGGGGTAAGATTCCTACTACCATATGCGAGAGTAAGTTGGTACATTTGTACTTTGGTTCTAGTACTGGTCATTCCGAGGAACGATGGTTAGGTTCACGGCATGCCTGTACATTAACCGAAACACAATTGAAACGGGTGTTAAACCCCGAGAAACCAACAATGCATATACGCTTTATTATAATGATATATAACCTAGAGCAAATGTGATATAAACAATCATTTACCTGGTTCAACTTCACATCCAACAGCTATAATCTGCCCTGACCGCAGAACTCTTGGTTCATCTACCAACAGTACGTCATAACCTTGGAGACTGTACCGGTATACTTGTTTAAAGCTGTTCGTGTCCCACTCCACCAATACCCCTTCACCTATACGTTTAAGTAAAAATAATTTTCATTTGCATACAACTTAAATAGTGTCGTAGGCAAAATAGGTCGAATTTACATTTCAGTTTCCTGTTTTAATAGGAACTACATACATCTAGCAGATTATGTTCTTGAAAAATAAATATCGTGTTCACAGAACTTTAAATGATAAAAAAAACCACTAAAAGAACAATATTTATATATCGAAAAATGACTCATTTTAGCACAACTTATCAGCACAGAGATCTTTTGTAATAAATCTTTATCCACTCTTTAATTGTACATCATCTTTGCATAGACTTTTTATTTTTACGGTACTGCAAGATGTTTTGAAACAGTGATTTTACCGGTAATGACTGGAATGTTTAGCATAAACTTTTAGGTTGAGTAAAGATTTTTACAAAATGTTATTATTTATGCTTCTGAAGTGCTTTAATTTGACACCCGCTTTAGGGATTGCCTCTAAAAGTTTAATAGTAGGAGTCCTGCCAATCGCTTTATTGAAATCTGAAAATTTAGATATAAAGATATTAAACCAACAGACTATGACATGAGAGAGTGTCAGTTTAATATATCGATATCTTTTGTTGCAAGAAAGACAACATTAGTTTCATAAACCGATTCTAAACATCTCAACTGCGACGAGAGCTTCAAAGTTTACTAAACTCAGCTATAATCTCCATATAACTGATGCTGTCGTTACGGCTGTCGAGTTCGAACAGACTGCGATTTTATGGACAGGGACCGTACCTGTTAACAGTTACTGTTCTTGAGTTATTAGTTTTATAACAAAAGCGGATAAAGGTATGAATTAAAGGAGTTGTACATTTATAATGGTTTCATCGTTACATATAATTACCGTTGATTATAATTAAAGAAGAGGGCCAAGATGGCCCTATATAGGTCACCGGGCTAACATTGGCTGTAATAGATAATCATCAATAGCAGGCAGGGTCAATTTTGACCTTGGGCTCAAGATTTACCTCTATATAAGTCTATGTTAAATCAGAAACCACTGCGCTTATGCCTTAAGCTCTAGGCCTTGTTGTTTCAAAAAAGAAGATTGTTCTTAAAATTTCTTAAATAAACCAATACAAAAACAAGTGACCCCCGGCTGGGGTCATTTTTAACCCGGGGATTATAACTTGACCAATGTTGTTCAAAGTCCACTTGGTTATGCCACATGCTTAATATCTAAGCTCTAGGCCTAGTGGTTTCAGAGAAAATGTTTGAAGTTGTTCCTTCATTAAGCCTATGTAAAAACAAGTGACCCCCATGCGACAACAATTTTGACCCAGTGGTCCTTATTTGAAAAATGTTGTTAAAAGTCCACTTGGTTATGCCATATGCTAAATATCTAAGCTCTAGGCTCTGTGGTTTCAGAGAAGATTTTTTAAAAACATTCCTATATGAGCATATGGAAAAACAAGTGACCCCCGGGCAGAGTCCATTTTGACCCGGGGGTCATAATTTGAACAATCTTAGTAGAGATCTACTTGGTTATGCCTCATGCCAAATATCTAAGCTGTAGGCCTTCTTTTTATTGAGAAGAATAGTTTTTCCTTTGTGTTACCATATCAACCAAAGGTCTGCATGGAATGGAAAAATTGAACAAATATTAAAGGGCTTCATGCAAGGAACATACCTGCAAAGTTATATCATCATTGGCCTATTGGTTTTAGAGGAACTGTTGTTTGAAGAAGAATAATCTTCACGCTGTTCACAATGTTCGTACGACTTACGCCGGTCGCTAAACGGAATGCGATCCTAATAGCTCACTCTGTCACTTTGTGCCAGGTGAGCTAAAATGTTATTGATAGGTGTTTCAATTAATTTACATTTTTACAATGTATTCTTTATATACGTTATATATCAACAAGAACATACCTACGTCCGTGTGGCCAATAACTGTTCCAGGCCCATTGCTGTCTTGTAAATCATACATCCAATCAGGGCCTCTCCGCACACGACTTCCAAGGGCAGGCAAATTTTCATTGTTGCTTTCACAGTACATATTTGATGAATTTACACTTACAATTTTTACTGCTGGATTTTCAAGCATTTTCCGACCTCTTTCCTGTATATTCCTCATGTCTTTCTACAGCGTAAATGATGAAGTTTTGTTATGATAAAGAAATTAAAATATGAATGTTGGCATTTGTTCCCCGTTGTTTGAGAAATTTTACCACTATTGTGGTACAATGTATACTGTATTCAATTTCTGAAATAAGACAGAAGCTTGAAAAATTAGAACTTTTTTGTCTAGCATATATTGTCCGATACAAATGTTACTGGTTTCTCAGCTTTATAGAAAACGTCTTCCGATTTCTATTTTTTGCCTTTACTTAGGATACTTGTTGATGATTTTCAGTTTCAACTGTCTGCTCTTACATTGTACCTCCAAAAAAAAAAGAACTGCGCTTAACATCAAAAGCTGGGCGTACACATTAAATAAGCACTGAAACGTTTCATGACATGAAAATTGAGATCAAAAAGGAAAACTGCCGTTTAATGTTTAATCACAGTACATATTTTCTAGAATATGTGGATCATGTCATGAAAGTTAATACTGTACCAATGAACATTTTCATTAATAGATTACTGCACTAACCTTGTCGTCATCTGAAAAGTCACTATCTGAACCACGTGTCAAATCCTGTGTATGTACACCTAATGGATCCAGTAACTGAGTCTGAAACAGAATTTATAAGACTTTTGAATTCTGTAAAATCGTTAATTACATTTACACAAAAGCCAGTGTTTTTGTGATCATGGTCCGATTCACTTACTGTCTTGTAGAACCTCTGTAATATCTTACAGCTAAATGTTCATAGATTAAGATCTTGATAGCGACCTTTGCCTTTATATAAAAAAATAGCTGTCCCGGCCCGTACCAAGAACAATGGCAGAACAAATCGTCCGCCTTTTGGATAATTTATTAAAATGCTAGCATACTGAGAGTTTACCCTGATTAATACAGCAAACTGTAGCAATGTAGAAAATGAGAAGCATGTACCAATTGTATCGATACGATTTCTATATCAGAATGATACTTTGCTACTTACGCTCAGATACTGTCTCCTTGCAAGTCGTCTTCCAGAACTGTAGTTTAACATCATTCCGTCAGATATAGTTACCATCGTTCTAAAAAATATCTAACGACAAAACAATAGACTAACGAAATATAAAAGAACAGTAACGGCTCACTAATTTATTATTTTAATGTAAAACCACTTCATGCTAATATTTTGATTAACTAAAGTAAAACGGTACATGTTCATTAATTGATTAATCTAACGAAAGAAAACTGAATTATGGTTGTTTTACTTGTCGTGTTTTACAGTATTATATTGAACAAGGCATGCTATACAGTTATATGTAGGCTACGAATATCTCTATCAAAAAGACCGATATTTTAGTAAACACATTTAAAATAAAATATCAACATTGTGGGAAATTCAGAAAATATCCTTCATGGTCATTATGCAGTCTGGAAAAATCTGTTAAACCATTCGGCAATACAGACACATAGCCTTTCTATGCGATTAAGCAAAGATCATTTCGTACTTACTGTGTCTGACGCGCCAACCGGCACAAAGAAAACATCCATTCGATTCCTCAGGTTACTTTCCAGTTCTTGTAAGATTTCGGCTTTTGTCTGAAAATGGAAGCAGTTCGACTTTGGGCGTTCTTTAAAAAAGAATGAAAAACATTCAAAACTTTTCGTTGTAGCCAAAAGTAAATTGTTTTTAAAGGGACCCCATAATCGTCCATTAGCCAGAACATGGACAAACGATATCGGCTTGTGTGAATATGGTTTAGTTTATACTAATTTATTTATTCTCGATTGCGAAACAAGTTCTTACAACTTATATTAATCGCTCTCGAGACTCATTCTAGATGGAATCAACCTCGAAGAGAGAGAGGCAATGATGATTTAATTGTGTCTTGCCTAAGGACACTACCGACATGGCGATGGTAGGATCGAACCCGGGGCCCTTTGATCCTGAAGCGAACGCGCTACCATTGCGCCACGGCGGCTCCACTATGGTTTAGTAAATGTCTTTAAGAACAAACCACTGGTTTAAAGTGATTTTATGGCAGAACACATCAGTATCATCTATTTTATGTTTACGATGGTAACATCTCAAAAAGTGTTTAATAATATAAAACTTATGATTTGCAAACAAAAGTTGAATGTTTCAAACCAGTCAAAAGACTTTTACAATAAAGCGTGGATACTGATATGCTATTCTAACTAATGTTGTCTTGTCTTCGTAAGGAAGCCGTGATAAAAGCGTACAGAAAAGCAGTCTATAGATAATATAATACTTGTATTATTATTTCGCTTACATCGTCCGCTTTACTCGAGTACGCTATGTCTGGTCCAGCAACCAATGCTGATTCTGTTGGTTTTCCGTCTGTTATCATGATCATTTTTGTAGCGACATGAACACCATTTCGGAGTTTTTCAATTTGGTCTGTAATCGTTTATCTCTTCGGTTAAACATTTGTGTAGACGTATATTTGACTTTTCAAATGCAGTAAGCGTAATATATGTATGAAAGTAGCAATCAAAAAGTTCACATGCACTCAAGATCAATATATTGATTGCTAAATAAAGAAATTGTTGGAGTACTTGAGGTTGATAAATACATTCCAATGCAGAAAAAGACAACACAGTTTAATGCCAAATCAAGAGAAAGCTATTATAGATAGACTTTAGCTCACTTTATGATGCAATAAACATGTATGAACACTACAGTATATTATTTTGTACAGTTCAAAATGCAGATTGCAGACGATACGGTCGACTGATTGATGTGGAATTTAATACGCGATATAATTTTGTAAAATACAGATTTGGACTGACGTTTCGTACCCACAGGCCCCAACTAGGTATTTGAAAGTTTTCGTTGACACTAGAAACATAAACGGGCAAACTTTCAAAGTTGCGATTTTTTGTTTTGAAACTGACTCTTACATACCTTAATTACTGCCTAAAGAATGTATGAAACAAGAAACTGATCCTGGTTCCTGTTTCATCGTTACCGACATGTCATAAACAAGAAAGGAACATTTTACGAGAGAAATAAGTGTTTAACTGCTGGCTCTGTTACAAGAGTTAATACTTGTCAAGTCAGTGAGTGTTTTCATTGAGAAGATCGTTCATTTCCGGACGATTTGTAGATGTTTGTATTAAAGATAACACAATAAAATTCGAGTCTCAAAATGTAGTTCGTTACTAAATCTCCTTTTAACTTCTTCCCGTTTATCTCACATTTTTTTATTCAAATAGGAAGTTATCTTCCGCTTTGACATACATACGAACCATTATCTGGTCTGTCATGAAATGATAACAGTGACGATATTTGATTATCTGTATATAGTCTTATCACCTAGTAAAGGAACATGTGAGTTTTTGGTGTATATGGGGTTTTAACAGGGTGCTAACTTTCTGTAAATAATTCCATTTGACTATATTTTATTATAAGTATTGTTCTAATGTCAAACCGCATGGACCTCTTTTATTTTGCTAAGTTAATTACGATTGTTCAGCAAGGATTTACTTACGACAAGAACACCATGCTGGTGCGAGAGCAAACAGAAATCCACCAAACATTGGACTTGGTCCGCCAAGCTTTAAATTATCTAGAAAAGATTGAAATACACTATGTTTACATGTAATAGTCAGACGGTTCCATACACTTTATGAGAGGGTAGTTGTCTAAAATCATATTACATTTTGAGATTTCAAATGAAGTCGCCGGTGCAGATAACACATGTTTAAAAATGAAAAATGTCAATGAAAGTTCTGCAATACGTCAGTTATTTTAGAAATTGAACTGTTTGTTCATCTAAAAAGCAAACATTCTCTTGGTATAAACACTGCCTTAGATAAATTTAAGAGATACAAAGATGAATGGACAGACGGACAATGACAAATTTGATTAACAATTCTAAACATATCAAAAGAGAATGTATTTTATATCTTTAAATATAAATATATTGTTATACCAATTAGCGTCTGAACTTCCGAGTACCGATCTGTGTACCGCATTTGAACCTTCGTTTCATGACCGAATGTTACCAAGGCAACGTATTCGGTTCTCAAATCGGGGAGCTTTGACATTTCTTCTAAACCTGAAACAAAATTACAACTTCATAGTTTTTCAATCTATATACAGAGCTTGAAAACTCGAAAATAAGCCGGGGCTAATTCTTATTTTTCGTAAAGATATGTTGGCTTATTTTCGAGACCGGCTATTTTGTTGATTTCGGTGAATTTTCGAGCTCACTTAGTCGGTCGTAGTTTGCATATAAGTTTGGTTTTGAGTACAAAGTTCTGCAGAATGAATGTAAAATTATTAACCATTATACTGTACAATACTCTAACTCCATTGAAAGTTATTATATGTAAACATATCGGTAATGTCAATAACAGACGTTAAAAGCTCACACAAACAACTGATTATCCATTTAATCTACATCTGGCCTAACAAGCTGTTAGCAAATTACACCAGTATTAAATACCTTATGAGTATATCTACACAGTGTGATTTAACACACTATCTTTCAACCAGTATGTCAGGGATGGAACATATGTGTGTGTCAATTATATGCCAGGCAATTCAAAATAGCTGACGGTGTGTTTTTGAGCCCGACTATTTTTTGAGTCCGTTGAGTCTATCGTCAAATCATGGCTTATTTTGAGATCGGTTTATTTTATGATCAAAACCGGCTAATTTTCGGTATAATAAGTCACCATTTCCGGATATTTTAGACTCTTTCGGAATAAGTTGAAATAAGAAAAATTGTAAATATATATACACGGACACAACAACAACCTTTTATACACACTATGCAGTTACCTTTTAGATAATCAGTCAGGAAGGTATGTGCTTGTGACCAAGCATTCCCTTCACACATACTTTCTGATATATCCAAGCAAATAATAGAATGAACACCCTCGAGCTGTTGAAATAGGGAACGACCTAGAATGCAAAATTGGAAATGAAGTACATGTATGTCTAAATGTGCATTAGAAAAAACAACAATTAAATCTCTATATCGACAACACTAGATTAAAATTTTTATTATCGTCAAGAGTTATTGAAGAAACAACTGTTCGATTGATTACTATCTCCGTACCACAAACTATAATGTCCGTCTTTTAAATATGTAGTATCATCACTAATCATGGCTGTCTGTTCATGCATCTGTGTCTTAAAGGGACATACCCTATAACAGGTATCAAACTGAATAACTTTAAAAGCATAAACAACGTAGTATTTGCAAGTATTGATTCTTAACCTTAAAGTTTAAGCTATTTATTTGAGTCATTGCCGTGAAATTCAGCGTTTTAGAACATGTAGCAGTAATATATACCATTCAATGCTCTATATAAAGTTGTAGAATTAATGGGTGGATAACTATTTCTTACAGAAGGCCTCTATGTTCATTATTTGTGTTAAAATGGGGCAACTTTTAGATATAGGTTATACTTAAAAAATATATCTATTTACTATTTTAGGTTCATAAACACATACTTTATGTTTCGAGAATATAATCCGCTAGATGTAAGGGAGCCCCTTTCTGCATCTAGCAGAGTATATTCCCCACAAATAAATAATGTGTTCTATGCACGTAAAATGATAAACAAATACAATTTTAAAGCAGAACATATATTGAACAAAAAAGTGAAACTGTCACAAAATACGCCCGTCCAGAAGGCACAACTTAGTATCTGGATCTTCATATTATGTTTTGTCTGTTTAAACTAAAGACTAGGCAATACTAATTTCATCCTTTTTGATAATTGAAGGTGAAGTTTGGTGAAGATCAGATTGAAACTGATCGATGTAGAGAGCGGACAAGGCTAATTTGATTCAAGGGCCATAATATAAAAATGCATAAGGCGATTTGGCTGGCTATGTAACTTCGCCCAGACATAACGTCCGAAAACTGTTAAGCAAGTTTGGTGAAGATCGGATTAAACTGTTCGTTCTAGTGAGCGGACAAGGCTAATTTGGCAAATTTTGGATAAACCAAACGTGCATAAGGCGATTTGGCTAGTTATCGAACTTAGCTTAAACTTTATGCCCAGAAATATTTTTTCCAAGTTTGGTTAAGATCCGATCAAAGCTGTTGACTTAAAGAGCGAACGATGCTAATTTCGCCTAGCTTGGCTTTTTCAAGGGCAATGATACAAAAGTGCCTGATTATCAAACTTGACCAAGACATTTTAGTGAAAACTGTTCGCCTTAGAGAGCAGGCCACGTGTTGATGCCGCCTATTGGCCGCAGGTGTTCCCATAAAACGTCCCTTTGGGCGTATAGCATGCCTCATTTTAGCACAAATTTTCAAAACGTAGAGTCAGTCTGTAATAAATAACTATCCATCCATCAATTGTACTACAAAAGTTTTACAAAATGTACAACAATTTGACATAGATTATTGAATATTTTACGGCACTGCATCATAGTTTACCGTTAATATATGTGTACTTGAAACTTTATGTTGAATGAAAGTTTAGTAATACTTGCAAATAATAATATTGACAAAAGTTGTAATATATATATTAAATGTTAGGGTGTTTAGAAAGTGTATCTAGATCTTTAAATGATATTTATGATTCATTCGAAACTGCAAACGAAACTTACTAATGTCAAGTTCATTTTGTGCGATCGATTTCCAGTGAACTTCCCCACTATACACCCGCTTCGTGTCCTGTTTCACTGCAACGAGTATGTATGCAATTGATACAATATTAAAAAGACCGCAGCAAAATCTTAATATGTTTCTTACTTTTAACATTTCAGAAATAAATTAATGCTCTTTATATCTTGAGTACCGCTGATATCTTCCGAATTAAACATTTATATACAATGTACATAATGTTATTTTGTGTCATACGTGGTTTATTTTATGATATCTAATTATTTGCAGTACTTTACTTCTAAAAAATCCCTAACTCATCTTTAAACCTATATTTACGTAACTTACTGTACATGTACATGTAAGATAAGAAGGTTAATGTCTTATTATTAAACTTATCCTATTTTTATCATATTTTTACTTATAAGACGTTGTTTTGTTTTATTAAACAAGCTAAAACACAAGATGCATCGTACCATCAGAGTCTGTCTGGTACCAAGTCAGAAATTTTCAATAAGTCATGTTTAACATAGATGTGTTGAAATTACGATTTGTTTAGTAAGTGTGCATATTCGAATAAAACACAATCACCTTTTTGTTGTTTATGGTTACGAAAATTTGGTTTCCAAACTGGTCCATGACTGAAAAAAACAACGGAATTTGACCATCGCAATGCAATGGAATACATTCCCCGATGGCATAGTATCATTAAAATAGTTATTGACAAAACTATAACAAAATAACATAAACTATCCTTAACAGCTTAAACAGAACTTAAAAACAAAAAAATCTTTTTTGACTTGCCATGTCATAAAATGATTTTCTATTAATTTTGTATGATAAACTTTTGTTTTTATCCCCTAATGAAAGAAATGGTTGAGCATAACTCATTTTCATTTATTTGTCCTAAAGCAATTTACGTTCTTCACTTTAATTTTATCTGGCCATATTGATGTTTACTTTTTATCCGAGTTAGGTTTGTTTCTCTCTTGAGGTTTTTCAGATCTATGTTTGGTCTCTTTTGTGTCACTAGCTTCCACACTTGCTTTCCTTGATACGTCAGCCTTCTTGGTGTTCGATGTTACGGAAATGTACTGTTCTGCAAGAGAGATAAACTGAGTACGTTTTTTTTCTTGTATGTTTTTCGAAAATCAGCTAATCTGACAACGACAGAGATCCTTTTCAAATGACAAGTTTGTGTTGTTTAATTATACATGATTTCAACGAGTTTGCATTATATGTACGAGTATGCCTACACACTAACATTCATGTACAAAACGTGGCAAATATTTTACATGTTCATACATAAAACACAGATTTTCGCATCGTTGGTATAATCATTCTTCTGTGTTGGTCAGGTTGTTGATGAGCGCCGTGTTTGATTGCGAGGTTGTTGATGAGCGCCGTGTTTGATTGCGATCAGGGATTAATACTATTGTTGTAAAGAAGAAACAACCAAAGACTTAGTTTGCCTGATCTATTAGAACTCAGTCTGATGCAAAACATTATACTGTCAGCATGGTGAAGTCACCACTAACATTTACACGGCGATATACAAGAACAACCACTCATTGAGATCTTAATCGATTGCAATGCAGCTTTTGACATTAAACATTTACACCATGAAGATCATAAATGTTGTGTTCTGCATCAATGACATAATAAATGAATTGACTTTATTCAAAGATTCTTTCACTGTGGAAGCACACGGATAATCAAAGAAAACTAAATGACATTATTTAAAACTTATGCATGTTTTACAAATTATTGTGGTACATGTATGAATGTAACTTGGAATACCTGACGCCTTTTCTTCGGTTATACCAGACCCCTGGACAACTGGTTTAGCTGGGGTGACCATATTTTTATTTTTACTTTCCATGGTAGTTTCATGTAGTTTAGAATCATATGTTGCTTTAGACAATAGCAATGTCTCAATGTGTTCTAGTCTACTTTGAAGATTATTTACGTCTTCGGTGAGCTTTAATTGCTTCTGTCCCTTCTCTATGATTTTACTGTTTAGTTCTTCAGATGCCGTCTGTAGATTTGATATGTCTGTAGCATTTGGATTTAAAATCAGTAATATCACGTAGCTATATTGTTTCAACAGTTAAATACATTGTTGAAGCATTCTGCATTAATATTCATATGAAAAAGAACTCTAGGTTGTATAGACGACTAAATGCGGCTATATTACACATATTAAATCCATGTTCATGTACAATGTGTGTAACTTAGACGAAAACCCATGTATCTAGATGGTACGTATGGTAGATACATTGTCTAATACCAATGCATGTATTAATTGATACTACACTGTGTGCGTCTTCCAAAATGTTTAGTTATCTCTTTACACATATATTCTTTAACAACAACCTAACACAATATTAAAAGAAGGTCTTTTATGTGTACAATGTCAATTTTACTAACCTTTCTGCAATTCATCTGTGTGGCAATTGCTGAAAATAAATCGTTACCCGACTTTAAAATTATCGATGCTTTCGATGACAAATATGATCAACTTTATAATAGCGGAGTGTTTGAAGTTTGTCTTTTGATTTGATCAAAATGATTAAAAAAATTTGACAAAATCCAAAAGCTTCAATGCCTTGTTTTGGCCATTGATTATGCACTGTAAATCGTGTGAAGAACGAACGGTGACCAGAAGAAAGCGTCTGTACTAACATAGAGGTATTGCTTTTATGAATAAATTGTTCATTGTTCTGTCTTCTTGTGTATCTTATAGGAAAGTCTTTATTTGAAGTAGGTTTAAACACAGGTTTGTCTTTATGGATTTAGATTTCGCTAACAATTCCGTCATAACAGGAAAACTCAAAAAGATTTCTAATTGTTTTGCTGTATTGTAAAGAAAATATCAAAACGAAAAATCATGTTGTTAACGTCCTCTATACAATAATGAATACCCGTTGCTACAGTAGTCGGAACGTAACAGTTGTCAAAATTTGCGTATATCGTGCGTATAACGTGCGTGCAACGTGCGTATAACGTGCGTGCACTCATCGTGTATTTTGTCAATCGTATATCGTGTATCATATCGTATCATTCATCGTGCAACGTGCACCATATACGATACACGATACACGATTCGCGATGCACGATAATCCATACGGTATACGTACGATTCGATGGTGTATTTCGTAGTTAATCGTTTTACTTAGCGTGCACATCTCCCCCAAAAAAGTGCTGATTTCAGTTTATATTATTTGGTGTAGTTGCGAGCGAGAAAGACTTCCGGGACAGGTCGAAGACATTTTCACCTCATATCCGAAATTTAGGTCTATTTTTGCAACGGAAAGGACATCTTTTTTATCTAAACTGCTGTTGTCAATGCATTCCTTAAAGTGCAGCAGACAAGGTACGCCTGTATCGAAGCAACATATCGTGGGTATGATGTTAACAAGTGTTTTATTGGCTATATGCAAATAATACGCCGAATCAACTACACTTTTACGAAAATATTTAAAGTCCGAAGCAATCCAAAACGTCCCCAAAACAAAACGTCCCCAGACCAAAACGTCCCCCCATATGACCAAAATGTCCCCTATACTGCCTGATTGGAATAATATATTTGTTAGCTGACATAAAGAGAAAGGTAATTAGGTATTGTCTTTGACTGAATAATTAGTTTGAGTCTCATCAAATGCCTCATTGTCATTCAAAACAGGGTCTGAATATTGTCCAAAATTAATTAAGGCCTCCAGCTGGCCCTTTGTGCGTTGTCCTCTACTCCTGCCTACCTGTTTGAACTTGAGGCTGGGGTTCGCCCCTTAGACTGGGGCGCCAGGAATAGATTCTCAAATATTGAGCGAAAGTCAAGGTTTTGGTCAGTGAGATCATAAAGCACGGCTATTTTGTAAGATCCTCCTACAAGTGCCCTATGAAAACAAAATGATCAAATCTGACATACCGCATCTCGCAAAGTTAGAAACTCAAATGATAGATCAGATATTTTTATTCTGGACATCTACATATATACACAGATGGGTCTAAAAATCCAGGCTCTGGTATATTAGCTTCAGCTGTTGTAATCCATCTAAACATGTATGTTGCCATCATAGGAAGATTGACAAATTATTGTTCCATTTATCAGGAATACTCTATAACCTGTTCCTGCATTTATACCAGAAATGATAACAATAGACACTGCATTGAGCTGTCTTTTACATCATCAACCTAAAAAACTTGCTATATTGTATATATTTTCAGATTCACTATCATCTATGTTCTCAATGAAATAAACAAACAGTCATTCTAGACCAGAGTTATTGAATACATTATTATTATTCATAAATTTTATCAATGCCTTAAAACAGGCTTACCAGTTACCATGTTATAGTGCCCAGCTCATGTAGGTTTATGATAATATCTAGTAATGAGAGCAGATGATGCAGACAAAAGGGGCCTGGTTTAGGGGCCATGATCCAGGACATACCATACTCACCCACAGAAATATATGCCGGGATTCAAACCACTATCCTGGATGGATGGTGTAGAGAATTGAAACTTAAAACAAACACATTTTGCCGCAAAACAGTGCGACCTGGCCGTCCTATGGGATACTTGACAAATTACAAAATGGACAAATCAATCACACGTCTTAGGCTGGGCGCAAACTTACTACCAACCAGCTCGGGTTGGTACATACTTTTGGTTGACCAGGTTTGCATCTAGTGCATTGTAAAATGTAACACCCCTCACTGGCTATTTGACTGCATAGCTTTCACCACACAGAGACTAAAATTCAAGCCAGAAATGGATAAGCTTGGACTTGCATGGTTTCACTATTAATAATTATTCTCAGTCTAAGAAAAGCCCTAAGTTAATGTGTATAAAGGTTGTTGGAGAATAACATAGTAGACTGTCAAATGACTGATAAAATTAGTTATCTAATTTACTCCAGTTGCTATCAGACCCCCATCCTGTAGGTCACTAGTCAAAATCCTAAACAATTTTTGTATAAATGCAATTTTTTATATTTAGTAAGTTCTTAGTATTTTAATTGTAGTAGTAAACATGCTGTTTCACTGGTTAGTGGGTGTTGATTTAAATTGGCAACCCAAAACATAAAAATTCAATCTTGTGACGGGTGACATGTTGGTAGGGGTTGCCCAACCACTGTACCTGTTACATGCCTGTTTCAGTTATAAAATACTGTAACTGTAATTTATATCTTATATATAATTTAATACTGTATGGTAGTTTGCACTGTCTGTATGGCACCATATAATATTATAATTAAACAAAATTTCACTGGCTATTATCTGTAATATGTTGGGGACGGAGGGGGTAGGGGGGGCGGGTTCAGGATAAATGTAAGCCGGTTTCTACTTACAAACCTACTTGTACTACCTCCAATTGAATGAAACGTCAACCCTTTTATCATGATCAGTAAGTAGATCCTTGCAGGTTTGGACTGGCCACTGGCCATACAGATGCTACATCTGATCACCTGCATCTTTCTTACCAGTTTAACTATAACAGACTCTTACTCTCTTACTTCAGAAGGAGGCACATAGAAAAAATTGATTTTAATCAAGTTGTATACCTTGAAATAGGTTTTATTAGATTTGTAATATATATCAGTCTTGTGAGAACCCTCACACTTGATTAATAATTGTATTTTAGTATTACAAGTAGTTCTTTTACTGAAGATCCTAATTAAATTAAGTAGTAAGTTCTGCAAAGAGCTCATTATTTAAGTATACAATAGTATAATATCACTAAAAGAGTACCATAATCATGTTGTATAAAATGAATAAAACATTTTAAAAAATAAGATTTCTTTTAAGGCTAAGATGGCAAAATTGTGCTTGTGTGGACTTCCCATAAAGCCAGTGATACCGGCTAACACCTATTTTTTTGTAGTTTTATTTTTGAACACCTCTATATTAATTGTGTGTAGTTTGTAATCTTAATAGCTTAATAAAGAAAATAATATGAAAATCACATCTATTACTAAGTCACAATTTACTCTGGTCTCAGTAGACCGGTTGTATAGTTATGTAGTCATATAGTACTTCTGACACTGATCTCCTCTGGTTAGTTTCATAAATTGAAACCATTTTAGAAATCTTTCAAAGGGCCTTTTTTCCTGTAAGTGTGGCAGAGGTGGTGCTTGAACTCTGTCCGGTTTATTAAATTTGTTCCTCATCTCTGATAGTTTCCTTAAAATGCCTAGCTTACATCAATTTGAACAAATATAGATCTTTTAAGTTCTTTCTACATATCTAAATTCCAAAATAACTAAAACAAAACATGAGTACCATCATTGCTGAGCTCTATTCTGCAGTCTCATAGTTATTGAGGTTTTTGAAACATGTGAGGTTACATCCCCCTTTATAAATATAGTGTTGCTTAGCTCTTTCATATTGTTGTCAGTCTTCCATCAAATTATTTGCTAATGCTACATGTGTATTCCAAGAACAATTTTTCCAAATGATCTACTACATGTATAGTATAAAAGTAAAAGGTAAAGTGCTTTTTTATTATAGTGTCACCCCTATTTAAAGGGCCAGCCATTTCTGACTTATGAGAGACTTTTTGAGCACATGTACCTCCCGAATCCTACCATTTAATGCCAGGCACCAGGCAGGTAGGCATTATTTAACTAGCTGGCGGCTCACCAACCAGCTATATCAGAACGGACCCCTGGTGGGCTTCGAACCTTCGACCTCCCACTCCAAAGGCGGATGCCTAAACCACTAGACCAAGGGAGACAGTATATGTACATATGTTACCACCTCATAATATCATCAGACTTATGTACATAGGATATGCAAACAAAATCTAAATGCTATTATCTCATAGCCTTTATACTGATGAAACTACTTATGTAAAAAATGCCATCAGATAAATTAGATATTGGAATGTACATCTTTTTTCTGCCCAGTAATTAACCATCCATTGATGTTCATTGTATCTTCTTCATCATCAGTATATCAAATAAACATATAATTCCATATAAGATTATATGTTTCATGTACATACATGTATATGTTAATACCATATATGGCATTTTGAGACTGTATAATCTAGGCTGTGAGATGTGTCTTCTCCAGGGTTCTAATTGAATCTGCTATCCACCACTGGATGCAGAGTTGTGTCATGCAATTGGACCATTCCATTATTCTACAGAGGGTCCAAAATAATTTTGCAAATGATTTTTAATCTGTTTTTTGGTTCATTTCCTAGAAAGTTTTATAAATTTTATCCCAAAATGGGTGAGAAAATTTATAATACATAACAGTCTGTTTAATTTTACTTTAAATTTATTACTACCCCAATAAAGTATTACTCAAACCACCTCAACAGGGGTTCTGAATCTAAAAGAATGGTAGCAGTGACATAAAGTATATGAAACTGCGTGCCAAGAATTAAACTACATTGAAATAAAGATTAACTTTAATAACCCTCTTCACTCTAGAAAATATCACTGTTTCCTAGAGGTTCATTTTTTTCTATGTGTTTTTATATACCCCACCTATAGAATAGGCCCACTAAAACACAATATAAAGTAACATGATATAAAACTTTACATAGAATAATCACCATAGTCCACAGTACATAAATACTGCATTGCGCTTTAATTATCTTCTCTCCTCTAAGAATAATCTTAGATTTCTAGAGGGACATTTTTCACTTTCGGGCTACCGGAAAAAACCTAAATATTGTTCAAAACTTTTTTCTATTAAAACATTGGTCAAAATTAGGGGCTGTATAATCATCACAACTATAAATACTACAAAATAACATTAAAAACCCCGTTCCAAATGCTTGATTTATTCGAAAACGCCATTTCAAGGTTTTACTTTCTTCATTGTCAATTTACCCCACCCACTTGACACCCATCAACATATCAATTCAAGGTTCCAGTATAAAATTATTATACTTGAACACGGTCCTAAAAAGTGTCTTTAATGTAGAATTTATTTAACGAAAAGTGTAGATGGCAATTAACATTAATTACGCCCGTTTTCTCGCACATCGGGATCAATTTCCTGCCAAAGTCACTCCGACAGGTGTTCAAATTTGACACATACCGTGATATGAAAATTGTGGATCTTTGACACTTATCGATGTTTTTTTTTTATTGTTAAGGTATGAAACTTCTAATTGATCTTATTCTTTCGGTCTGATTAAAAGGTCTAAGTCTAGATAAAATGTGAAATCTCAAAGTGATCGTATAACGTGTATAATCCGTTTATCGTGTAGCGTGTAGCGTGCGCTTCGTACATCGTGTATATCGTGTATCGTTCTGAATCGCTCATCGTGTATTTACCGAACGTGCAACGTGCGTCTAACGTGCGTGTATCGTGCGTACATCGTGCGTGTATCGTGCACTCCGTGTGACAACTGTTACGTTCCGACTACTGTAATATGTCACTACATAATTAAGGTTTAGAATTCCAGAATGTCGTTGATATCAGGAAAATTACTTCGCAATGCTAAATGTACATGTGATGCACATGTGTCACCAAAATGAACAGTTATAACCGTGTCTGTTATATGCATACACTAACTACTAAAATTCATAAGTAATGTTAACAAAATATTACCTAACTGAAACACAATTGTTAATTCAATAAGAACAACCAACCATGCACTTAAAAACATGAATATTTATGCATGTTGACAATATTATTCATAAATCTGAAAAATGGAACGAATGCTTTTAATATTTACTTGTTTTTGACTTGCCTGATAATAACAATCTTCGGAGCAATAGGTATGTCTACTCAGCAATTGTTATGTTTACGAAGCAATTGTTATGTCTACTAGGCAATTTGTATGTCTACTAAGCAAGTGTTTTGTCTACTAAGCAGTTGGTATGTCTACTAAGCAATTGCTATGTCTGAAAAGCAATTGTTTCGTCTACTAAACACTTGTAACGTCTACTTAGCAATTGGTATGTCTACTAAGCAAGTGCTTTGTCTACTTAGCAATTGTTATGTCTACTAAGCAATTGTTACGTCTACTAAGCAAGTGTTATGTCTACTAAACAATTTTATATTTTTAAGCAATTGTTACGTCCACTAAGCAAGTGTTATGTTTACAAAGCAATTGGTATGTCTACTAGGCAAGTGTTACATCTAGATATACTTACTAGCAAGTGTTATGTCTACTAAGCAATTGTTATATCTACTAAGCAATTGTTACGTCTACTAAGCAAGTGTTATGTCTACTAAGCAAGTGTTATGTCTACTAAACAAGTGTTATGTCTGCTAAGCAATTGTTATTTCTTTTAAGCAATTGTTACGTCTACTAACAAGTGTTATGTCTACTAAACAAGTGTTATGTCTTCTAAACAAGTTTTATGTCTGATAAGCAATTGTTATGTCTTCTAAGCAATTGTTATGTCTACAAAGCATTGTGCTTTTTCTACTTAGAAAGTGTTATGTCTGCTTAGCAATTGTTATATCTACTAAGCAATTGCTACGTCTACTAAACAAGTGTTATGCTTACTAAGCAAGTGTTATGTCTGCTAAGCAATTGTTATGTCTTCTAAGCAATTGCTGTGTCTACTAAGCATTGTGTTATGTCTACTAAGCAATTGTTATATCTACCAAGCAACTGGTATGTCTACTAAGCATTTGTTACGTCTACTAAGCTTTGATACCCACTACAGTTTACACTCAACAGTGGCCTATTTATAATCAAATAATTAAAACTAGATCTAT
>JAFMSR010000007.1:45046403-45056684 GCA_022818135.1 Saxidomus purpurata
TCATATGCTTAACAGTATGTTTAAAATAAAGATGAAAAAAAACTTTGGATTTTGAACAGGAACTGAATCTTGAATATTCTGTAAACACAAGTTGGTTAATTACGACTAGGAATGAATAATAGATATCAATATCTGTTTACGAAAACATAATTTCATTTCATAGTTAAAGTATTGCTCATTTTGTAAATCGACAACATTGTATAAAGTGTCACTTAACTTTTTAGCGCTCACCGTACAGAGGAATTGCAAAATGGTACGTAAAGCCACGATTGTATATTCATAAAAGTATAAAAGATGATAAAATTTGATAGTGTTTTTATGTTCCTGTTTAAATGGTCTGGTTTTTATAATTTGTCAATCTGTTTTTGAAATTTAAATATCGTAGTGATTTTTGAGTGTAAGAGTTATCTTTAAGGTATGGCATTACTCTATATTATTATATGGATGTTCGTCAAAATACAAAAAACATAATCTTCCTGTTTAATGGGTTTCTTCAAATGTTTACAGTTTTAAATTTAGTTGTTTGTGCAATCCGGATTTCTTTTCCTGTTTGTGAAAAGGCTTCAAAAATATGTTTGAAATGGTTGCGTGTTTGTATTGTTTGAACATGTAAAAATGTTGCAGAATTATCCGAGCTTCAGACAAAATTCGAGGAACTAACAGAAAAAGTCGCACAGGGATGTCAAAAGCAACAAAAACTGATTGGAGAAGTCAAACGGCTTCAGACAGAACTCGGATCAATTGCAAGTGTAGTGACAGATGATTCCAAACTGCACTTAGGAAATAAAAACGCAACCGCGGCCGCCACAATTAAACCAGTTCGAAATGGGTCTTGTATAAGGGAACACAATGGCTTTGGTACATGTTTTAAGACATTTCATTACCAAAGAAATAAATATAATTTTGCACTTACTAATGTTCCTTTAACTATATGATTAAGTATCGAATCACATGTGATGAAACTGCTTTGAAAAAATAATACTCAAAATCTCAACAACAGGAACATATAAACCTCTCCGGTGAAATTCTCTTGTAGGATTGGGCATTTCCACAAAGTCACAAACCGAAGAGAATGATGTATCAAGTAAGAATAAGTATGATGGCGCGAAAGAGACCAGACATAGGTCTGAAAACCGTCCTGGCAACACTAGACAGCAGTCGTTTAAATTGTAAGCATTGTGGGCGAGCTTTTTCTCTGTTTTCGATTTTAGCATAAATTCTTCAAACATCATTACTTATGTACTTGTTATGCCCCCGAAGTCTGTGCGTCCGGCCTTACATTTCTTCGCGACCGGGCTGTAACTTTGTCATGCATCTAAAGCGTTTGATATAACTGAGCACATAGGATCAGTATATCAAGACGGTGTGTCGCGTGCAAGACCCATGCCCCTATATCAAAGGTCAAGGTCACACTTAGATGTTGAAGGTAATGGAATCCTGTATATATGCAAAAATTTGTGTCCGGACTGTAAGTTTGTCATTCATTGAAGGATTTGAAAATGACATGGCACAAATGTCTAGCACATCATGACGACGTGTCGCGTGCAAGACCCATGTCCCTACCTTAAAGGTCAAGGTCACACTTAAAAGTTTGAAGGAAATGGAATCCTGTATATATGCACACATTTGTGTCCGGAATATAACTATGTCATACATGAATTGATTTTAAAATAACTTGGCACAAATGTTCAGCATATCAAGCCAATGTGTTGCGTGCAAGACCTACGTGCCTACCTCAAAGGTCAAGGTCACACTTTGAGTTTATAGGTAATGGAATCCTGTAAATATGAACACATTTGTGTCCGGACTGAAACTTTGCTATGCATTGATTGATTTTAAAATAACTTGGCACACATGCTAAGCACATCATGACAATGGGTTGTGTGCAAGAACCATGTCCCTACCTCAAAGGTCATGGTCACACTTAATGTTTTAAAGTAATGGAATACTGTATACATGGTAACTCAGTCATGCATGGAAGGTTTTAAAATAACATAGCACAATTATTTAGCACATGGAGAGGACACATACTGTGAGACACCTCTTTTTTATTTATAAGAATAAAGTTACTTTGCACTTTCTTTCAGGCAAGAACCAGTTGGAAAACCGAAGTATCGAAACCATAAACAAGCAATAGGTATGGTGATATGATAAACTTAGTAGATTTACAAAGTAATTAGAAGAAACAGAATGTTTGAAAGCTAAAAGAAGGGATGCACGAAGTACATTTTGTACCCTTTCTGCAGCACTGAATTATAGAGTCTAAATGAGCATGTTTTTGACATATTTTAAGGCGGTGGATATTGTAAAGTCAATTTTTTATTGCAGTATATCAATGTGTGGTTTCAATATTTCAACATAGGTAGTAAAAATATGTTAGGCAATGACTTAAGCTTTCTTTTAAAATACATTGTATATATATATTGCGATTTTTACAATCAGTATTTGACCTCGTGTTGCAAAAATGATTTGATGATACTTGTACAGTTGTATATATTAACACACAAACAGCTTCTTCAAGTTCTACGAAACTCAAATTTTCTCACTTCAGGAATGCTAAGGATAATGTATTATTGTTTGTAAATTGCACATGCTCCTCGTTTGCTTATCATACATCCTGCATCATATTCAATAGTCACCTACAGATCGAAAATACTCATTTATCACGGTTATTCGTAAAATATGAGCTTACTTCCTCAATAAAATATATATAGACACTTTCAAGAGTGTTAATAGTAAAGAAAAGCAAAAATGAAAGTAGATCTGTTCATAACAGGCGATAGCTTTCGTATTTCATGATACAATACGTTGACTATTTGTTCAATAACTGTACAATATATCAAACATGTGAATTAAACATGGCCAAGACTGAAACTAATTGGCTCTTGCTAATCATGATTCTAGCTACCACTTCTGACTCATTTAATTTGTAACTGTGACACATATACATTGTGTATAACAAATATACTTTACAATCTTATTACTTTGACAGACAATAAGGTTTGTGTTTAAAGTGTTTTTCTATAGTCCAACCATCCGAATGACACCCTAAAGCAACAACCTCCCCAAAAGAGACAAACATTTTCTTTCCCGTTGCGTCAACTTGTAGCAGGTATTGTAGCAGTATTGATCATTCCAGAACAACACCTCTATTCAACAAACACATTTCTGTGTTCACATGGATGTTCACTCCTGAAAGGTTGCACTGTAGTTTGAAGTAACCACGATAAATAGTGTGGCAGTAGAACAAGGAAATGCGAAATATTCTTCATGGAAATCTTAAGCATTAAATTACCTTATTTTTTAACACTTACAAACTACTCGTTGCAGTTAAACAGGACACAAAATTAGTGTATGACGGAGAAAAATACTGGAGGTCGATTTCTCAAAACGAATTGGATATCGGTAAGTTTCGCTTGCAGTTCCGTGTCAAATCAATTACCCTTTAACAGGCGAGGAGGCAGGCTGTGCCTTTTTAATGATATCTGAATATTACACATTAATTTTCAAAACGGAAGGTAAAAACATTACGAGGAAAAGAATTACAACTGAAGCTATGCAAAAGAGTTACAAAATGTTTGTCATGGTGGTATTATGAAGCTCAGCTAAGCCAACAATTTACATCCTACATGTATATGCTCGATCATAATTGAAAGTATGATTATTCCTTTTGGACTGTACATTTGAGATAAAAGTGATAGATTACAAAAATGCCATTAATTTAATTATTACTTTTAATTTCAAATGACTGCACTGTTTTCTCGTTTAAAGCAATTGTACTACAGTAAAATGTATTCGAAATCTGAAGCTATATTCTTACCTTCTCTTTTTGTCATTATAGGTCGTTCGCTATTTCAAAAGCTCGAAGGTATCCACTCTATTATTTGCTTGGACATATCAGAAAGTATGTGTGAGGAAAATGCATGGTCACAGGCACAAACCTTCCTGACTGATTACCTAAAAGGTAACTAAATAGTGTCTTTACACAAATTTTGTTGCCGTATTTGTATATAAATATTATAATACTTCTTATTTATTTCTACTTAATATTCTGAAAGTGTTTTAAATTTGCTAGTTAGAAACCTATAAACTAATTATATCTTGCATGAAATGAAAGTAATGGAAAATATTGAAGCTATTGCAAATATGTTACCTTGTTTCAGGTCTGGAAGAAATGTCGAAACTGCCAGATTTGAGAACCGAACACGTCGCTTTAGTAACGTTCGGTCATGAAACGAAGGTTCAAATGCGGTACACGGATCGGTACCATCAGCTCCAGGAACTTATTGGTATAGATATAAATATAATTATATAAAAGACGTATCTTTTAATGCATATCGTCTTCATTCTTTAGATTTGTCCTTGCCCTTTAGTCCATCTGTATGTACAACTGTGTATCCGTAAATGGCTTCATGTAAATTTTTAAGTTTGATAATAACTCTTGAAAACCGAGGAATAACTTAATTTAAAAATGAACAAATACATATTTAACATGTTACATTAAAAAAAGGGTGTTTAACGTTGAATATATTTAGGTGCTTTATAAAGCAAAACATTGAATGATAAACTTCATTTTAAACCTCTGTTTGATATCTCTAACACGGCAGAGAAACTGTCTGACTTACACAATGTGTTACAATGTTTTTCTAGATAATTTCAAACTAGGCGGACCAAGTCAAATGTACGGCGGAGTTTTGTGCGCTCTTTCGGCAGCAATCTGTTCTTCGCGTAAGTTCTTCGTTTCTTAATCAACGACAGACAGAAGATATAGATTCACATTTTCTCAGAATACCTTAGTTCTGCAACGATTAATTTTCTGAAAATACATGAGATACAATCAAAACCTCGTAACCCTATATTTTAGATCAATGTCGTATATCAAAATCAGACATGACTTTTCGGCGTTATAATGCAACACATTTTTGAAACGATATCTAACAACATAAGATATTAAAGAGACATTTTTTCTTAACTTAAGTGTTACGACATTTTGCCTTTGCAACAATGCAATACCATAAATAATAGCGTCTTCGGCAAGGAAGTCTGACTTCAATTTAAAAACCAGGACAAATCCTTTATGCATTCTGATGATGTACATGTACGTGATTTTGGTGCTTTAAGTATGTTGACATCGTCAAACATTCTGCCATAAGAGATGTAAGCAACAATGGTAATTTTAAGCCACAACGTTTAAAAGTGTACGGATCTGTTCTACCATGCGATAAATATTTAGAAAATCATAAGATTAGGTAGGAATGAAGATAGTTTGCGATTTTATTGAAAATCACGTCTTTCAGATAGCTTGATCATTTAGCCTATCATTAGGGTTAGAGTCCCCAACATATTAAGTCTTTCATTTACATACGTCAATGTCAATGGTTGATTCGAAGCTGTCAAATTTATCAAAGTATATCTATCTAACTGTTCGTGCACTAATATTTCTTGTTTCCGTTTCATTTTGTTACCGGCAATTTTTCACCTGATGTTGCATGCAATATAGATGCAGCTTAGATAAAAACCAAGACAGTGTTTTGTATATATCCCTGCTTGATAACATCAATTACATTATAACAGTTTACTTAGAATTTATTTGTAGCAATCGTCTCTGCTTTGACCTTTAACGCGTTTGTCTCTCTCTGCATATGGGACAACATTGACAGTTCATAATCTAATTTTATTGATCTACCAGGTACAACACTTGCGTCTTTATCACTAATTCTTGCGTCTTGATGAGTGTGAACTTATGGACTGATTGTGCTTGTTTATTGGTTAGGCTTTTCGCTTCGTAAAGAATCATATTGACCTCTTATTTAAATGTTTCAACCAATCAACCGACCATTTACAGACCAAAGTGAAAAGCTAAGAAATGGTGCTCGTGTCTCGACAAAAATCATTATGATAACAGATGGGAAACCAACCGAGTCAGACTTGGTTGCTGGACCAGACATAGAGGACTCCAGCAAAATAGACGAGGTAAGCGATATAGTACTGTTATACTGTGTCAATACAAAGCTTGTTTCATGCGTGTTTTCTTTCAACACATGGCAAGGTTTGGAAGAATAGAAAGCTGTCTTGATTTAGTGACATGATTGCGTTTGAATGGTTTGAAACATGTGAGCTAACGTTTACTTGTAAATCCAAAATTCGAAAACTTTGAAATCATTTCAATAACATACGACGAGAAGATGTGAAATGTTTTGCAAATTTTCTCCTCTCCTACATTTACTTCAAATCAGAGTGTTTGTCGGAGACCTTGGTCATGTGTACATAAGGCAATATCATACAAGGATGAAAGTCGTTAAAAGTTCTCCGCTTACGAATGCATAATTTCTTCATTCGATCTGGTTTCAGACAAAAGCAAAGATCTTACAAGAAATGGAAAACTTTCGAAAAAATCGAATGGATGTATTCTTTGTTCCTGTAGGAGCCTCAGACATTGTAAGTACAAACCTGGTGGAACTGAGATTTTGTAAGTACGAACCTGAGGGAACTCGGACATTGTACGTACGAATCTGAGGGAATATGGCGACAGTAAGTACGAACCTGAGGGACTCTGGACATTGTAAGTACGAACCGAAGGAACTCGGAC
The DNA here is from genome assembly GCA_022818135.1 of Saxidomus purpurata. Lineage (NCBI taxonomy): Eukaryota > Metazoa > Mollusca > Bivalvia > Venerida > Veneridae > Saxidomus > Saxidomus purpurata. The sequence continues at coordinate 45,052,993 of JAFMSR010000007.1, forward strand.
ATTGTAAGTATGAACCTGAGGCACCTCCGACGTTGAAACTACGAACCCGAGAGACCTCGGACATCGTAAGTCCGAAACTGACATTTTTGACTCAAGCGAATGATAATGTTTTAAAATGGAAATATAATCATCTCAAACTGGCATTGTATTATGAGACCCACGTGACACTGTATCGTTACTGTTTAAAACGTATAAAGAATTAAACATGATCTTTGATTCCGAAAACACTCATACATAGCTATTTCCAGATCCTCACATAACGTGATATACATGTATAAACTTTCTTATGTGATAAATTGAAATATCGGTCATGTGTTTGTATTTAACACATAACCGCTATACCAAAAAAGCCCCCTGGTCAGAAACCGGATACAGGTACATATATTACGTCTTTGGTGGAATGAAAAAGTGAATAAAGCCCCGTTGAAATTGAGGATTGCAAATGTAGTATACGTTTTATTACTTTAGGGTAAGTAAATCAAATTAAATGTTTTGAAAAAAATCTTACTTAGTACAATTCATGTACACTTTAGTCAACTGTTTCAAACTCATCAAGGGGTTTGTATCTACCTTCAAGTTGTCATATTCACAAAAGGCTGTATTGTACATGTGTATGTTCTTTGAACAGGGATATATTTCTATATACCCATTTGTATAGCATAACATTGCCTATGTACAAATTTAACATTGAATACGATGTAACAGATATGAATCAAATTACTCTCTTATAGGCCCATCAACATGTAAACGAGGGAGTGTCCTGGACCACTGGTCAGCTTTTAGTTTACTTAATAAAGGACTGAAAGACATCATTTAGACTGAATGTTCTTGATTAACACTTTAGAATAAACATTAATCTTAGAAAAAAATCATATTCCTTTATATAATGCAAATTAGGTTTATACATTTATTTAATGCTCACTTATTCATTCAGTTTGTTAGATTATGACACAATGGTCTTAGTTTGATGAAATATATTAACCCGTGTCCGATGAACGCATTTGTAGTATATTATCTTAATCGTAAGAGTTTTAATGAAAAAATAAATTTATTTGAAAATGTATTATTTTTTCGTAAGATTTTTCTCAGAACGATGGTTACTTGCTCTGAGGGCATGATGTTGAACTTCAAATCTGGAAGGCGAGTCGCAAAGAGGCAATATCTAAGTGTAAGTACATGCAATGTGTCATTTGTACCTGTTACCATAGTTAACAACAGTCTTCTGAAATAATACAGTTACAGAATATCCCTAATAAGGAAGTATTCTATACATTGCTAGAAGTTGCTGTTTAAGTCATATTGAATACGGATTGCAAGAAGGGCAGTATACTATTAAATACTGTTCCTTGGATACGCCGACATCCTTTCCTCCGTCAGAAACTTTATCAGCACCCTTTCCTGCGTCAAAAACTTTATCAGCACCCTTGCCTGCGTCAGAAACTTTATCGGCACGATTTCACCGTCAGAAAAACTTTGTCCGCACAATATCCTGCGTCAGAAACTTTATCGGCACCCTTTTCTCTGTCACAAACTTTATCATTCCTTATACAATGTATAAAAGGGCAGGACGTTGAAAGCACCTGCACCTATGAACCTCCAGCTGTGACAGTAACAGAGGTTAACACATTAAAACTTTGTGGCTTACACCAAATCGAACGCACTTAGCATCATTTAATGGCATTACTGTTCAATAAGTGCAATATATGCTGGCGATTTTACAGAATATACATGTACAAGTATTATGAATTTTGTTTCAGACCCAGTTACTGGACCCTTTAGGTATGGTGACCGATGATTTGACACATGGGTCGGGTAATGACTTTTCACATGAAGACAATGTAAGTAAAGTAATACTTTCATTTAAAATCTGTTTTCACTGACAATTGGACGATTTCTTATTAAGTCAATATTATCGACATTATTAGACGGTAATGATCAAATTTAATGATAATGTTCAGCTCAATGACGTAAAGCGCTATTTTATCTTACAAAAGTAATACAGAAGCCATTTTAAAACTGAACGACAAAAGAAGTAAAATAAACGGTAAATTCTTTTAGCTACAATATTGAGTAACCAACATCCTTTATATAATACAATATGTGTAGGGCATAACATTGCTGAGCGTGTATTAAAGGCACAAATCATCCCTTGAGAGCTAATTAATGCCATAACAAGCCGATTTCATTTGCGTGTTCATATAAGGTCTCTTTTGTCATTATATGAATTTGAATACATTGTGACTCAATACTTGTGGATTTGCTTCAAAAACAACTTTATTCTCAAACATTAAAATCTTTTAGTTATTTTTATTCTAAAACATCTTTTTACACTGTAGGAAGACATGAAAAATATACAGGAAAGAGCTCGAAACATGCGCGACGATACATATGTAACTATTGTAAATGGAATAAATGACTACAATGAAATTAAAAAGGACAATTTGCCGCCCGTAGGAAGTCGTGTAAGGAGAGGCCCCGACTGGACGTACAATATGCAAGATAGCAATGGACCTGGAACTCTAATTGGCCATTCAGAGGATGGTTAGTTTAAATGAATTAAAAGCTGATGAATTTCCTATAAAAGTATTTCTGTAACAAAGGTTATGCAAAGGAAAATAACTAGTACACAGAAAAATGTCTTATAATTAGTATTTTATGTCCCAGCTATTATTTGCCTTTGACCATACGTCTGTGGGTCTGTAAAAAGTTCTGTTTGTGAGTGAGTTAAATCTTGTATCGCCTTCCAAAAGTGTATGGCAAGGAGTTATGAACCATAAAAGTATTCTCGGCCAGAATAAAATTTTGTACGCCTAGAATCTTTCTTGTCGCCACATTCAGTAAAAGAAGAGTTATATCCCATTGAGTTAGTGAAAAATTGTCGCGTGTATGACATTAAGTCATAAAATATAATAGTAAAATTGTTCAAGGTCAAAACGTGTGTACTTGAAGTTTGCCTGTCGTAGCACCCAGTGAGACAATTCGAAAAGTATATAACATAAAGTTATGAAAACATTACTGGCAGTTATGAGGTTGAGCAAACACTTTTGGTTTTGTTTGTAGCTGTACTCATTGATGACGGATTTTATGATCAAAACATAAATGAAAATCACGATTGCTTAATTTTAACGCTAAATGTCTTAAAAGCTGCTCGCCCCAAGAATTTGGTGAAAAAACAAAAATGTATAAGGTTCTTCGAACTGTCTGAAATAAACACATTTTAGAACAAATCACCACATTAAGGGTTCCGGTATAACTTCCTGTAAAGTATTTCTGTGCCTTTTCACAGGAAACTGTGAACGAGCATTTTTAAGCCAGATCAATGATACTCCACAGTTATGGTAATCATGATGTAAAGTTGTGCACCTGAGTTCGATTTGGTGCTGCACCATGTACAGGCGGAGTTTTTGTTTAATGTGGAGTCTCCTATGTCCTGTGGACACAGTTGTAGTTACTAATAAAATGAAATCAAACAGCTGAATGATGATAAACTTATATTATCTTTTTATCTATTTCCAATGTAATTACAAAACGTGTCAGGAGTGGAAACTTTGTTTAAAAAAGTAAGGTAACTAACTGTCCACAAACTTACATTCTACCTTTAACCGCTGTTCTTCAAAATGCAAAAGTAATAATTATGAGGACATGAACTATGATCAAATACGTTTTGAAAATTGTCTTCACAGTCGTGTGTT
>JAFMSR010000007.1:45057184-45209684 GCA_022818135.1 Saxidomus purpurata
GCCTTGAGGAGCTGTTTCCCTTTAGTTCTTGAGGTCTGGAGTTCAGGACAATCCAGAAGGAAATGCTGTAGATTTTCATCTGCTTTTTGACATAAATGGCATCTACCTGATATTTCTGCTTGATTAAATTTTGCGGCATTTGTCTGTAGTATATAGGTCCCTGTGACTAGTCTTGCCTTTACTTCCGCTTGTTTTACATCATGCTCATATGGTTGTACTGCATTCCATATATTGTGTACTTTCTGAATTTGACTATCTTGTAAGTATTTTAATGTTGATTTTTCTTGTAGTTGAGTGACCCATTCAAGGTATCAATAGTTAGAGACAGCTTTGTCCACCATCTGTTTCCATCTAGGTTTATTCACCGGATTGTTTATCAAGGACCTCGCACTTGGTAGAGAGTACTTTTGTAAGGTATCCTTGATGTTTGATGCAAGTGACCGGTCAGTTGGTTTAGACATTACTAGCTGCCGAGATAAAACTTTGCACTCTGTTGAATCACTAAGTCTGCAGATATTCATAAAAAGGGACAATTTTTGTTTGTCTATGATCGATTCAATTGGTTCTGCACCCAAGAGAATGTGTACTCCTACTGTTGCAGTTCTTTCAGGGAGTCCCTGGAAGTGCTTGAGCATTTGTCGTTGTTGCTTTTCTAACCTTTCGATGTCAGTTTTTCTGTTTTGCAAGACTTCAATTCCATACAGTGATCTTCGTAGTACATATGTTTTCCAAAGTTTGACTGCCACTTTTGGAGACAGATCTCTTCTAGCATGAAGTCCAGGTCCTCATAATGTGTACATAGTTTGCCGTGCTATTTTTAACCGATCTTCTGTGTTTAAGGTGTTTTTAGAAGTTCTTACTATACCAAGATGTTTAAGATTATCTGTTTGGTTGATTTCTTTTCCATTTAGGAACATTGGGTTAAGATGCTTTGCTTTTATTGGTAAGAGTTCTGACTTCTCAGGATTGATGGTAACCTTGTCCTTCTTGAAGCAGAATTCTATTATATTAAGCATGGACTGCAGGTTTCCTGTGAATTGGCTAGGAGTGCGATGTCATCTGCACATGTCGGTGCCACAACTGGGATGTTTCCTATGTATGCCCCTAGGTTACTTCTTACTAGACAGTCAAGTGTGCTGTTATTGTAACATTTATACAAAGTCGTTGACAATTTAGCCCCTTGCGTGGTACCCTGTAGCATGGTGAATTCGTCTGAGAGATTTCCATTCCACTTCACTCTGACATTAGCATTTCTGTAAAGATTTCTTAATAGTAACCACAGGTGACCTTTGATACCTAGATGGTATAATTTATTGAACAGTACTTCATGGTCAACTGTATCGAATGCCTCTAGAGCGTCAAGGCTAGCCATAATTAAGTTTTCAGACTGGTTTGCGTTTGATATTGCTTCTGATATTATGTAAGCAGCATTTATTGATGAACTTTTAGAAGTGAAGCCTCTTTGGAGAGGGTTTTGTTGTATATCAAATATTTTGTCAATTCTTTCTTAAAGTATGCTTTCCAGAATTTTCATAATTGTATCTGTGACTACTATGCCTCTGTAATTTCCTGTGCGTGTCATATCTTTGCCTTTTTTGTGTACAGGTGTCAGAATTCCTCCTTTCATCTCCGTTGATACATCCTGCTCATTAAAGATGTTATTTATAATATTGGCAATAACCGGCGCAAGTTCTCTGTGAGCTACTTTTATGTGTTCAGCAGATATTCCATTTTGGTCTGCAGATTTGCCAGAATTGAGCTTCTCTATGGCTTCTTGAACTTCCTGTATAGTTGCTTTCTTTATTGGCTGGCCCTGCATAGTCTCTTTTTCTTCAATGAGGCGGTTCTGCAGTTTTACATAATATGTATCTTCACTAGCAGCAGCTGTGGGCGTCCCCAATTCTTTAAAATGATTTTTCCAGGCAGTCAGTATTTCACCATGATTTGATATTTCACGATTATTCACCATTAAAGTATCAGTATTTTGGCTTGTGTTACCATTTATTTGCGATTTTAAGATTTTGTAGAAGAGTTTAGTGTCATTTTCTGCAGCATTCATAAGCCGTTGTATGTATTTTCTCTTAGAGTTAGCATGTGCCTGATTTTGTAAACTACGGAGTTTTCTTTTTGGTTGTAGTTTTGTTGTTTCACATTTTCGCCCAGAGTCTTTCCATCTTTTATATAATTTCTTTGATTCTTTCATAGATGAGCTTATTTTTCTATTCTATATGCTTTTTCCAACTGTCTTAAGTGATTTAAGTTTTCTGTAGTTGGGCATGGACCTACTTCCTGTTTTATGTAGAGTTTTTGTTAAATTGCACAAACTGTCCTCTGTAGAATGACTGATGATGGTATTCACATGTTCTCTTATTGTGCTTCTATACTGGTCCTTATCACATTTCTCCCAGTTTGGTTTTGTGAGTGCTTTTCTTACTTTTCTTTTGGATTGACTTTGGTTCATGCTCAATGTTAGAGTCGTTCTTATAAGTGTATGATCGGATGTATTCAATGGATCCATATCATCTATTGTTGATTGTCTGATGAGCTCCTGAGAAATAGAGTGAAAAAGGAAATAATCTATCTAGGATGAGAATTTCCCATTGTGATGCAAAAACGTATCTTTCTTTTGCACCATTCCTGTTGATAATGAGTGTTCTTCAATGAATTTCTGGAAAGTAACGTCGCTGGGTTTTGATCTGTACAAGGAGGCATTCATATCTCCAGCAAAAACTATTTTGCATGTGGGACTGTATTTACGAAGTAATTCTGTCATTTGGTCCAGCATGTCTCTATATTCCTCATCTCCTGGTACGACACTTGAAAGCATGTACACATTCACATTAAGTAGGTTTGCGCTATTAGTGTTAACAAGGATTTCGTTCATTCTTGTGTTATCAGTTGCAATCACCTGTATGCTTGATGATAGGGATTTTTTGTAGAAAATACATACACCACCGTACCCTCTTATGTTTTTAAAATCAGGTTTTGGTATGTCATCATCAATACTTTTTGCTGTGACTAAGTACTTTGAGTCTACTGTTCCTAGAAAGGGCGTATCATAGGTAAACAGCCAGTGTTCTTGCACGCAGAGTATATCAACCTGTTGTAATATATGTTTGAGGTAGCACAGATTTCCTTTAATGTTTTGAATGTTAATACTGCCGATTTCTAATGTTTCCATGTTGTTGTTGCAGCTTGGCCCTGGCACAAAAAATACTTATTACGTGAATTTTCTTCGTGTCCCCCTTGGGATGGAGTAACCATAGTGTCTGTATTATCAAAGTGGTTATTATTACTACTATGACTGTGTGGATGTGCATTATGAGGATTGGACTGTTGATTACTGCTTATTCTATGCATGGTGTTATCTTCAAGAGTTATACTCCTAGACTGAATACTATTATCGTATCTGTGTGTTTGTATGCCATATTTTCGTTGGTTATCATCAGGTCTTCGTACAGAGTCACTATCATCAGTATTTGGAGTTTGTGGGTGGCTGATCTCAGTAGCTGTACCGTCATTTTCTTGCATTTGATCACCTGCTGTAACATTGGCTGACTGTTCATTATAACATCTTTGTCGTTCTTGGTCAACTGGCACTACCTTGTTCGGATTGATCTTTTGATATCAAGTCGATGCATTGGTCAGGTTGCTGTTCACGTAGTGATTGATTGTTTGTGGTCATTTTCATCGGACATGTTTGCTTAACCTGGTCATGCAGGAAAATGGGTAGCGGAGAGTCACATCGGCTAGGGATATGATGTAAGGGAACTCCTACAAAATTCTGGGTCTGTAGTTGTGGTTGCTGCATTTGCCTATCTATCATCTGTAGGTTACGTGGTTGTGTATCTGGATTGTTCTGCATGGATAGATAGCTACCATATGACGGCGGCATGATGGTCTGTTTGGTCATACCGTGGTGCCCAGATTTGATGCATCATGGGATTAGGTGGGGTATATCCTGTACGAATATTTTGAGCACGTAATTGCGGGATCTGTAAAGGCGGATACATAGTATTTAATCTTGATGTGTGAGCCGGGGGGGCAGGATATGCAGCTGGTCTATGCATTAGCATTGTTGGTATTTGTGGTGGTATGGGCATTGTATGTATGCTTGGAACTGTGGCTGCAAGAGGTACTTCTTTGGATTGATTTACCATGGTACGATTGTATTGATCTTGTTTGTTTACATTAGATTGTAGCTTGGGGAATTCTTGCTGTGATATTAAATTTCCAGTTTCCACTTTGTGTTGTGTTTTCAGCTCTACAATTTCCATTCGATGAAGTATTTCTGCCTGCATCAACTTCATTTGGTACGAAGATTCTGCATTCTGATTGTCAAGTATGTGGTCCCTTCTATGTAACTCATTAAAATCATTCTTTCTTTCAGCTGATTTCTCAGTTGTTAGTCTATCAAGTTTTTCATTAAGAAGTTGGATGGTATTTAGGTAGTCCCTATTTGCCACTTCTAGCATAACAATTCTTGTCTTGCAATCAGCCAGTTCTTGTCCGGACGAATCAAGTTTCCATGCCTTTTTCCCTTTCCTGGTTGTTTCCCATTATCAGCTTGATTTGAGTTCAGTGTTAACCTAGGGAGCTCATTTACAGACAGGTTAGAGACCTGTTTATCTGTATTTGAATTTTGTGTAACAGGTGATTTGGCAATATATACGGTACTGGTAATTGCTTGCTGCGCTGGAGACCCGGTAGAAGTATCCTGTATATCACTTGTGTCCACAATAGTCACTATATCACTGGTTATTGGTGGCGAGTCCATTAAGATTTGCATGGTCTCTTTTCCATTTGCCGTGTTTTGTGTTGTTGCATCTACAAGTGATATGGAAGATATTTCCGATTTATCAAGAATACGACATGATCTGCATTTATAATATGCATTAACGTCTTCAGAATACTGTTGCATTTGTTTTTGTGTCAGATTTAGGAGTGATTCCAAGACTCACAAGTGCCACATTCGATCGATTCTGAAGTCGAAATATCCATCATGCAAACCGAGCACAGCATACCCGACTCCTCATCTGCAACATCTTCTTCCAGCAATCTTTCTTCATGGTCAAGTGATAATTTAAAACTTTTCTCTACGTCCAATACTACTGGTTTTGGTCAAGTGAGCTGTTTCTTACTATTTTCTTTTTGTGTGTTCACTGTTTTTCTGAGTTTTGGATTGGCGTTTTTTTTGTATTACATGCAGTGCAGCTTGGCATAGTTCTGATATTTGATTGTTCATGGGTGTAATGTTACACTTTTGTTTAAACACATTACAGATAGTAATGAGGTCTTCTTGGAGGAATTTATAATACATTCTACCATTTACATCTACTCTGGACGTTGTTGGGAAGAAATTGACCCGATAGAGTTGTCTTCCTCCAGATTTGTACTTAATAGATAAGGATAGTTCTGTAACCATATCACCTTCTGCTAGGTCAGTGGAGCTTACTTTTCTAGTCTGTGTAGATTGTAGATCCGTATGGTTGTTATAGAAGTCAATAGCACTTTGCCCGAAGATTTCGTATGCTGCCGCCGAGAATGTCATAACTGCTGTACCATATTTATCCATTAGCTCAATGTCGTTTTCCCTATTTGCACTACTAATCTTTTTCTGCAATAGTTTACCCGATGAACATCCACGCACTCTGTGGATCTGCTGGGAGTGTAGGGTTGTGGGGGGTGACGCCTTCTTGCCGACCTCAGTTTCTGCACAACGCCTGCCATCATCTAATTTTCAATGCTCAAACTTAAAAGCTATAAGTAAAAAACCCCGATATAAAATACGCGAAAAAGAACCGTATAGATTTAAAAAGAATGCGTTATGAATTAAAATTATACACGTAACCGAGTCAGATTTCTGCCCAGGAAGGGGTGTCGTTGTAGTTTTTATCTCCAGGTCTGGCTGGCTATATTGAGTCCACAGCCAAATAGGCCTATATAATATGTATCAATAGTGTTTCCCTGTATCAACAGGTGTTTTCACCTCTTTTTTTAAAAATCAGTCTTTAAAATGATTAAAAATATATATACTGCAACGCAATGTCCAGCACAGACTGCCTGTTTAAAAGCAAAATACCAGTGTCCATCACAGTCTCAACCACAGATTTTTATTGGAATTTTAAGTACTGCTCTCAGTAGACAGAACCTGTTAAAAAAGTTTTATTAAAAGTTTAAAAGTAAAAGACCAGTTTCTACCACATTATCCATCACAGTCTTTCATAATTTCTATTGATTATCGGACGACCTGAAATCAGCTGTTCATCAGCTGGCTTTTTTCCCGCCACGCGGCCCTTGGCTGAATCACGTAAATCACTATTCAGCGAGTCTTATTGCTAGCTACACCTTACACACTTTTTACCAACTCTTTATCTACACTAATTATAGGTATATCACCATCGAACATCAGTATTACTCAGTGAATTAAAACAATGTTTTAAGAACTAAAACTAAAACTCGTGCAACTTTATACATTAATTATAACAACTCTTACAAAAATGATAAAGGTCGTATTAAGCAGCATAAAAACAGCTTTCTTTCTGTGGAAAATATTTCTTACTTCTTCATAAGAATGAAAACCCTCTTGTGATGAAACCAAATTAAATTTGTGTATCTATGCTAAAAGTAAACACCAGTTGAGTTAATTCAATTTACTGTCCAAACGTTTTTCTCTCCCACCTTCTTCGCATTTTCTTTACAAAAAATGTATTGTTAAATGTACGCGAGTGTTGTAAGAGAAACAAAAAATGATATCAATAGAATAATCCTCTGTGAAAAACTTCAATACTTTTAAAAATTACAATACTGTGTTTATTTAACCTCTAGTTGTGTTATTGCTTTCTTACTAACTTCTATATTACCTCTCCATTTTAATAAATTTTAATTTAGTTTATTTTCCGTCTTTCCCTAAATATACGTTTACTTTGGACCTACTCCCTAATTTCCAATGATTCATCGCTCAAAGCTAATTTCGGGCAAATATTGTTCTGTTTAGCTGTGCTCTTTCAAGAAACCCCAGTCATACATACATGTAGAACGAATGCATACATGGTAGTTTGATACAAAGTATGTGTTATCATGTTTCAAATTTATCAGGGTACAATTCCTCTCCATTTCAATAAATCTAAATTTAGTTTATTTTCCGTCTTTCCCTAAATATATGTTTACTTCGGACCTACTCCCTAATTTCTAACGAGTCCTCGCTATTTCGGGCAGATATTATTCTGTTTAGCGGTGCTCTTTCATGAAAATCCTGTCAAACATACATGTGACATGAATTTATACATTGTAGTTTGATACAAAGTATGTGTTATCATCTTTAAAATTTATGAGGGTGCTGTTCCATATTCGGCCTGTTAAACATAGATGCAAAGATGTATGAAAATGCGATAATTATGCATACTACTTTTGAATTTACATAGTACTAAATGTACAAATCGATTCTACTGAACAAGTTGGCAGTTGTTAATCAAAGAATAATATTTATTTCTGATCTTCACAATTTCTTGGCTGTAAACTCGATGATAAGAAGTGTTTTATGGGAAAAACAGCTCTGGGCGAGATATTTCAGGTACATGTTCTTTTTAATTTTGTACACAATGACTTAGTAAAACAAAAAGGTTGATCTTCTGATTGAGTTATACCAAGAGAAGGAACAGCTATATAATACAAGTGCAAAAGACTATCACAATAAACAAAAAAAGAGTTTTTAAGATGAAATTTAAAAGACATTTAAATATATATTGGTCATGCAATGATAAAAATAATCATAAAGATATTTTTATTTCACTAAGAACACTTATTGCATTTCTTTTTAAACATAATCCATAAAGTTCATATTTTCTTCAAATATTCAAAATCTTCGTTTGGTAAAGACAGTATTGTGTGCTGGTGACATCTTCCCGCTATTTTGTGATTAATTGTCAAAGCAATTCTTGCTAGATCTTGTGTAAAAAAAGTTCTTGTACCAGCCATAACTTTAACTTACATGTATCTTAATGTCTTGTTCAAGAAACTTATTTATACATAATATGTAGATCGTGTCTAACAATGAGTTTGTAAAGTAAATTTATTAAGTTCAATGTGATAATTGTTTTAACTTACATACCAAAGCAGTATTTTAATCACTGTGTGTTATAGTTGATGTCTTTGTTATTCAAAATTCAAAGACATGTTTATATCTTATACTATTTCATACCTTAATAATGACAAATGTAATTATATAAGTACTTTTACTTTAGTACAGTATATTAATGTAACTTGAATATTGAATATTTATTTTATGTCAACAGTCTTCTTGCCTAAGTCTGAATTGTCAATGAGATATTTCAAAAGCATATATAATAATTATTATTATGTACAGTCATTGATGTAAGGATAAGAATCATTGGAGACAACGTAGAAGCAGACAGGGCTCTTGCAGAGGCACTGAAAGAAGGTAACACTAGAACAAAGATTCAAAAGGAAGTGGAATCAATTAGTGACGACACGCGGCAAATGAGAATGGATGTCGAAAGTCAAACCAGTGGTTCCATTCTGTTTAAGCTGACAAGTTGTTCATTAAAATCTTTAGTCTTTTTAGCGGACTATTTAAGTAGTACTACTATTGACAGACGTCTCCAAGGCATCGCAGATGCACTGGAACAAACGATAGATGGAAGCGTTGCACTTGGGGTCACAATACCTCCAGAGACGCAGCAGCATATTATAAATACACTAGGTGTGTATATACCTTGATAACTTTAGCATACCTGTAGTTCTAAGCATTGTTTCCGATGAGATATGGCTAAATGACAAACACAGAAACTTATTGTAGCTAACATTTTAAACATACATTGTTCTATACTTTTAACTCTAAATCACTTTACCGTAATTGTGTCTGCATAGCTATTCATACAGGGCTTTCAAACAATCTATAATACTATGAGCGACTTCGTGAATCATTATCTTCATAGCATTTGTTCAGTCGACTGCTAGTTGTGAGCGTTGCAATGAATGATTCATACATTTGTAATGGTCTTTCAGCTTTCGTCATTTTATCTGACATAGCTAAGTCCTACCCCCATGTCCCAGCTTGTTTCTAGTATAAAACTGTTCAGTTGCCCAGTTCAGATTATGTTCGCATCTTTTCTCATCTAGAAGGAAGAACATCAATTACAGAGAATGTTACTGAGGAACCTGAATCCTATACTGTCTTTCATACATCTGTTTTTGTTTTTTTTTGTTTTTTATTAAGCTTTGTCTTTTTCAGTTTTGTAAGGAGCTTTAAAGAAACCAGCAGACAACTGTCCAATTGGACTGTATTTTTGAAATACATATGAACTCTCTTAATTCAACCACTCCACTGGTCTTTATCTGGAATTTAAATGTAACATAAAAAACGAAATTTATCTCATTAAAAGATCTTTACACCAATATATTCAAGCAACACTGCGGGGGATTTATAGGTTTAGTATTGGTAAAGCATCAACAAACAAAATTGTAACTGAACAAGATCAGTGCGAGATAGTTGCTAAGACAGCTGATGCATGAAGATTATTAAAAGACTAATAGGGTGACAACGTGACCGGAACACATTCATTATTGCCAACACATGAGTCTAAGATAGTTTCAACCATTGAACGACACTCCCACTTATACAAGTTCATAAATTAGCATTATTGATGTTTATTATACCGATTCAAACCAATCTAAATGCTATATATTACAGAAGAGCAGTTGAATCTTGGATCACAAGCTAAGAGAGGAAAGGCTCATGGAAAGGTATAATAATTCATCTTGTTGTATTAAAACTTTACTATCAGACCGACTTATATGATCGCCGGTCATTCATTCTATTTAGCTTGATCGAATTAGTACTTCCTGAATAACGGCCCCTGCTTTAATCAATAATGCAATATTGAAATATGTTTACACTCTAGAACCCTAAATTCTTCATTAATTCTAAACGTATTAACAGAGAGTGTGTATGACTATTATAACTTGGATGAGTTCAATAATGGAATTGATCGGAATAGTTATCTAGAGTTAAACCCCTTGATTCAACAAACATTACGATATTAAACTATGTTTACACTCTAGCACCTTTATTTCTTCACTAATCCTAAGCATATTAACAGAGAATATATATAACTTATAGGTATATGATCTCGGATGAGTTCAATTATCGGCTTGATCGGATTACTTCAGAGTTTTAGCCCCTGATCTAACACAGATTACAATACTGAACTACGTTTAAACTCTAGCACCTTAGCACCTTAATTTCTTCATTAATCCTGAATTTTTTTTAACAGAGGATGTGTATGACCATACAATTTCGGATGAGTTTAATCATCGGCCTAATCGAATAAGTTCCTCCAGAGTTCTGGCCCTTAAGTTAAAAAAAATGCAATATTTAACTGTTGTCAATCTAGCACCTTCATTTCTCCACTTATCCTTATCAATATTGATGAAACTTGGCAGAGACCTGCCTCGCATGAAGATCTACTAAATTATTTAAAGCAATTCCATTCCATGCAGAGCTCTGGTTGTCATGGCAACAAATAGGAATAACGTTAAAATTCTCCTCTGAAACCGTTGCCTAAAAGACCTCTACCAAGATTGTTCATTATGACCTCCCGGTCTAAATTGACCCCCGACCGTGAGGTCACTTGATTTAACATAGGCTTATGTAGACAAATCTTTTAAAATATTCCTCTCTGAAATCGCAAGGCCTAAAGCTTAGATATTTGGCATGTAGCATTGCCTAGTACAGCTCCAGGAAGCTTGTGAAAATAGTGCGCGCTGAGTCAGAATTGACCACACCTAAAGTGTCATTGATTTTCAAATAGACTTATATAGGAACAACTTACAAGTTATTCTACTCAGAAACCACAAAGCCTAGAGCTAAGATATTTAGTATGTGTCATTGTCTAGTGGACATTTACCAAGTTTGGTCAACTCATGCCCCCGGGGTTCATACTGACCCTACCCGAGGGTCACTTTTATGGGAAAAACTTTAAAAATCTTCTTTTTCAAAACCACATGGCCTAGAGCTAAGTTATATTTTCTTTCATTTCATTCAGCCAAATATAAATTAACTAATTTACTAATCTTATTAAACCTTATATGTATATAAGGAACAAATATTAACAAACATCTGAATAGGAGTGGCCACAACAAGCAATAGTTTTATTTAGTTATACACACACTCAGTGGTTCCAAATGAAAAATAAAATGACAGCCATTTAAAACCCATGGCATTATATAGTGTCTAATCACTTATAACATATACAGTTGAAAAAGCACTTAGCAGCTAAAAGGCCTTTTAGCTGCTGTCGGATAAAGTCTTTTGAACCGTCTCCGCACTCATCTCTAACACAAAAACTCAATGGTTCCAAAACAAAAGGCAAAATGGTTGTTTACACTTTACCATAAGATGCGGAAAAACACTTAGTAAAAAGAACATCATTAAAAATTTTGCGATTATATAAAAAGTCTGTTTGGAACCATCTCACGAAAGTTGGAATTTTGATCTTGTCAAGTCTTTAAAGCGTTATCTGTGACCATGTTTACGAACGAGAGGGTAAATGTTTTTTTTTATAAAGAAGACCTAAATGAATTTAAACATTTCTGTTGGTCGTTATCTACAGATATGTTATCTTTTTGTAACATTGTAAACAATACAAAATTAATGCCCAAGCTCCATATTTAGCTCAACTTTTCTTGAAAATAGGTTGTCCATGATCCTTTACATGGTCAAATAGAACTACACCCATTGTGTTTGAGAATCGTTGACACACCACAGTTTCAGAGACTAAGGTATATCAAACAGCTTGATACCTGTTATTTTGTCTATCCAGGCGCAAGTCATAACAGGTTCGAACACTCCATTGGGTAAGTATTATAAACATATACACATGTATTCTACTAGTTGTATCAATATTTGTTCTTTTTTTTCTGTACGTGCTAGGGTATTGCAAATTTGTCTAAGTTTTGTATACTTCGTCATTTTTCACGCATGTGGTGGATACATATTTTATCTATTGTCGTTCTTATCAAAATTAAGACTAGTTTCTGTTTATTTTAGAAACAAGATATCCGAGCTAACTACATTGATTATATCATGACAGTGTGTTCTGCCGAATAAAGTCGCCTACATGTGCCAGAGACAAACTACTTGTTAAAAGTTTGCTTTGTTTATGTCTCTGTTACAGAACTTGTCATATTGCTGGTAAACTTTTGAGAAAATTAAAAGAACGCCAGCCGGAGTTAGATATTACGTCAAAAGATATCCTGTACGTCGAAGTAGCTGCGCTTTGTCATGATATCGGTATCTATTTTCTAGTATTTGATTCACAGAGTGTACTGCTTTGATTTCTAAATCTAATACTGTCCGCGTGTCTAAAACTTGATACCAACAAAAGAAATGGTTAGAGTGATCAAATTATAAATTGTAATTATATTGAAGTTTATTTTTCATGAATTACATTTGCAACTGAATGTATTTTATTGCAAAAATGCTTCGTCTTATAATTAGGACAAGGACCATTTTCTCATGTGTTTGAGCGGAGAAGTTTATACAAGCTTTAAAGCCCAATAGAGAATGGAAGGTAATGCTGATTAATGTGTTTTTAAAACTGTGCTATGTAGTTTTGATTATTTGTATTCCTCACAAAAGGCGGAAGTATATTGTATTGGTGTTGTCCGTCTATATGTTCGTCCAAAATATATATAATATAATTACATTGTAGGTACATGAATGTTTTCAGTATTTTTTTTTATATAATATTATATGTTTACTAATTTATTTACTCGTGGCTGCGAAACAAGTTTTTACAACTTACATTTGTATATTAATCGCTCTCGAGACTCATTCAAGATGGAATCAACATCGAAGAAATAGGGGCAACGTGGAATGATCTGTATCTTGCCTAAGGACAACACCACTACTTGGGCACTGGTTGGGATGGAACCCGAGACCCTCCGTTTTCGAGGCAGACGCACTATCATTGCACTAATGTGCGTCAGTAATTGATTCGTCGAGTGTGCCAAAATAGGCAATGCACATAGTAAAGATTGCTAATTCTACAGTTAAACCAAACACATGTGTCGACTTGTAATCCCCGCCGTATATAGGTCACATTTCTGAGGGGGGGGGGACTATTTTCAGCAGCCTTTTAATAGAGGCTGTGACATTTTATGAGAAATTCAATATCAATCGTATAAAATTGTAAACGTGGAGCCGCCGTGGCGCAGTGGTAGCGCGTTCGCCTCGGGATCGAAGTGCCCTGGGTGCGATCCCTACCCCACCCATGTTGGTAGTCTCCTTAGGCAAGACATAGATAATTCCATATCGCCTCTGTCTCTCCAATGTTGATTCCACCTGGAATGAGTTCCGAGAGCGATTAATTTAAGATGCAAGAACATGTTTCGCAATCGAAAATAAATTAATTAGTAATGCAAGATTTGTAAGATGTATGATCAAACACAATGTACTAATATATATTCTTGGTTACAAGTTATATTAACGTTTACTTCTGATGTGTTGACTACTCAACTAATTTAACATTTGGAATAGTTACACACTAGGACTTTAAATATTTTAGCATGAGCAGGCTGCTAAACAAATGTTTGACTACATGTTGTGAAACAAAAATAGCACATTACGACAGGCCTTCAGTCAACTAATGCCAGGTTTTGAAGAGAAAGACATAGATTTCATCAAGGAGATGATTGGCGAGCCAAAGGACATGAATGTCGATGTATGTATAATGCGCACATACAAACAAAACTTCTAACGCGCCACCTGCCATTTTCCTATCAGCCCTTCCAATATCTGCCGGCTCATTTTTTAGCTATTGGTGCACGAAAGCTATCATATCTTGCATTTATGAAGACACTAGGTAGATACTTCAGTCACACGAATTTCATAAAGATCGAGTGGCACAAATCATGTGGCAGAGAATTATACTCAAATGTTTAAACCTCCCTAGATTTCATATGTGTTTTAGCCTTGATACTCTTCCTTCGGAAAACCACTCTTAAAATTCTCTTCCATGTGAAATTTGCACCACTCAATCATTTTGAAATTTCATATAACAGATAACTACCCAATGTCTTCATAATTGCAAGATATGATGCCGTTCGTGCAGCGATAGCTAAAAATAAGAGGACACAAATGAGGACTCTCGGTAATTAAATAAAGATGGAAAAGGACAGGTGGCGCGTTAGCAGTTTTGTTTAGTGTAGAGTAACATTAGATATGCTTCGAAATGTGCATTCCCATCGATATTTTAATACATAGCTATTTTACTTCCTTTTTATTTGTTTCAATTATTAACATAGGTTTGTGAAAACAGTTAGTCATAAATAGTGTATTTGATCAAATATATAACAAAACTACAATCTCTTTTCAGAAGGGTTAGCTAGCATTATATTGTTCGTAATACAACAACCTCTGAAAATTAACCTCTACCTTGTAGTTACATGTATATTACTTTATTCGAAGGATCTATTTCAAACATCACATTTTTATGGACACTTGTACTAAACTTTGAGATTATGTATACATTTAAAGTTTTGTCTCTTTCCCTTTTCAGGTGTGGCCATACAAAGGAAGATACAAGAATAAAAGTTTCTTGTATGAGGTAACTTTAGCAGTATTTAAGACAAGTTACAACAGTTATGCTAAAACCCAGCCCGTTTAGCTCAACCGGTAGAACACGAGACTTGTAATAGGGGTTGCGGGTTCGATTCCCGGGGCTGACCAACTAAAATTGCTAATAGTCTTTCGGATGAGACTATAAAGACCGAGGTCCCATGTGCTGGCATGAATAAGAATCAGGGGTATCTCTGGAATTGGGACGCTGTCTGTATTTTACCCTATCCTTCGAAACCTAAAATAACTAAACACTTCTAGAGACGCTTTTCATATGGGGAACCGGTACCAACGATAAAATTCTAATATACATGCATTGTGCAAAAACAATTTTAATTGCATGTAAACAAACAAATGTAATGGAGCGGTTAAAAACATTCTACTACGTGTTAGCATTTTCCCATACGTAAAAGTTACCTCGCTAATATTGAAACAGATAAAATCCAGTAACGAACGAACTTCGTCAAATTTCATGCCATTAAGTGCATTGTAATTGGGAATATCAATCCGTTGAATTGGGTCTAACCAGGTTTAGACGCAACCCTTTGCTACTGCAGCCAAAATGATATGAAATTATTTTGGTGACACTGCCAAAAATTAATAATACACTGTCTAACATTTTAACACCATTTCAACACTTAACTTTTTTTCATAGATTATAAGATGGAACTTGAACAAAATACGAGCAATGTGTGACTCTGGTTTTAGTAATTTATGATATACTTTGTCTAAAATCTTAGTATGATGAATACTCCCAGTTTTTCATCCGGTAGAACATTGCTTATAGAACGGCTGAGCGTGTAATCTTAATAGTGATTCTGCTTTTTATCAAATTGATATACTTTATCAAATAGAACTTGAATGACATGGTGGTGAAAGAACTTAACAATATTTTGTCGTATAGACTTTCAGTGTTTGTTATTTCTACTTTTATGAGAATAATAATCATTTCCTGAACAGGTTGTAGCTAACGGAGAAAATGGGATCGACGTAGATAAATGGGACTATCTCTCTCGTGACAGTCTGATGCTGGGAATGAAAACAAATTTTGACCACGACAGATGTATTCACACCGCCAGGGTAATTATGGCCGGTGGACGGAGACAAATCTGTTACAGAGACAAGGTGCTCATTTCAAAATCAAGGCGCCGGCTTTTGTATTAATACATATTTCTTTGGTATATTTGAAATTTATAACGTAAAGCTGTAAGGGAGTGCATTTTTTAACTATATCATGTTTAATTTGTGTGTGTTTTTTTAAATAAACTTACCTGTGTTTACTTACTTTATTCTGATAAATTAATGTGATTAGGTTGGCGCCTAGGGAAATGGTTTCAAGATTGAAACGTGAAACATCGTTTAAGATATTTTCGTAAAATCTGGAGTTATAATACTTCTTTCGAACGATTGAAATATTTTAGTGTTAATGTGCACGAAGAAATGTTTTGCCTACTTGACCATTTTAAGGTAGTTCCACACCTTACGGCTGAATATTTCAACCTCCTTAGAAAACGGTCATATTTTGCATATGCAGTCTACGATGTATGTACTTTAATGTGATGCTATTTGATAAGAACACGCTTACGTGACGTTGACGTCATGACGTCGTCAAGCAGTCTACCCAATTTATGTGGGCGCTTATATACAAACGTTCGTACCTGTGGTATTTATGAACAGATTTTGAAGATTCAAGTTTCATTTTTTATGTTACAAGTATACACAAATGTTGGTTGCATGTTTATTACATAATGAGTGCATTTATAGTCAGTATGCCGACTATTGCGACAATTTTGACGTAAATAACGTCGTATTTTGGAAGGTACTCTTGATATATTTTGCCGTTTTGCGAAGAATTTTGTCCGGTGACCCCACCTGAAATTTTGATATATTGCCACCACATAGTAGTTTATTCAAATTATCAAATAAAATCGATAGGTAATCGAAGTCAATTTTTTGCAAAAGGTTGTAGAAGAGAAAATATTATTATACTTTGTTAATTTATTTAAACATGATGGCTTTCCGAAAGAGAGGCCGTTCCGTATAATCTTTAAAGAGTGAGTCCAAACTAGTGCCTGTCCAAAGTGAAGTCGATGCTTCCGGTGATTGTAAAAATAATCAATCTTCCTGGAGGAACGCGCGTCGAATAATAGAGCTTGGGTATTTCGCGGATCAGAATATGCGAGAACTGTAATTCGTCGGTACATTTGGCAGACCAAAAATTGGCTAGCATCATTCTTTGATGTCAAGTGCCGACAATACAGTTTCACTACAGCAGTCACAAGCGGCAAGCGGCATAAAGTAACCCAAGAGTTGTCGCTGCTTCGATATCAATACAAAGATGGCAGCAGGTAAACACACATTTTTTCACCTGTTTATTAAAAAGCATGTTTTCCAGATATATACTTTGAAATTTAGACTTCAGAATATCTTTTTAGAATTCACAGTTAAAGGGTAGCGCATTTTATCAATTTTACTTCTTTTTATGCAAAGCGGTAAAAAGCGATTTCAAGCTATTCGTTCTTTCTCCATAACACATACATGTGAAACGAAAGTATTGCTAGTATATGACATAACATGTACTACGACGACCACATCTTCAGGCATGCATATGTCTTAAGTTTAAACTACATGTTATACAAATGAAGATAATATAATTTGGGTTGAAACTACCCGACTCCGTTTTACATATGTATAACCGTTATCATTTGTGCGCAGTAGATAAGTTCACTGAGCTGCGTGGTCGTTTGGGTGAGATAACTTACTTGTAATAACTAAACCTCCCGCTGGTTAATTTTATCCCTGAGTTCGAGCCCCACTATTGCCATTTTGTCCATGGAAAATGCCGCAAATAGTGATATTAGACATCTCTGTAGCTTCGGTACTATTTGGACTATTATGAAAAGATATTTTCAGCCATGCTGAACGCTGGTGTTGGTGAAACCCAGATTTCAAACATTTTGACGGAGCTCAACATATCTCAGCCTAGTGCAACAACAATAAAGAAGCGCGAACGTGAAATTGGATCTACTTTTGAGAAGTTGCTCAATAGTCTTGTTCTGATGTTCTAACGGAGGAAAAGGCTGTCTTTATGAAGTAAGCATACTAATTCGCGTTGATGTCAATACTATAAAGGAAATGATCAAGGCATTGGCAGTCATTTATAACCTGTTACGCCCCGATAGGCGGTTACTTTTTTGTATTTTAGGACATATTAACGCCAGTGTCAACCGTATTCCGGTCATTTCCATAGACTGGCAGTTTATCTAACCATCGTTCATTGAAAGAACGAACGAAAACTCGATCTCTATCCTCCGTAAGAAACTGCCAACTTTCACATATCAAAAGACATGCTATGAGCAGGACTCAAACCCACGACCCTCAATCAATGAGAGGTAACAGTGATTTAAAGTCAGCGGCTCTAACCACTTGATCACGGAGGAACACGAGAAATGACTTAGAATATAATCTTATTGTTTCGTGTTGCCTCCACGTTTACATTATAATCAGCAGCGCTAGTTGATAAGTCTGACACCCGTAAAGGGTCTCCCCATGCATGTTAGTTAATGACATACATATTTTAAAACGGTGAATATCACATCATAGCCAATGCCTTACAAGTCCATAATTGTATATTATTTCATGCTAACTAATGAAATACTCCATGATGTATCAGTTGAATAAAAAGTGATGATTTAGATATCATATTAGTCACAGTGATAGTGATATAGGTCTGCCATAACTTCTTTTGGTGATGAATATAAATGATTCAGGTTTTGTGATAATAGCGTCGCGCTCATGATATTAATATCAAATTGTATTTAAGGAGTATTTAAATTAGTGTTTCTCAATACAACAGTTACACCTATTAGTCATTATAGAAGTGGCATGAACTTCGTTTTGTATTTTTATATATTTCTTTTCAATACACTAAACACTTGCAGACAGACAGAGCAAGTAGGGGCAGTGTCATGCCTAAGGGAAGAAACGTCGTATCACTGGTGGGGATCGAACCCGGGACCCTCTGATCCTGATTATACGATCAATATAATATCTGTGTCTATTAACTACATGTATGCATAAAGTATTGGCATTGTCACGCATTTTGGGGATTTTTAAATGATATTTGAACAAAAACGAAACGATGTATAGAATTTGGGGTTGCAAATAAATCTTGCAGGATTTGCAAATCAACTAAAACAAGTCTCTAACACGAAGTCATGACTGTAGAAAAATGTAAATGAAGGATGTATGTACATGTGCAAGGTAATTTATAAAAACAATTATGGTAAACTAACGAGGTTGTAAACAAACTATCTCAACTAAGTCTTACAGAATATTTATTAACCAATTCGTTCCTAGTGTCTACTAAAAACATATACAATGTAGTTTCAAGCAGCTACGTTCCGAAGCAGACGACACTTTGGTTGTCGTCTGGTCAGAATTTAGTTCGTCAGTCTGTTGGATCACCATTACGAATAATGCCTTTGTTTAGATAAACAGAAAGGCATAAATTGGAAATCAAAAGATCCCATTTTAAAAATACATGTATATGTATAAACGGATTAATTGCTGTCGGCGCAACACTCATGATCAGTAAACTTACTAACCGTAAAATATTATTTCTTTCAATTATCTATTTTTCAGGTAAATGAACAGCATAATGTGAGCCCAGGAAAGTATACGCTCGATATGTTTATAGGGTTGGGTGGAAAGCGTGAACGCCGGCGGACAAAACAAGAAACTGGACAATTCAAGAAACGACGCATTCAGTTGAAGGAGAAAAAACGGCAAGGCCAGGAATTTCGCGAGAACCTTGTGTTTAAGGCGTTGCCTCCGGAACGGGAAGTCTTGTGTTCGAATCGCATCCGGTGTGCCATTGAGTAATGACACTTATGTCACACGTGCCTCAGCCCGTCCAGCTGCAAATGGGTACCTACGATGACATTTTTTAAATGCCTAGATGTTTTAAAGTACATTCCATGTGGCTAATGTTTCCTCTCATGATCAGCGATAACATATTAACATAAGATCAGTGTTGTTTTAATATAAAACTTACATTATTAAATAGATTTATGACTTTAAAAATGTTTTTTTGTTTGTTTAGACAGCGTCCGGTTGTAAAGAAATAAACCATTGCCTGATATTGCAGTTGAAATAACGACGTTAACGTTACATATTGACGCACAAAAATAACGCATAACCGTAACTAAATTTCAAAATTAAAAAAATCTACTTAGATGACCTATTGATTTTTTTGATATTTTGAACCATCTACACTATGGTAGTAATATATTTGAAAAATAAGATTGGGTCACCGGACAAACTTTTTCGTAAAACGGCAAAACGTGTTCAGAGGTAGCTGATAAATACTACGTTATTTACGTCAAAATTGGCGCAATATCATTCGAATTACCAATAAATATATTCAATATTTCAAAAATGTGCAATAAAAAGTTAGGCTTAAATGTTTCGCGAGAAATAAAACTTTAATCTTCAAAATACGTTCATAAATACCAGAGAAACGAACGTTTGTATGAAAGCGCCTAAAGAAAATGGGTAGACTGCTTGACGACGTCATGACGTCAACGTCTCGTGAGCGTGTTCCTATCAAATAGCAACACATTAAAGTACATACATCGTAGACTGCCTATGCAAAATATGACCGTTTTCTGAGGAGGTTGAAAAATTCAGCCGTAAGGTGTGGACCTACCTTAATATGCTGTATGTAACATTATTTCTATTATTTAGATGTATTCTGATTTGTCTTTAAACCCGCATTACTCTATTAATTAACTGAAACAATCATACAACATTTCTTTCAGTCGGCTCAAGACTTATATGATATGTTTTACACAAGGATGACATTACACAGGAGAGCTTATCAGCATAAAACGCACAACATCATAGGGACAATGTTAGTACAAATGTATTACTATTAAACAATGAACACAGCTAGGTAAATTGCTGAACTGTAAGTACACAATAAAGGTATTAGCACAAAATTCATATCAATTTGTACTGACGTGAAGGGATAAGTTTCAAACCCGTTGATAAAATGCTAAATGTAAGAAAGTACTATACTTTTTACGGGCGGTATGACAAGCGGACATGCAAATGCTGCTGCAGTTTAATTAGTTCAGCAGCAAAGCATCGAATTAGGTCGGACCGTCAGTCTTAGAAAACAAGCAAAAATTGAAAATTGTATGGATCGTTATCGCACCTCCGTTGCAAACATAATTAATGTTTCATTGATTTAGAATCTTTGTAACTGTAAACATAACAGATGTACCAAACTTAAAGCACCAACAAAGCGATTTGACAGCGATTTAACTGCAATCTATCTTGAACGTTACGTTTCCAAGCTCTTTATAGATATACTCTACTAGAATATTTAATTTTTAAAATACTAGCGGCGTTCGAAACGTTTCTGGAAAACTGTTATAATTATCTCTTTATTAAAAAGCATTGTAACAATAAACAATATGCGAAGTCTTAATCTATGGAGATTGTCATGCTTATTAATATGTAAACTATGTGATCTTTTGTTTGTTATGTTTTTCAAACAACACAAATGTATTGCATTTGGTGAAATGAAATGTGATATGTTTATTCTTATTGTATGTTGTTTTGTTTCAAGTTGTCGATTTGTTTCAAATTTTAGGATATGTGATGCAATGCGTTTGGCAAACAAACACTTTCGTATCCTCGGAGAAAATGGGTAAATAATCATTGTAGTTTAAATTTGACTGTATAACATTGAGCTTATCGAGATGAAAATATGAGAGAATAGCCATACGTCGTGAGAAATTCAATCCATAGACATTCGATCCTTTTATTGTGAAAGATATCTGCCTGGTTGGATAGAACTTCTGGTCCAGAAAGTTCTTGTACTTACATCACACATTGCATGCAGTAACTACTGTGACACATGTGTATCACGGTAGATCACAAACCCGTTAGCCTGTGGCTAGAACCCATTCCATGCGTGTCCATTTTGTATTGATGAATTATGAGAGTACGCATAGCGTTGTCACTCTAGCTTTACATCGTTCTGGCAAATTGCATTTCATTGCTTATAAAAGCTACACGGTATATGTATCTAAGTATGATTTGACTTCACTAATAATTACTATTATCTACTATAGATAGTGTGATATTAAGCAAACTGTCGATGAATTTAAGTTTACATTTTTAAATATCAATTTCACTTTTAAGAGAGGGGAAGCGAATATCAGACACCGTCAACGACATGGAGGCTTATACGAAACTGACGGATGATATTTTACAAGAAATAATGCGTTCCACGAACAACGAACTCAAAGAGTCAAGAGACATAATTAGCAAAGTATATGAACGGGAATTATACAAATGCATTACTCAGACTCAAGTCGATGTTAAGAAGGTATGTTTACACATTTGTTGTAAAAGAAATGTCTTTTCCAACATTACCAGTTAACGTCTTTCAAAACTTTTGTAAGGCTCTGCAAGATATTCATGATAATATGTTTGAATGTACTTTGAAAATCAGATAGTGTCTGTAGAAATAAAGCATTAAACAACAGTATTTGACACTCGAAACATTCAACTGCCTTTAATTGGTTTTATTTTACAGAGAGGCTGGATAAAGAAAAAGGCCGTGCAAGAAAATTTGTTCAACAAAGTTAAACAGAAAGGAATTGAATTGGAACTAGAACATGTAATTGAAATAGATGTGAGTACATTTACTCTATTAACTTATTTACAACATTTATTTACAAACCGGATGATCGGATCACAACAATATATCATATTTGTTGTTTTAATTGTTGACCTTAAATGATTTACGTACTTGTGGACTTCTTAATACCTTGTGTGTATATATATGTATGTGTCCAAAATATTATAAGTAAAGAGAAAACATTTACAATTAAAACAGTTGGCAGTGTGTTATCCTCGAAAACGGCCAGACATATTTTAATGTTCATTACAGTTTGAACTACATCCAGACGTCGTCATGATCAAAAGAAAAGACTCCAGAGCACTTCACTATATTGGGATCACAATACATAACTAAGTCACCCGTACCTTCTAGTTTGATCGGTCAATTTACAAGCAGATCTTTTCTCTTCAGAGAATCTTTTCAGACGAAAGAAATTACTTAATGTAGAGTTACATGTTTTGTTTTTAAAGGACCAAGAAAATTGTTTCAGGTGGTGAGTGTAGACTATGGAAGGAAAGAAGAAGATCCCGTTAGCAAAGTTTGGTTTTTCAGAAAAGGGGAGGAAGACAGAGCAATAAGGATCAGTAAAGAACAGGTTAGCTTTTTAAATCATTATTCACGTAGCACAGGTTCCAATTAAAGGTCAATTAACGCTTAAAATTGATATTTGAAAGATATATATTGATATTTGATAAATGACGGCGTAGTTATTATTTGCTAAATGAAACAAAATGAGGTGTGAATATGAAAAACTCTTTATCGGTCTAAGTGGTTTATAAATTTTATCGAAACTTTATTGAACTAGCTCGT
The DNA here is from genome assembly GCA_022818135.1 of Saxidomus purpurata. Lineage (NCBI taxonomy): Eukaryota > Metazoa > Mollusca > Bivalvia > Venerida > Veneridae > Saxidomus > Saxidomus purpurata. The sequence goes on from JAFMSR010000007.1 coordinate 45,080,335, forward strand.
GTTTACTTTCTTTAGTTTGTTTTGAAAAGATAAAAATGACTTAAATGAAAGCAAGTTGATTTTTTTCTGAAACCAGGTTGTTATTCTAATTAAAGTTTTATAATTATAATCATAAGTTTGTTAAACAGCAGTTATATATGTCTAAAACAAGAAACTACGTATCTCCGTAAAACGTGAGCGTACGATTTAGGTTCTATTAACACATTTTCAAAAATGATAAAAATGAGATTATTTTGTATACAAATCGTGTTTTTGCTAACAATGTGTTTTAAAATGATTCTATTTCCATAGAATGAAGTAATGTATTTATTACGTTTCTGTGATTGGTTTTTACTTTTTATTTTAACACACCTACTGACTAGAAATTTCGTATGCATGTTATATAGTCATCTGTTTCATATTTACATTGTATAAATAAGACAACATTATAATTGAAAAACTCTATCATTAAGAAATCTAGAAATTATCAAGACAAACATTCTGACCAACGTTTCGGATGATTGGATGTCAAATGTGGCCTCTCTAGAGTGTTCACAAGATTTTTCTATTAGTTGACCTGGTGACTTGGGTTTTGATCCGCGAGATCCAGATTTAAACTTCAGTTAGAGCAATTTGACCAATTTTCACGCTGACTGGACTTAAAAGCTTAGAGTTCATGAAAACATACATTCTGATTAATTTTCAAGATAGTTAGATATAAAATGTAGCTTCTAACAAGCTTTTTCCTTGTTCACGAGGTTTTGCTTTTATTTAACTTGGTAACCTGGTTTTGATCCTACGTTACCCAATTCCAAGCTTTACGTATAGATAATCAAGACAAACATTCTGACAATGGACTTAAAATGTGACATGGATAGGTTAGCTAAAGATAAATTCATTACCTCGCTTTCTTTGATAAATTTCTTTCTTTCAAAGGTCTCCTACGTGCTCCCCGATACATTTGCTGAACAGTTCATTCGTGTATATAGTAGTGTAATAGATCAACAGCTGTTTGATGCTGTCGAAGAGTCATTCTCAGAATGGTGCACAGAAAATGATATTGCGCAACCAAAGGTATTTCTTAAGTTCTAACCTGGTAAATCAAAAAGATGTACATAATATGAACGACACAATTATCACAAGACATCAAAGTATAACATAAGTGTAGATTTAAGTATCACTTTGACATACTGTTAATTATTTTTTTTTAGTAAACTGCCACTGGCCAACGAGTATCAGAACGTTAGAATTAATTCAATAGACAGCAAATTAGACGATGTTGACATTGTTAGTTATACTGGATTGTTCCGTTTGCACTATTTGTTGTTTAAGCCGTTCACACAACTCAACAATTTACCAAGTTTGAGGGGAGAATTACGTTATGTTAAACTATTACCATTTTAATTTACTGCTTATCTCCGAAAGTTTCATTTTAATTTACTTGCTTGGTAGAGGATATACTTGGCATACACGTTAAAAATTGTAATATTGTGTAAGCCATATATCTCACACTACTTTTCAATTGTTTTAATCTCAACAATCTTTTGCGATGTTTGCTTTATAAATATCATGTTCCTTTGTTAATGAAACAAATGACTAAACACACAAATAAATATGCACCAAAGTACATGTATATCCAGTTAATATTTCTGATAAAAAGATAATAACGCTCATATTATCTACAGAATCTTCTTTCCACAGTACAGAAGTTAAGAAATAATATTTCACTATATGTTAAAAGATCAGTCACAAATTAGTTCTTTTTAATGGCGATATAAAAAGTACTTCTAAATCGAGACGGGGACCTATGTCTTCTCCTACATGCAGTGACTAATGTCTTGAATCACTGTATCACGCTTAAAATTCATTTTTAGTGTTTTTTGTTTGCGAAGATGCTGAAAAGACTTTACAATCTTTCGGGGATTTTTTAATGTGTACATGCATTTCTATCAATTATAATGATGTCTTTTACTGTTTTACAGGACGCATAAATGACAATGTCACATTGTGTTTATGTAATGCTTTTCAGTATATCACGGCTCTAACATTTTAAGTGTAAGAAAGAAAACACTTTACCAATAAACAACGGTTTTATGCGCCGAGCGATACGGGAACATTACTAAAATGATGAAATTTTATGTCATAAGTGTGTCGCAGCTATACTTACAGGATTTGTAGGTTCCTCAAATGAAGAATACAACAATTAATCCTGGACAGGCTTGGCTGGGCATGAAAGACAAGTAAATTTTTAAAAAGCAGACTAAGCACCAACACTTTTGAAATTTGAATAAAACAGTACAAAACGGTTTGAAATTTGAATAAGTTATTTCTCTAAACATTCTGCATTTGTTGTTTACTCACAAAATATAGGCATTTATATCTCATTTGAATAAACTGAATTAAATTGGCATTTTTAAAAAAGCATGAAATTGAAGACAACTCCTATTCGGGCAAAACAGGCCTTGTATGCGATGTCATTTTATTGAATTTAGCGTAAACATAAGTAGTAACGACCCAATCAAAAGTGACGTTTTAACGTCATGTGTATGCCTGAATAACATTGTACTATGGATCAATTGGATTCACACTTACAAATAATGTTACTGTGTAGATAGCACATACATACAATAGGAATTTTATTTCTGTTAGACCTTATTTAATGATTTGATAAATGCTTTATTTTTACATAACATAACACTTATTAGTACATAAAAAATAGGAATATATAGGATTAGCCTTGTCACCCTGGCTCTAAAACAACAACGCGTTGTCAAGAAGCTAAGCATGTATGGTAACATAACTAGCTACTAAGTTTCCTTAAATAAATAGCCTTTAATGTTGGCCGAAGATTATGGAGTAAATGAAAGTTAAACATTAGCAAGCTTTTGAATTTAGGAGAATTAAACAATCAACATTGGTCATTTGTTTCTCGATGACGAAATCGCTTTAAAATATGCATCATGTTATTTCTTTGTTTAATTTATCCTTACAGGCTGAAATTCAATAACAATTTATGCAAGCATGTTCGGTTCGATTACCTTTTCACACTAAATTAAGGCCCTTTTATTATAATGTTTATATAGCATATATGGTACTTTTGTGCATTCTTCTCCGGGCTGTCTCTCAGGAACTACTGACAACAATTCAATGAAACTTCATAAAATGCTTCACAATGAAGAGGAAATTGGCATATTACATGTATCAGCACATACCAAGTTAATGACATTTCCACGGAGTTAATGTCTTGTTTCATAATCATATAATTCCGTGTCCGTCATATTTCTCAGCAGCCAGAGGCTGTTAATCAACAACCTTCATTGGAAGCATCAATGAATAGAGGAGATGCGCATATTACAAGCATGTTTTTATTCAATTATTTCTTATTTGATTCAGGCCCTTTCATGTGGCGACCTTTCACGCAAAAACCGTGCCTGCCATGTCAACATGGCTTTCTTTCGATATGTGTCACATCAATGCATGGTTTACCTTACTGTGGCCTTGCTCTCTTTATTAAGTCAAATTTGGCATTGTTTCTAAATTTCAAAGACATACCAGCTTTCATCCTTTTTTCAAAACACGTGTCTAAGAATACCTAGGTAAACGAAGAAAACACAATTTCATCCTCTTGAAAAGTAAAAGTAGCGTTTTATAAATGATGGTATCCAATTCTTGCATACCAGATCGGGATACCTTCAGTTTTTACAAGTGCTGGAAATTCTTATCTTAGAAACTTGAAAATCTTGTTCGCTATTCGTCTCCAAAACCACTTGTTGGATTTGCATCAAACTTTCAGGAAAGCATCAATATAAAGTCTACATGTATATATTTCAAACTGGGGGATAAAGTAAAAGGTCAGGGTCACAAGGGCATGACACTTGAAAATCATTTTCGCTATTCATCTTTAAAACTCCTTGTTGAATTTGCATCAAACTTTCGGGAAAGCATCACTATGAAGTCTAGTTGTGCATGTAAAAATTCAAGATCATATTATCAGAGGTCACAGGGGCCTTAAATAGAAGAAAATATTGTCCGCTTTTCATATTTAAAATCTAATTGTTGGATTTTCATCAAACTGGATGAAAGCATCAGTATGAAGTGTAGTAAGAAGTCACTTTGGCCAAGTTCATTATTTCCTTTGGGAGGGACAGGGGCATGGAGTATACATATGTTTTTGTTTCAAAAAAACAATTCTAGATTATGCATTGCATTAAGAGAAATAAATTAGTATAACTTATATTGCATGTTTTCGAAGTATAAATTCATTTTAAAGGGTAATATACATTTTAATTTCAGACTTATTTTCAATTTGCAGGGTCGCCAAATTCCAATGTCCGATGTATTAGATGAAAATGCTTCTGTGGGACAGGCAGCAGTAGACCGACCATAACTGCAACATCCAGACTCTTTACAGAAAGCAGAAGTCGATGTTAACTTAAACTACCACTTTCTTATAGCCCCCTTGAGCTCGAGGGGAAGTTTTGTGATTGCCCGGTATCCGTTTGTTCACACTTGACCCTGTTGAGGTGTTGGATGCCCGTTCTGAAGTAAATTATTCTTTTTTATTTTGGTATGTTAATTATCCTATCATTCAACATCAATAAATGCAATACAGCAAGGGCTTTCCCATGCTCCTGTTCTCACAAAAGAAACCTAAACACCCTTTGTATCAAAGATATACGATAATGTTTGATACGGTGCATTTAGCCAATATTAAACAGCAAAAATTCCACATTCGCCAATTTACAAATATGCTTTAATATAAAATGCATAATAAAAACCATAATAAAAATGACTTCTTGATAAGAAATAAAAATGAAAAAAGTAAATAATTATATCACCTGACGATGATAGGGCTGCAATTCACATATTCTTTACCAATCTAATTTGGCATATGAACTCCACTATTTTCTTTCATAGCTTCAAGTGCTTCAAAAACATTTTCCATAATTGTATAAGGGTAATAAAATATGAAAGTGAAGATTTTAGCCGCATTGAGTTTTTAAAATATCCCGCAATTTTGATTGCATGATAGAATTGGCCAATGTAGTTCAGTTTTACATTCCTTTTTCCATATTTTTATCGGAATTCCTTGGCTTGAATAAAGGTATGTGAAATAATATTGAAATGCATAAACATACAACAAGGTTACATATACAATGAAAAAGGTGGGATACATTTTGTTTCAGAAGAGATCAAGATAGAGCTACATGTATATATTTGTCATTTAATGTGTGAAAAATTACGTAGAAGCGAAAATAACTCCAACTAGGTTTGTAATTGGTGTTCAGAAATGTGGAAATATGTGGAAAAGATATCTGCTGGTACAGACATAATATTGCATATTCTATTGACGAGATACTTAAAATTACGCGATACGTCATCTGTTTATGTCATGATAGTCCTGATAGTGTAACTTGTTACTAAAGAGCTTATCAGAACATCATCTATATTTCTATTCAAGTGACCGACTTAAATACTGAAAAACAAAAGTGTAGCTTATAAAAGGAGTACATATATATCTTACATATATATATATATTTACGACATACACCGGTTTCCATTAACCGCAAATATGTGATCATTCAACATCCTTTACTCTCGAGAGGCCACATTATACCTAATTATCAAGTAGGTCAGACTATTGTCTCGTTGATCTCTAGACAACATTCGAAACTAGGCCTCATGTGGTCACAAGGTCAAAGCAAAAAAAACCTTGTTAATACTCAAGATGTCACGTTTGATCATCAGCCATTATGAAAATATGTCAGATTTTATGTCTCATCGATTTATAGGCCCGAGTTTGAAACTTGGTTACATTGGTCAAACCCTACGCCACAATATCAAATCAAATGAAACCCTTGTTAATATTCTAGAGGCCACATTTGATATTCAATCTGCACACCAATTTTGCGGAATATTTCTATTGATGAGTTCTGTCATGTTAAAAAGTGGATTACTTGGGGTCAGTACATGTAACTAGGTCACCAGGTCAAATCATAGAAACGCTCTATAAGCTGTTTTTATACCAGACCATCCTGAACGTTTATCAGAAAATTTGCAATGATAAACTCTATTGATCACATGTTGTCCAAAAAACGTTGTCAACATTCTAGAACCAATCGTCTTGAATATTACACGGAATGGTTGTTCTTGTGAACTCTGGGTCAAACGAAAATTGTTTACCTGGGATCAAACACAAGAACACCAGGTCAAATGAAAAACATCATAAAAACACCGTTAACACTTCAAAGGCTGCATTTGACACCCACTCATCATAAAAATTGGAAAGAATGTTGTCTTGATAAACTTAAGGTCAAGATTATAACTGTACATGTTTCACCAAGAATCAAAATCTAGGGCATCAAGTTAAATCGTAGAAAACATTGTGAATACTCAAGAAGCCATATGTTGTATCCAGTCAACTTGACAATTGATCGGAAAGTCTGTTAATGAACTCAAGGTTAACATCAAAGTTGGGTAACGTGGGTCAAAACAAAGGTCCCTAGGTATGTTGATCTTGACTTTTTACCTACTTTTTGTTTGGGGTTTTTTAACCACAGGTATAAAATTTGGATTGTGTGTATACTTTTGCAAGCCTATTTCACTATTGCCGTCGGCTGACGTTGATCATGACATGTTGACCTACTTTATTGTGTTTTTTAGCTATGGTATTCTGGTGAGCGAAACAGGGTCACAAAGTTCCCGTTTTTCTTCTTTGGAATAACTTGTGTTTTGAAATTGTATCAATATGTTTTGTGATAATTTGCATAAAATGTACATGTTTAGAAATTATTGACTTTTGTCATCAGTTAAGGCTTTATTGCGTTTGATGTTTAAAGTCTCATAATCAATGTATTTATTCTTTGGTTTTGTAGATAGGTTTTGTAGCTTTCGCATGAAGTGTTTCGTGCTGTAATGATATATAAGTTTGTGTTTATTTTAACTTGTTTAGATTTTATTCTTCTATTTCTTTGCAGTACATATCGGGTTTATGTTTCTTATTTTCACTTCATCAAGAGTTAATGTGGCATGCTGCTATCAGTCACCTAAGAGGCAGGTGTTTTTGTTTAATTATGTTAATAAAGTTAAGAATATTCGTTAACTCGGGGAATGAAAATATACACAACCTAAAGTGTGAGCAGTACAAGAGACACCTTTTTAGTAGGTCTCTCGTATTTTAATGCTATATCAGTGTTGTTTTAGGGTACGGGATTGTATCAGAAAGAATACAACTATTAAGGTATGATGTAGCTGATCTGCAGCAGCAGTCAGACCGTCAAAATACGCAAATAGTTTAAACTATCAAATATTTATCTATCTAGACGATATACTTTGTAGATATGTTTGTTTAAAGCTCATGTTTCTCACATGTATTGCAGCAAACTTCATGGTGTTTAAAAATATGCAAATATCACTATCTTGTTGCATACTTTATCGGCCACGTGTTTGAAAATGCTGGTTGACAGTACTGCATACTGCTTTATTCAATTACACATGGTTATTAGTTTCGCTTACACTCTTACATAGTTAGTGATATTTTATCTTAACAGGTCTACGTATACTGCATTTAATATGTGGGTTGATTTTGCACTTGAACAGTGATGCAAACAGTTCACTATAATAATAGTATTACGTGTTTGTATATATCATTGCTCATTTACTTTTGCGGTCATCAATTTCCGAAATAAGCCAATTTTCAGCTGATTGTCACTCTATATTTATGGTCGTGCGACTGTTATTGTTTTTAGTGTTGTATTGTTTAAATTTATCTTGCTTGACCGAAACAACATAATACTAGAATTGTAGCCAATGTTGCTTTCAACTCTTTTGGAGTATTTTAGTTTAAATATGCAATATTACTGCCACTCTCACTTCTTATAAAAATACAAAATAGTCCGAACATAACAATTGTCAAAATAAGATTTGCGTATATAGTGCGTATTACTTGCGGGTAACGTGCGTATAGCTTGCGTACTTTCATCGTGTATTTTGTAAATCGTATGTCGTGTATCATATCATATCATTCATCGAACAACGTGCACCATGTACTACACACGACATACGATTCCTGCTTTTAGATTTCCCGATGCACGATAGGCATATACGGTATACGATTCGATGTTGTATTCAGTCGTGAATCGTTTCACAAAGCTGACTGCACATTATAATGTTTAATTCGTTAGTGTAGTTACGGGCGAGAATCTATTCTGGGACATGTCAAAGAAAGTTTACACCTAATATTTGAAATTCAAAGGAAAGAATGTAGTTTTTCACCAATATCTAAACTGCTGTTATTAGGGCAGTATAAAAGGTATGCCTGCACCGAAACACCATATGGGGGGTATGATGTTACCAAGCTTTTTATTGGCTATGTGAAAAAACAGGACGAATCAACGATATTTTAAAACATCAGTTAAAGTCCAAGCAAAAGATAAGTAATAATAATTATTGTTACCTTCTTGTTTCGGGTAATCCTTTTGAAAACCGGCATTGAGTTAAAACTATGACTGATACTGACTGATAAGAATAATATTTCTATTCGCTGTCAGCAAGACAACGGGTCAGTGTCTTCGTTCAGAGTTGATTTAGCGAAGCGTGTTGACAGAAGTTAACTTAAATCATGCCCGCTTCCTCGGACTTCGGGTTCAATGTCATACCAAAGTTACTCAAACGTTTTCAAATTTGACATTTACTGTGCAATTATTTCGCACCAGTTATGAATTGTGGATCTTTAAAATTTATCTAAGTCTATTCGCTATTGTGAAGATGCGAAGCCTCTAATAGATCGGATCCTTTCTATTACGTTAAAACATCTAGGACAACTAATTGTAAAAGTAACCGTATATTTATAACGTGTACTCTGTATATCGTGTAGCGTGCGCTTATATGGTATATGGGGATATATTACCCGTCTAAACTTATATTACCCGAGCCGTTAGGCGATGGTAATATTATGTCGAGGCGGGTAACATATCCCCATATATCACGTCAAAAAAGCAAAAAAAAATTATAACATTTTTTTTTTCACGGAATTTTACTATACTTTTTATGTTTGTATGCATATGTTTATTTACCAGATCGATATACACACATGTTTATTTAATATACTGTCGTTATAAACAATGATATTAATAGTAATTTTGAGTGAATACATTTATTTTACAACTAATATCGGTGAATTAGTTATAAATCATACTATTTAGCTAAATTCGGCTAGCTTATTACTTTGTTCACAGAAAAAGAGTCATTGGTTTCAGTGTTTCGGTTGTTTTCAAAAGTTTAGGTAAGCGAAAACAGAAGTAACTGAATTCTATCAGATATCATTTCAACCTAAATGCTTGCTATTTCGTGACTGAATTTAGTCAGTGTCAGCCTAGCTTCTTACTTTGTTTATCTAAAAACTCTCATTGCTTCTTCAGATAGTGAAATCAGAAATGACTGAAATTCAGTCAGATGTAATTTCAATCATATTCGAATCGTCTTGGAGTACAGATTTTCCGATTCTGTAATAAATGTATGGTCAGTTAGTGACTTAATTCAATCATTTTGTTTGTGCATCTAGTTGTTTAACTGATATTTTTATAAGCAAGTACGTTTGTAATACATGTACTTAATGTGAAAGAGTAATAAAATATTTAATATCAATATCACGTCTTTGTTCTGTATAACACAAACACGATAGTTCATGTCGGAAAAACCATTAATTTAACGAAATTATACACGGGTATTGATATTTGAAAACAAAGGTTGAAAATGACATAGTTCAGGCAAAATCACAAATGTGTCTTTTCTCACCAGAACGTGTTCATAATAAGCATCATTTTATCAATCATCCATTGATATACGTACCAATAATTTTCGTAACTTTTGCGAAAGTATATAATAAATGCATGCATAGCCAAATGTGTCTCATATCTTCATAAAAATGAAACTAATATAATTACGAAAAAGGAAAATGTCATAGCGACCAAAATATTAAGCCCATTATTTATATGTATACATTATATTTTGTCACATCATAAGGGACATGTCATGTAACGTAGCTTCAAACGGTCTTAAGAACAAAGTTTCCATCAATATTCATTTATAGTGTAGATGTAAACCTGAGAAGCATGGATTCTGAGCGTTTAGACAACCAACAAATACACGCAAGTGGATTGAATGTTGATACATTCAGGCATCCGCAGGAGCAAATTACAAATTTACGAACAGAAAGGTATCCGCCTCTCTGCATGCTTTGCTCAAACTTTAATCACTTTACAAAGTAATTATTGGGTTATTACATCTTAGTTAAAAATGCAGGGTATTGCTATCTATTTTGAGTTTGTATTTTGAGTTCATATGAGGAATGAAAGCGCTGGCCCTTTAACTTACGTTTCACCTCCGGGAATAACTTGAAATCCACTAGTGCGAGGTCATGGTTGTTGAGGGATGAACGACAGTCTCAAACGCTAGAAGATAAATCAATGAATACTAAAGACCGCCAGCATCTTTTAGCTTTTGAAGCGATTGTGATGGCGTTAAATACAAATTCACACAAAACCGTACGTTTGCACATACTGGTAATTCCAAGTTAAGGTAGTGGGGGTCTAATGGACACTATTCCAAAACACATTAAATTTAATATTTATATGATCTACATCTGTTAACCGACTAGTGTGCAAAATTTAAAGACATTTTACCGTTTAATTAAAAATTAATTCCATTTTTTGCTACCCTACCCCCACTTGAGAAATACCGACCATATTAAAAAGTACCATAAAAGTTAAACTAGGTGTTTTTGCAAGTATCTATTTACATTTTTTTAAAATTCCAAGTTCAAAAGGTACTGCAAGCAATGTACAATTACAAAACATGAATTATAATTCTACAAGCTTAACATGTGTAACAAAACATGTGCAATAATGCCAAAAACTAGGGTATACAATTTGCCTAATTTTGCCATGAGACATATCACACATGTACATATACACGACTGTAGCAAAAGATTCGGAGTAGGGCCATCACTATTGATTATAACACTTTTATAAGTAGTATATGAATTGAAATATAAGAAAAAATAAAAATGTTTTACCGTCTACTTTTTGAGATATTCAACTTTTAAAAATGAGCACGGTCAATTTTTGTATTTTCAAGTATCTGTACAGCTTGATAAAATCAAGGAAAATTAAGATACAGTTTTCAAATCTTGTAAAATGGCTTAATTTTTCATGTTATTCAATTTGATAACTAAAAAAAGAAAAAATAACGAAAAAAATTTTGGCTGCTTCGGGGATTGAACTCAGGACCTCTTGATCTCAAAGCAGACACTCTAACCACTGCGCCACAGTACAAAATAGGTACAGCTATAACATCCAAAGTATTCCAAATGATCCTTAAACAGGAAGTACTCATTACACATCCACTACCTTAATGATTGACGTCATACTTTTCCGAGGCTTAAGCTACTATTTCAACGATAACTTCACCGGCAAACAACACAAATTTGAGCGCTGAGTGTTGTTTGCCGGTGAAGTTATCGTTGAAACAGTAGCTTAAGCCTCGGAAAAGTATGACGTCAATCATTAACTTGGAATTACCAGTATGTGCAAACGTGACGTTAATGCGTCATACTTATGTGACTGTCACAAATTCTCTTCGTTGAACGTGACTTAGAAGTGAATATTTTTCAACGTACAAATAATTGATTGCTCCGGGTGACGTTACCATGGGTACATTGAAAGTAATGCTTCATTCTCAAAACAAAATGATTATATTTATTTCAAATCCGTAACAGATATTTAAGTGTATCATACAATGTATATGTAATTTTCAATCCTGTTGAATAAAGAATAATTGAATAATCAGTCAACGAACTTTTCATACAATCATCGTATTTAAAATTACATTTACTTACAGAGACAGAGCTACCACCGACTGAACCAGAGAATAGGATAATTGCCTTCTTCGCAGCTCAAGACAGTACCAAAACCTCATCAAACGCTTGTATTTGAAAATGTTGTAACAAACATTGGAGACTTTCAGGGCACCAAATTCTGGTCTATATGCTTTCTTCGCAACAGTTTTAGGAATGGACGGTTTTGATCTTTGGTACAACATTGCAGTAAATAACAAAACAGTTGCCAATTTCAATTCGCATAGTTCAGAAGGTTGCCATTGTTCTAGAATGGCTACAACGGTCTTACAACTTAATGAAATATACATCGTTTCTATGAGAAATGCTCGAGAAGAAAGAACCTACCGTGGAGGCTACTCGATCTTTGAAGGTTACAAGGCAGGGCACTAAAAACTAAACATTCATAAGCTCTAAATGTACGTGTGTATAATAATCGTGAAACTCTATTGCATCTTTTTTGTGTTGATAAGTCAGTGATATTCACATTGATAAATAGGATTGAATCTACTTTATTTAAATGTACTTTATCAATAACAACTTAGGAGAAAATGATCGCTCTATTCTTATTAGTTTACACCATTAACTTGATTAAACTTACTCAATTAACTTAAAAAAAATAGTATAATAGATTCTATTGCCTACATATTACTGTTGATGGACTAAAGTTACAAGTAATAAAACTGGCACATACCTTGTTCGCCGTTTTCTTCAACTATCTTGTTTGACAATACCTCATTTGGCGTATCGGCGCGCTTGTTTGTCGTTCTGGCGTGCTGGTATGTTTATGGGGTTCACACGTTAACACGCATGAACAACATATTTATACAATACACCAATTACGGGGCGCCAAAACGACAAATTGCAGTGTCGTTCTTGCACATATGTAGTCCGCCAAACAAATTTTCATCCAAATGACGTCCTGATCTTTATCGGTTAAACGCTTGAAAAGATACGTGTGGTTTATTTAACAATTTCAACAGTGTTTAAAGTTTTGTCTTTTTATATGAACTGAAATACCACAATGTTTTACATACATGTTGCTCTTTATGTCTAACATATTTTATAAGTATCCTACTTGGGCTTGTGAAGACATGCTTGTCTTCTAAATTTAGAAATAAGGCCGATAATGTATTAATGTCAGCCAGGTGACTGCAAGTGTCAATGTCAAATAAGTTTAAATGTTTTCCGGTGGTTTTGGATTATGGCACTTTCATGTATAGCAAGTTTTTCTGTATGATTATATTTAATAAAGACAGTTAAACTACGTGGGTGCTTCGCTAAAGCAATTGCAAGACTTACACAAAATGAGTCATCATCTGAAACACATGCCATGTAGTAACCTCAACAAACACTTCTTTAATGAAGATGTGGATTTTGAAGAGAACTTCAATATTTGAAAGTAATTTTGTATACAATTCAACCTCTCTACAACAACACCAAAGAGAACATCAACTTCTGTTTGTTGAAGAGAGGTTGTTGCTCTAGGGATGTTAATTTGTTCATATATCACTGCTTTGGGAAATAAAAAATCTGTCTTGGTAGAGAGGTTTTTACTCGTCGAGGGTGTTGTTTAGAGATATTGGACTATAGTATGAAATGTAAGGTCTGGAACGGCGTGACTGCTCGGTAAGCAGTGAGTATTGCACGTGCGCTAAAGGATCATTTTAAACTGCCGTTAGTTCCTCGCAAGGTAATTTGCCGGGTAGCATTGCGGATTTCATACATTTCTTTGCCAAGACAGGTGATTGGGATACGTGAATACTGCTTCTCTGTGTTGTGGTCATTCATCTCATATAGTGCTGCTTGATGTCAAATTGCCATGGATACAACGGCTGAAGGTACTTTTTAAGTACTGCCGACTCTATCGTGCCGAATATCAGTTTAGTTAAGTTTCAACATGTTTTATTGCTGAATATACATGTACATGTACATGTATATACACATGATTGTACAATTATACAATAAAGACATTTTTCCTACATAAAATCAGCAAAAGGCCGGGCAACAAGTTTTTCAAACACTAGTAAACGGCCTTTCCCTTAAGGTTATTTATAAGATTGTCATATAAATTCTACAACTGAAACATGTTTACAAGTACAACTTACAACATCAATAATATAAAAGCATCAAGATGGCATGTGACTTTTTATGTTTATATATATTTGGAAATTGCACGTGGTTGTGGTTTGATGAAATGGTAAATAAGGTTTGGGGATCAGTAATGAAAATGAAAAAGGGAGGATTCTACGGTTTAAACGAAACAGTAACTTAAATCTTGAGACGTTGAAATATTTTTTTGCACAGAAAGAGCTATCAAGCTGTTTGTGTCCTCTGAGTGTTTATCAGAGTATATCAGTTGAAACAAACATTACAGTATCCGAGGCAATTTACGACTGCAATCAGAGACACACTAGCTAATACTGCATTCTTTTCCTATAATAATCTACTAAACAGAGTTTATTCGAACTGTCACTAGCGACCTGATTAGACCTCATGCAGAACAATAGTTACAACATAATTTAATTTATCTACAGGTTTTAAAGGAGTGAAATGAACGATGAATGATATAATGTATTTATCGGTTTCCAATATCCCAAAATTGCATTCAAGTTTGTTTTTCCTATAACCAGACTGACAAAAACATGTGCCATGATCAAGTATTATATCTGCCAAACTTTATTTTTCCAGCTTCCATACAAGAATTTCTTCTTCTTTCTTTTAACAATGTCATTTTTTAAATATTAAAGCTTTATTCTAAAGAATAACTGTGAAGCAGACACATTCTCACAAACATGTGATGGAATCATAAACAAGGAACAGTACACATTATTCAGAACATCGAAGGTAACAAATCAAATTGAAAACAAACTTCCGGTACAAATTTGAAAAAAGTGCTTCAAAGTCCGTGCAATTTAAATTCAAATTTTTACATTGTAACATGATTTACCCGATCTTACTACTTGCATATATACACGAATCCATCACCTTTATACTCTAAGCGTGACCTTTGCCATTGTAGTAGGGACGTGGGTCTAGTACTTTACTACTCAGTACACACGTTTTAATGAGAAAATATTCACTGACATTTTTCTATAAAAATAAGAAATTGAAAAATGTTGCATTTCTTTTGCCTTTGAGTATATATACAGGATTATATTACCTTTAAACTCTAAGTGTGACCTACACCTTTGAGGAATGGACGTTGACCTTACACGCGACACGTAGTCTTGATGTGCTTAACATTTGTGCCAAGTTATTTACAATCCTTCAAGGGATGACAGACCTGACCGGACAAGTTACAGACAGGACACAAAATAAAATGGAAGCGTTGTCACACGGACGGACGGTGCGATTTTAATATACCCAATTTTAGGGGCATAGACACGAAACGTTTGATTTTATTTTTGTAACGGAAGTCTTGCTGATCGTTTGCTTGAGACCTTTTTAATTTAAAATACATTTTATCTGTTATTTCCAATTATATAAAGAGCGTCCTACAAGGAAGTAAAATAATCATAAATCGATCAATGAAGGATTAACCTGTATTTGCATATTTTGTGCGTTTTAACTCACCCAAGTTACCACTTCTCATTGTGTGAACTTTGATAATTCATGATAACATTTTCAATTAGTCAACTATTTAACTGGATCAAATCAGACCTCTTACTAGGTGAAAATTGGCTCCATCCGTGGGTCACTTGTATTACTGACTTATATAAGGAAACTCTTTCAGTCAAAGTTACAAGGCTCACATCATATATTTGGTATGTGTTATAATCTAATGTTCATCTGGCAAGTGTGTACATTCAATTTGAAAATATTTCATCGGTTGAAGCTGGTTTATTGTTCAGATAATTAGCAAAGATGGTCAATGACTTTCAAGCGGAAATAAGTTTCATTTGGGACATTTGTTAAAACAATTTGTTCTACGAAGCAACATCAGCATACGTGACCAATATGTTTCAAGATACCAGTCGTGTCAAAAGACCACATTTCTCGTTCTTTGAACTTTTCAACTGTATTCAACATCAGAGAATTAAACTATTTCATCTGTGTACATGTATAAGAAAGTTCTTCCAGCTGGTTTTATTTCTCCATGAATTATCTCATTTAAGCAAACGTGGATTTACTTTTATGTACGAAAACAAAACATCACATATACTTCAATACACATACCAAAGTATAACCGACACACTGTAACCTATTTACATGTTTAAACCAAACGACAGCTTCAACCTTCACTTTTAGGATGATTGAAGCATTGCAATAACAATAATTCTTATCGCTATAAATACTCCTGTCAACCGGTGTCCCTACTGCTATGATCATAGTACTTTTAATTTTGATATCCGTGGTCATTTTTTGCAGTTAGTTTTATAACTCGAACACATATACATACTTTGAATTCTCGCATGATACAATAATAGAGTTCTTGTTGCTATCGTAATAAAGACTGATAGGGCACTTCAATGCAGCGTCCTCAGCCACAAGCTCTTTGAGACAAGTCCCATCTCTGCCGAACATAAGTATGTTATTAGAGCGATATCCAGATATGAACACTGTGCCATCGCTAGATACGCACACACCTCCCGCTTTTCGTAGTCTTTCATCCCTAAACTCTCTCCTCATTGTACCATCTTCGTTCAAGCAAACTGCACCATCAGAATGATCTGTTACGATTACAGTATCGCCTCTAGTTGACATGTGCTGAATTGTGTCGGTTTTAAAGATCTTCTTTCCACCTTGCTCTGCTTCAAAAGATTTTATGAGTGTACCTGATGTGCTATAGACGCTAACCCCATTTCTCCTAGATATCCAGAACTCACCTCCAAAGAATGCTATTCCGTAATAACTTCCATCCTGTATCTTCAGCTCTCTCTGCTTAATCAGTTCTTTACCGACCGATATAAACTGAAGTTTGTTATTGTTCTTTTTTACGCACACTTCGTTTTTCCCAGTGCAACAAATCCCTGTAGGCACAGCATCTAATTCACATTGGTCTACTATTTCGTAACTCTTATTAAGCCTTTTCACTTTTTTGTTGCCGTGGTCTGTCAAAATCATTGTTCCGTCTTGAAGCTGACATATATCAGATATAATGCATTTTGACTTGTCAGTTACCATTTGAACTTCTACCCATATTTTGGATTTCACATTATAATTTCTTGACGGAACCTGACTTACGTTTTCTGTTATCACATGCATTTCACCTATTGCAGTTGCTTGCATTACAGATGCATGTAATTCTACATTTTCTTTGAAGTAAACTGTCTCTATACCATTTAATTTATTGTTTTCATACACACTTTTCGCTTTCTTTACAGAATTCTGTACCAGTTTCGTTAGTGCAAACTGTTGATCTGTATCCATGTTGACTGCCGTTTCCAACTTCTTTCTCAAGTTTTCTATCTCTCCGATCGTACTTTGTATTACTGTGCTATCTAATTCTAATTCGTTGTGAACATCTGAACATCGTTTGTTCAGCGTCTCTGTGGCTTGACTTTTTAAATTAGCGATGTGCTCGACCAAATCATTTTCTAAGTCTTGTATTTTATAAGTTAACTCTTGTCTTCGTTTCTCTGTGGTATCGATATCTTTCTGTCCTTTTATTTTCGCATTTTCAAGGCGGTCTGTAAAATTCGTCATCTCATCTTGTAATATTTGCATTTCGTACTCTAACTGTGTTGTCGATACGTCATCTATACAGATGTGGCCACTACAGGACCTTAAGAAAGATATACATTGTTTTAAGAGTTATACGTACTGAAAGTGGTAAACTACCAGATGCGTTATAGTGATAACATTCCTGTTATAGACGTTTTAAAATACTCTGCGTAATAAAGTCTGGTATATGATTTCATTCATACTACAAACAAAAACGTTGGTAATGGTTAGCATTTGTGAAATATTTGTTCATGTTAAGGGTAAACAGTTTTTATATAGTTGTTACATGTATATAGTTGTGAAAAAGATGTTCTGTTGATCTATCCTTACACAAATATGCATGTATGACCAGCCACACATTATGCCACGCAGAAGAAAAACATAACATTAAAGACAATCGCTATAATTTCATCATTTTTTTGCAAACGTTGAGAATTCTATGAAATTTGGTTTGTTGTTTGGGTAATACCTGGCAGGTCAGAATATAAAATAAAAATGTAAGGTCACCAGCCTTATTTATAAGTAATGGACACTTTTTGAAATAAATTATTGAAAGCAGTGAAAATGACCCCTATCGCATGTTTATCAATAATTAAACTCTAAAGGTGACATTCACCATTGTGTTTTATTTCAAATATCAAGCAACTGATCCTGTCCATGAATTGAGATTTCAAAATATCTTCCCCAAGAAAATGAAACATAAAGGGAAACGAGTTTCTGTAAAAAAATACTATTAGTCATTTATCAAAGTGTTGCTATTTTTTCAATGTCAAGCATTTAGAATTATTTGCAGAAGAAATCTTCCAACAATCACTGTCTTGAAAACTAACAAAAAATGATAGGTAACAAGCCTTATTACTGAAAACCATGAGTTTTTGTCTCGTAAGGAAGGGCAGTGCTGGAGGGTACCAATGTGTAATGCTACTGGAGTAATACAGAAAGTTCAATGAACCTTTAATCGGACAATTTACCATATTGGTCTATAGTAGTCTTGAATGATAACTATCTGAATAAGTTCTAACCGATCAATAAATCTGTAAACTACGCAGCTTTTTTGTTTTGGTGAACATAGAGGTATAGAAAATGTGTTAATAGGTTTATGAAATTATATTTGTAAAGTGGATATAATAAAAAAAACCAACCAGTGATCATTCGTGATACATTTGAGACAGTATACCATGTCATGAGTACCACAGTACATTTCTACATCTCTGTCAGGATGTTGCACACATTTTGCTGTCGTTGATGTATCAGGACGTTGCCTAGTTTCATTTTTGTCAATCAGCTCATGTTCCTTTGTAGCAGCCATCCTCCGGTGATACTTGATACATGTTGCACATAGGTACTCCTGACACTCTGGGCAATATTTAACGGCCTCCTCTCGGTTACCATCCACCCAACACGGTGTACATGTTATATCATATTTGCAGTCGTCTGATGGGTCTGCCTCCTTTTCCGCCATTTCGGGATATTTTGGGATTTCTTTACTTTTAATGAATTAGTGCTGAAACAAGAAGCGCACAAAGTTAGAGAGGAATTCGATATTTTTCTTATGACGGCTAAAATTGGGTTTAAAGGGGCACTCCCTACATCTAGCAAACTATATTCTCAAAACACAGATCATGTGTTCAATAAACGTAAAATGATAAATAAAAACAATTGCAAAGAAGACCCTATGGCGAAAAATGCTTCATTTTACCACAATTAATCAATATAGAGGCTTTCTGTAATAAATCGCATCCACCCTTTTATTGTACAACAACAACTCTACATAGATTATTGAACAATTTACGGTACTGTTGCATATTTTAAACCGCTGATTTTATTGATAATGACTGGGAATACATAGCTGAAACTTTTAGGTTAATTTATAATACTTCCAAAGATTCTATTATTTATGTTTTGGATGTTATTTATTTTGACATCAGTTATAGGATGTGTCCCTTTAAAAATCAGTCAAATAAAGAGAGGTCACACAGAATGACAACTATTATGTATACAATTACACTCAGTCCAAGGGATCGCATTAAACTTGTTAATGAAAATTCATCTTTATTATTTGCACTAATATGCTAGCTCACCTGCATTTCAAGTGAGTTATTTATGAATGCCATCAGTTCCATTGCCAATTGCAGCATTTTGAATACATGTACCACGAAATACATTCGTAAAATATTATCACTTGCATATCGTACTTAGCAATTATGTTTGTATTCTCATTTAACTAGTTTACCAAAAGGTAACGCATGTGTAATTATTTACCATTATGAATAATAGCTACAAGTGCGTAATGAAATATACAATGCAGACGGCAACAGAAAAATGCAAAATCAACAGATTTTTTTAACTCTTCGAAACATTATTTGCAGTTCGATATATACGATTACTTAACTGTACATTTTTCATTGTTGGCCCAGAAAATCTTGTTCCTTATATCCGAAGTTTCCTTATAACCGAAGTACGATATAACCGTATTTTTTACATAAAACAAAGAAAGGAAAACATCGGGCCCCAAAATACTGTTCGTTATATCTGAAGTTACGTTATATCCGGAGACGATATATACGGAGTTTACTGTACCAGGAAATGCATTCATAAGTGCATAAATTTGCCATTTTTCAACGTTTATTTGCTTTTCAGTAAATCCTAAAAATTATTTCAGGTCTTATGCGAAGTATACTTCTTGTCTTCAGCATATTTAATTAAAGTGATATTACCGTTCAAAGTGCCCATCTTAATTTCAGATAAAACATTGATCAGTGATTTATACTCCTAGAATAATAAACATTGCCATTGTTATAACCAAAAAATAAACTTATTTCTCATATGTTTTTAAAGCATCCACTGTGTTTTGAGCATCGTTTTTAACTATAAACCAATGTGACCATTTTGAAGGGTAATATAACTTTGAATAATGATTGTGACACACCAGCATGGTCTGACCCTACATGTTCTCGTTACCTTTCGAAACTTTATCCGTTGACATCGAGTACAGTGACTTTCTACTGATATCCTATCTTATTAAACACTTTAATACACTTCGTTTTTGAAATTAACGTTAGTTATATTTTGCGGTAGATCTAACATAAGAAACTTACCCCCTATTTTGTTTTGTGCTCATGCGGTAACCTAGATCCGTATTTTCCGAAATTTCGTTTTCAAACCGAAAGTACGGTATTTCAATTGCACATGCTAGCGTATATGCCGTTATATAATGTAAAATTATATCGTGTATGCACTGGTGCAATATGTTCGTGTGGTGTAATGAATATCATATCCGCAATACAGGATCCTTCACATATTTTGCTGTAATTTCATCGTTAATGAAACACTTGCTTGTCTTTTAGATTTTACCCACTCATTTAATCTACAACACAAACACATTTGATTTCTTAAACTTTTCATGTTAATTCATAGCTGAATCAGGATAAGATGTAATCTAATAATCAGCTGCGGCTGATAGATCTTGATAACAGTAACCGGTAACATGAATATTTGCACATCGTTGTCGATGCATTTAAATCCAGAACAGTAAAAAGATTTCAATTTCTTTCCCGTCCAAATTATTGTTGCCTATGCGTTCGTTTTCTCCATTCATCTTCCCGATGTCCTTTATTTTGAAAATCTTTCAAGACACAGTCAATAATTACTAACCTCATATAGCCATTTTTTAAGTAAAATGCCTTAGACCATACGGCTGCCACCAAAGAACTAAGTAATTGTACAAATAAATATGATATATAAATGACCTTCAAACTACGACGATTTAATTAAAATCACTTGGCTATATATGAACTATCATACATGTATATATATCTATTACAAGTAATATGTATTGCTGGGACCCTTCATTTGTTCTCCATTATGGAATAGATTGAATCACATTTTTATTATATTTGTACGGCTTATAATGAAGGCATAGAAATGAAATATCGACTAGCCTTCTTTGTCCAAACAACTTCTGAACAGGAAGGCAAACAGCTTTTATTTGCGTAACCGAAACAAACGGTGCATTTGATCGTCCCATTTATCTTTTTGAGACTATGCCGGTATGATAGCAGTAGTAGGGAAATTTGTGAACAACTCTGTGTCTCCATTATAGCAAACGCTTCATTTTCAAAATCTGCTATATTGTAGCCAAACTCTTCATTTTCAAAATCTGCTATATTGTAGCCAAACGCTTCATCTTCAAAGTCTGCTTTATTGTAGCCAAACGCTTCATCTTCAAAATCTGCTATATTGTAGCCAAACGCTTCATCTTCAAAATCTGCTATATTGTAGCCAAACGCTTCATCTTCAAAGTCTGCTATATTGTAGCCAAACGCTTCATCTTCAAAATCTGCTATATTGTTGTTAAACGCTTCATCTTCAAAATCTGCTATATTGTAGCCAAACGCTTCATCTTCAAAGTCTGCTTTAGTGTAGCCAAGCGCTTCATCTTCAAAATCTGCTATATTGTAGCCAAACGCTTCGTCTTCAAAATCTGCTATATTGTAGCCAAACGCTTCATCTTCAAAGTCTGCTATATTGTAGTCAAACGCTTCATCTTCAAAGTCTGCTATATTGTAGCCAAACGCTCATCTTCAAAGTCTGCTATATTGTAGCCAAACGCTTCATCTTCAAAGTCTGCTATATTGTAGCCAAACGCTTCATCTTCAAAGTCTGCTATATTGTAGTCAAACGCTTCATCTTCAAAATCTGCTATATTGTAGCCAAACGCTTCATCTTCAAAATCTGCTATATTGTAGCCAAACGCTTCATCTTCGAAGTCTGCTTTATTGTAGCCAAACGTTTCATCTTCAAAGTCTGCTATATTGTAGCCAAACGCTTCATCTTCAAAGTCTGCTATATTGTAGTCAAACGCTTCATCTTCAAAGTCTGCTATATTCTTGCCAAATGCTTCATCTTCAAAGTCTGCTATATTGTAGCCAAACGCTTCATCTTCAAAATCTGCTTTATTGTAGCCAAACGCTTCATCTTAAAAATCTGCTATATTGTAGTCAAACGCTTCATCTTCAAAGTTTGCTATATTGTAGCCAAACGCTTCATCTTCAAAATCTGCTATATTGTAGCCAAACGCTTAATCTTCAAAGTCTGCTATATTGTAGCCAAACGCTTCATCTTCAAAATCTTCTTTATTGTAGCCAAACGCTTCATCTTCAAAATCTGCTATATTGTATCCAAAACATTTTCCTAGGTAAAGACTTATATGAGAGAAATAGTACCCAGGGTTGCCTACACATGCCAAAACAATAGTTGGATTTTGTTATTTCGGACAAAGTTCTATATCAATACATGTCTAGCTGATTTTAATTGGCAATTTTCGTAACTTCTGATAGAGGCTGCCCTGTTCGTGTCGTAGGTACGAATCAGATCCATTGTCAAATAGAGTCTTTGATTTTTTGAGCCAAAATTTGCTTCAGATTCGTGAACAGAATTTGCTCTTGCGTTCAGGTTGGCAAGTTATATTTACAGCAGCGGCACGTCACTCTTGGAATGCCTTTTTAAATGGCATGGTTGCACCGAAAGACACATTAGTAAATGTTTGTATAGTCTGCAACGTATGAAAAACATCCTTTCAAATGTTGTTTTTCTTCTTTTCGTTTATAGTCTACATTGTCAACCCCAGTCACATCAACAAAAAAGCAGTCTGTCCTCTCGAAGCCGTCACACCTGTCATGCAACTTCCTTTTTTGAGTAGCATTGTTCAGTGACAGGGCAAGTAACTGAAAAAAGTCCTCGAAGGACATAGGAGCAAGTCGGTAATGATAGCCGCTTCAATTTTGCAAGGCCAATATTGAGCCTGTTGTATCACGTGCAAAAGTTGAAAAGAAGTTCCGGTTTGTATCTGTCAATTGGATGGTAGTCATCCTTCTATGTTTTTGCTCTTGTACTAGCTGTCAGTTCGGTGTGTTGTGTGTAAACAGTTACCCGAGTTGACGGATATTTACATCTAAACCAAATGTTTCATGATAAAAGAATTATCGCTGAATTATACTGTCGTGCACTGTAGATTTCTAAATGCAAACATATCAAAAAATGCATTATGACACAAAAACAAACGATATTCAGACGCATTAATTGGAGAAATGACCTCACAATGTTTATAACGTTATATCATAAGAAATTCACAATCGTCATCTCACACGGGTGTAGGGTGGTAGATGAGATTTTCAAGGACTGGTAAAAATTGCAGATATCCCTATGTGGTATGTAAGAAAAGTGTGTCCACTTTGCATCAAACACTGCCCTAGTACCTAGTGGCCATAGTCAACGATTTTAAAAATAGAGGATATTTGTTTTATTTGAGTGGACACGAAATGCATCTCAATGCAAAATGATACAATTTCTGAGCTCGAAACTCGAGTGAAAATATGACAATTGTAACACTTTAAGTATTATCATTTACAAACGATACAATGCTGTAATATTTTTTGTGTGTTGAAACATGGGACCATACCGCCATACAGTTAAACACTCTGACACTTGTTATCAAAATTTCGATCAATATCACCTCAGTATTCGTTATATAAATGCACGCAACTGCACACTATTGTAATAGGAGGCGTGTTTTCATATCCGTAACATTAAGTCTCGTTGTGATATTAAAAGTTTCTAAGAATTACACTAGTAAGCAAACATCGTACAGGATAATAGTATCAGTGTTTTAAAAATCATGTTTTTGTACTTAGTTATTCTTGTCGCCGGGTTGGCATCAGGACAAGATAATTGCTGTAACAATACTGACACTATTGAGATGATGGTAAGACTGGAAAATCGAATAGACGATATGGAAAGAATACTAGATGCATCAGGTATTATAACATCTACTTAAACAGCTGAAAGTGTTATGGCATTTAAAGCAATGTACTAAATTGCATAGAGGGCAACATGAAAAATTTATTTAAGGAAGCAATTTTATTCAATTTTAATGCCATTAAACAGTGTCATATAATAAATGTATCGTATCTTAATATTTCAATTATTAATGAGTTAATGGAACAATTTCTAAAAGTATCCAGACCGAATTTCTGACACATACAAAAAATTAATGTCAATTTAAATTAAAGGGAATATAATTATTTTGTCTATTTTCTATCTAAGTGTGAACTATTTCATTATATACAAATTGTATGAAAAGGTCGTTGACAACATAATAAATTTATAGAATTAGCACACGCATAATCTTCAATGCAAAAGAATTATACAAAAATCTGATTGAAGATACATCAAACGGTAAAATATTGAAAATAGGTTACATTCGGTACACGACGAGCCCCCCCTCATTTTTCATTTTGTATCATAGTTACTTACTTACTTATCACGTGTCAAATGTTTTAATATGCCAGCTTTTGGGGAAAGATGCTTCAATTTTGATTTTATATTTTGTGTTCATATGAGGAATGAAAGCGCTGGCCCCATAACTGACGTTTCACCTCAGGAAATACCTTGAAAACCGCCAATGCGAGGTCATGGTTGTCGAGGGATGGACCAGAGTCTCACACGCTAGAAGACTAAAGACCGACAGCATCTTTTAGCTTTTCGGGCGTTTGCGATGGCGTTAAACACAAATTCGCACACAAACATTATGTTTGCGCATCATGCAAAGTTAATAATTGACGTCATGTTTTTCTGAGGTTTTAGTTTCTCTTTACACGAAAACTTCATCGGCAAACAACATTCAGCGCTCAAAATTCGCAGAAATGACGTTAATGCGTCATAATTATGTAAATGTCACAAATAGTTTTCGTTGTACATACGTGAATTAAAAGTTTTAGTGTTTAAGGTTTGTTATTGTTAATACATGTACGTACAAATAATTGGGATGAAATTTTCACGGATTCATTGAAAGTAATGATTTGTTTGCAGAACAAAATATTTATATTTATTACTAATTCGTTAAAGATATTTAAGTGCGTTATAAAATATATATGTAAATTTCAAACAAGTTGAATAAAAAATAATTAAATGATAGGAAAAGTCAGTGAACTTTTCATAAAATCCTCGTATTTAATGTTACATTTACTTACAGAGACAGAGCAACTACAGAACATGGCAACAGCCTTCTTCGCAGCTAAAGTCAGTGACGAAATCTATGGCGCTTATAAAACGATTGTATTTGAAAATGCTGTAACAAACACTGGAAACGCATATGATCCGACGAGTGGCATTTTCAGGGCACCAACTGCTGGTTTATATGCTTTCTTCGCGACAGTTTTGGCAATGGACGATTATAAAGTTGAGAGTTTCTTTGAAAAAAATGACAATTATACCATTTCTAGTGGAACGGTTACAGTGATCTTACAACTTAATGAATCGGACACCATTTCTGTGAAAAATGTTCACGAAGAAGGTCACGTCCGTGGTCATAGGTACTCAAGCTTTAGTGGTCACATTGTAAGATAAAAACTAAACATTCATAGGCTGTAGATGTACGTATGTATGATAATCGTGAAACTCCGTTGCATCTTTCTTGTGTGGATAAGTCAGTGATATTGACATTGATAAATGTTAAAAAATATTGGAAAATCGGCGTTATTGGAATTGAATCTACTACATTTACATGTACTTTATCAGTAACAACTGCAGTGAAAATGAGCGCTCGATTCTTATGAGTTTACACCATTTACTGAATAAAACTTACTCAAATGAAAAAAATTGTGTAATAAATTTTATTGCTTACATATTTATACATTTTAGTTGTTGATGGACTAATGTTACAAGGAATAAAACTGGCACATACATGTACCTTGTTTGTCCGTTTTCTTCCGCTATCTTGGTTGTCAATGCCTCATCTGTCGTATCGGCGCGATTGTTTGTCGTTCTGGCGTTGCTGGTACGTTTGCGGCGCGTCAATATGATAGCACGCCAGAACGACACATTTGACCATTATTCAAATTGTAGTGTCGTTCTGCAACATATGAAAATGTTACAATTTGCGCTCTTTTTTGTCGTTCTGACGTGATGGCATGTTGGCGTCATGCAAATACGATTATCCTATCATCCAAATTGTTTTCAAGTGAATTCTACCCCATAAACAAACTTCATGGAATATGATCAAATTTGGCGAAATAATCAAAGCATCAAGGTATCTTAAATTTGTTGAAGTGGTTCACGTTGAATGTACATCATGACCAACAGAAATAAAATACAAAATTCTTTGAAAGACCACAGGGCCCAGAGCTTAGATGTTTGATGTGTGACAATGTCTAGTGGTCCTTCATCAGGTTTGTTCAGATCATACCCTTGGGGGTAACGCTTTGCCCCGCCGGGGGGTCATAATACAGTTTGGTATTTTAACGTTTTTGTGACTTTTGAATACATGTATCAGAGTTACTATGTTTACACTGTAACTATAACTCTGACGGAATGCTAAATATCAATCTTTGATCTTATGATCATGGATTATTCATTAAAAATGAAGTGAAAACTGAATAAACTACAATATTTCTTTTAGGTTTATACTTAGAAAAGTTGTTGAGTGTACATATCAATTTCAACGAAGGTTTCGTAGGTCGATTAGCATTCAATAACAAAACAGCTGTAGTGAGTTTTTCTTCAGTGAGTCAAGAATTCAGTTGTCCACCTTTCCATTTAAAAAAAGCAATTACGAGAGAGCCTTTTGATCATATCCTAACATCTGTCTTAATATATGCTTTTTTGACAGTTTTTTAATGAATTTTGATTACACCTTCGGAAACTATAGCATACCTTATTTACACCAAGAAGTTTACATCAAGAAGTGTTAATGATATAAGCAATCGTAGAAGAACGTAAAGTACTGCCGGTTCTTTGAATAAGCCTCAGTGTGGTAATATTCAGATTATTTTCAAGATTATGTATGTGGTGTATGTTTCAGAATTGGTATCAGTTTTTAACCACTTCTAATGTAGTATGTCATACTTTAGGATGCAAAATTAGAGATAGTGGTATTTCTATCATCATCAGAATAAATATTAGGCTCCTTATTATTACCCCACCCACTTTACTAAAATTCATTTTTTCAATTTTTGATAAATGAATATTTCATGATTAAGGAATAACAAGGTTTTTCAGATATTTTGCCTACAGTTTGATTAAAACTTTTGTTTTAGAATGCAAAAATAAAAAATGGGGGTCAATGTGCATATAAGAAAGAAATTCAATAAAAACTAACAAATATTTTTTTTAGATTTGGGCAAGCTTTGAGATATGATGGCATAGGTCTGTAACATAGAACTGTAACAGGAACTTGTTATTACTGTATTTTTAAATCCTAACAATTCACCTTGTAATAAAACTTGAATTAAGTAAGTATCCTTAACAGTTTTTGAGAAATTAATATTTCTGTACCCCTACCCCCATTTTGGCATATGGCAAAATTTGTCAATTTAGTCACAAAATGTGAGGTCAAAATATTTTTTCTCAAAAATGTTCAATTTTTTGGCACTTAAATACTCCTATTGTGCCTTAGTTTACCACTGCATAATTGTTTTTTCCAGTTAAATCATAATATTTGTTATATTTCAAATGTAAATTTCTGGAAGTGAAAAAATCCAAAACCTCACCAGTCACAAAGTACTGATTTAATAAACTACAGATAGAATATACCTAAAGTATGGGGTTTTTCGTTGAGGTATGGTTAATTCTACACGTCATTGAGTCTATAATAATAATAATTGTGTTGAACTATTTCCGTTTTATTCTACACCAAGGACAGATTACACACTAGTGTGAACAGGTCTAGGAGAGATCGTGTTTGCAAACAAAACCGTGTATTACGCAATATTTTCTTCTGATAAGAGAACAACGCGGTGGGCAGCGGTCGGTAGTCAGTGTTTATGTAATTAGGGGTGTTTTTAACGGTCGTAACGTTTTTAAAACAAAAGATATTTTAAAATGTTTTACATCACTGGAAAGCTAATAAAATACACACTTTATTCATTATTTTCAAATTTTGTTAAGATTCAAAATGAAAAATTCGCAAGCGCGTAACTTACACTGTTTTCATAAATGGTTATAGAAGCAACAAGCCGTAATGCAAAATCAAGTGTCATCAAAAACGGTATTTTTTCAAAAGAGATATTTTAATGTGAAAATATGAGTATCAAGAGCATTTCATAACTTTTTGAATTTTAAAAATCCTTCAGATAGCAAAAAAGTTATAAAAAATCATATTTCCGTTACACAAGCATTGTAAACACAACTGTTATTGCCCACCAGTAATCTTATCACAATTGCCGTGTGACATCACGGCGATCTCTCCTCTTCGACTCTTCGAGCCAAAGCTAAATCTACCCTCCGCTTTATTCAAAGAAATGTAAAGAGCAGCAAAAAACATGTCAAAGAAACTGCATGCATCACACAACCCACGTTCGACCGCAAGTGGAATACTGTACAACAGCCTGGTCCCCTTGGCAGCAGTATCTTATCCACAAATTAGAAATGGTACAACGATCCTCAGCCCGTTATGTAATGAATGATTTTGATTATCAAATTAGTGTGACAACCCTAAACTGGAAGACTCTAGAACAAAGAAGAAACTTAGCAACCCTAATAATGTTTTTCAAGATAAGAAATAAGCTAGCTAGGGTCAGTGGACCATCATCATCTATTACCAACAAGAAACTTGAATTACATAATCCCATACTCCAAAACACAGTACCATGCAAACTCGTTCCCCCCCCCCCCCGCTCTATTAGGCTATGGTATAGTCTGCCGACATACATACAGGGTAGTTCAAGTCTGCCAATTTTTGTTGGCAGACTCAATTCCCATTCTCCCTGAACACTGAACTCCTGTTTTTAAGCTTTTATCTGTAAACTTTGTATATCCTTTTATCTTTTAACATTGCACTAAATATTTTTAGATTAACTGCTGCTCCTGACTTGCGTCTGCCAGTAATAATCGTTACCCAGACCTACAAAAATGCGCCAAACTCCCTTATTTCCCAAGAATTTCTATCTGCCAGGTAATCATCAGCATGGAATTGTATCAATAAACACCTCCCTGATAAATGACCTAAACACCATCTGATCGGACATTAATAGCCCTATCAAATTACAGAGGGTCAATCTAGTTATAATTCTCCTAGCAATCTGTTTGAGCATTGCTGCAGTAGTATGTATCAACATTTCTCTTGATTTAGGAAATTTAAGTGAAACTATGTCACAAATAACAAAGTGTAAGATATATTTCTTTATTTCACTTGATTAATTTAGTGTTTTTCTAATAAATTTGAACAATTCTTTTTCAGTTTCCTTTATCTTGATTTGACAAGCCAAGGACTTTAAAACATTTTTTTTTTCACACAAAATATTTACAAGTTTGTGCCAAAACGCCAAAAGCTACAATAATTTACAGAGATGTCTCTGATTTTTAGAGACATCTCCTTTATTCAAGAAGATATCTGTATGGAATCAGATATATATCTTTGTTTTAATGAAATAGTAAAAGATGTTATCTCTTATATTAAAGAGATATATTTCATTATACCGGTAAATAGAGATATCTCTTTCACGCTGACAGAGGTCTTTGTACTTCAGAAAAATATCTCATTAAATCCGAAAAAATATCTCTTTTACTTACAGAGATATCTTTCTATTTTATACAGATACATGACTATGTATATCTTCCTGTCATAGATATCTTTACGTAGTAGATATATCTCTGTTAAGTACAGAGATATCTTTATAACATTGAAAGATATCTCTATTTCATTGAAATATATCTTTTTAACATTAAAAAATAGCTCAAGTTTTGGGAGATATCTTTAAAAACGTGAGAGATATCTCTGTTAACAGAAATATAATTTACAGAGATGTCTCTGACTTTTAGCAATAAACAAATGAATCTCATAAATGTATTTTCTCTCCAGTTATTTTGCACAAGTACTAGAATAAAGGTCAATGAATTCTCAAATATAACATCTGGCAATGAATGTGAGGCTAGTTGGTCAGCACAGCAGGTTCCTGGGGTTTTATGAGGTGTTTACTGTAACCAGTGATTAGTTACACTGATAAGCCCTTGCTGAAATCTAGCAGGTCCAAGGCACATTTTTGTAGGACTGTACCGATTGTCGGCAGTATAAAGTTGAAGTTGACTGAAACTATAAATTTTATTCGTCAATATATTATATTATTTTTTACACAAGCGTCGGAAGGAGGTGGATGATTCGTTTCCTCCTTCCAGCGTAAATATTGTATTTTATAGTGTTTGTAAGTAACATTTTAACTTAAATTTTGTTCTGATAATGAAATTTGTTATTAGATTTTGTTTTCAATTCAAAACATATGCATAAAAAGTGGGGGTATTGTTTGTATAGCGCTCTTCAAAATGTACAGGATTCGGATAGTTTTAGATTCGGATACTGAAGGTTATCATCTACATTTATCTAAAGTACGAAGGTACAAAATTGCAGTTCTTAAAACTCGTTTTCTATGAGTATTTGATATTTTTCATATTTTTTTCAAAAATTATTAGGTATGTATTTTGAATTTGGAACCTTTTATGCCTCCAAATATGGGCATCTATAGCGCACTGTCCTTCCCATTTTCGGTGTCCAGGTCTTATACATGAAGGGATATTCATATAACATGGCACAAATATTTAGCATATGAAGATGATGTGTCGAATGCTAGATTTAAGTCCCTTCCTCAAAGGTCATAGTCAGACTTATATGAGTTTGAAGGTAACAAAATCCTGTATATGCACACATTTTGTGTCCGGGCTGTAGCTTTGTCGTGTATGAAGGGATTTTCAAATCATATCCCGCAAATGTTCAACACCCAAATCCCTACATCAAAGATCATTTTGATTTCACATGGCAAACTTGTTTACCACTATAGAACATTTACAGTGTGTGTCACACAAGACCCTGGTAAAAAAAGAGATAAAATATTAAAAATGGGACCTTATCTGGGCTGTTACTTCCTCTAGCCTAATTAATTTGGTGTTTCAATGTGTCCTCTTTCACAGATCTGATATTTTATAAATGTTACACCTTTACGCCTCATTTTAATGTGCTCCACAATAAGTGTAAAGTTTAGTTTCAATATTGGGTGTAACTGGTGCATAATACACAATTTACCTCATTTAAATTACAATTTTCAGCACTTATAAAAATCTAAATGTTTAAACCTTTGCATGCAATTTTACACATATACCGTTTATCTATAGAGTGTCTTGTATTTGTTAAGTCAATATTGCTGTATGTACATATATTGATCTGCTGATATACAATGTATAATTATAATCAGGGATCAGGAAATTTTGAAATCTCAATCAGTCCGGACAAGTCGAGGGTACATCGTCAACCCCCCAGTGATTTATATATTTTTCAACCAGATTTCCATTGTTGTGCATGATCCTGGAACGGTTAAAGTATGTCGTTGCCTCCTTTGGATTCCAAAATGTTTCCAAAAACGAAAATGTTTATCTTCTTTCATTATTGATTAGTAAATCTCACGAGTCGATAAAATAAATGCGCCGTTCACGTGGAGCGTTCCATTTTCTAAGGGATAAACTTTACATAATTCTCGCCATAAAAGAATAAGAAACAGAATTTCTGTGTAATAAGAAAAATATCGAGCTAGTGTTCATAAATTAATATAATAATTTCCATTGTGATTTTGGCCTGATGCACAGTAAAGTGCCCAATTGGTGTAAAAAATGTGTACAAGGCCATATCTTTTTAACTAACCATGATAGAGCCATGAAATAAAGTTTTTAAGAAAGCTGTAGTGTACATAAGAATGTGCAGGTGAAAATTTTTCATATATTTCCAAACATTTTTTTAAAGGACCTGCAGAACCGGTCCAAAAATGGCAATTTTTCCCTGTAACACGTTAGCTTTGAAAATTTCACCCTTTTTAAAGCCTTTATAACAGGACCATACTACTTCTAATATATTTAAGTTTGGTTTGGTTTTAAACCCAAGAGACACAGCTTTAATTTGGTATATGATACATTATATTTTTTTTATTTATCTGTATTGATATCTTGATTTGAATGCAACAAGTGCCTATGTAACGCTCAAGAAATCTTAAAACACTGAACATGCAAAAATGACAGCAAAATAGCAACCATAACACCCAGAACTTGTTAAATATCACAGATGAAGCTGGTAATAATGTAAGTTTACACTGTTCAAATTGTAGGACAGTGTAATAAACCATAAAAAATTATGTGTCGAAATATGTTAGCGTTTGATGAATGTTACGAAAAAACTGTAATGTCCGTCCCCCATGAGTAAATTGTGACATAGACTACTGACTTGCAAATAGCTGTTGTAGTCTTTTAACAAATGATGTCATTAATAAAGTTTTAAAAAATCTTTAAAATCTACCAAGTACTTTTTGAAAAAAATGAGAAAATGTAAAAGTTATCTGTAATGTCCGTCCCTGTAATGTCCGTCCCCTTCAGACATAAGTTTTGAAATTGATTTATTTTTTTATTTAATAACAAAATGTTGGTTTCTTTTGTCTTAATTTTGCAAATTATTCTTAAAAATGAAATAAAAGTTTTATTTTCTATTAGAAAAACCTATTTTAAAGGCTTAAATAGTAAAAATAACTGTGTGTTCAAATTTGTTGAGCAAATTCATTGATAAAATAAATACACTCTACATTTTTATTTCAACGTTATTCTTAAATCATACTTGTAAAAAACTTTAAGCTTTGAAATGCAGAAATAAAAATATTTTAGTCTACAATGTCCTTTTTTCGGGAGACACTCAAAATCCCCTTAGTCATAATCCCCTTGGTCCAAAAATGGCATAGTAGTCAGAATCCCCTTGATGAATTTTACAAGGTATTCATAATCCCCTTGATGAAATTTACAAAGTGTTCAAAATACCCTTGATCAATTTGACAGAGTAGTCATAATCCCCTCAGTTGGGTGGCTATAATCCCCTTACTCAATTTCTTTTTTACTTCACTTTGATTACTATGGTCTTTGTTATTATGAGACAGCAATGGTGTTGAGTAGGGAAATTAGCACATTTTTATGAGAAAGAAGTGTGAATAATTTTAGTTATTTTCAATGATTTACCATTGTGAAGTTAATGTAGAGACAAATAAAACAATTAAGTAATACTTCACTTTGATTACTGTTGTCTTTGTTATTATAAGACAGCAAAGGTGTTGAGTAGGGAAATTAGCACATTTTTATGAGTAAAGTAAAACTAGAGACAATAAAGCTTTTCCACTTAAAAAGTGCAACAATGATTTCAAAAGTTGTTTACATATGCAAGTAAAAAGGCAGCACAAAATTTGTTAAAATCACAATATTTTATTACAAACTTTTTAGCACCATTCTGTCATATGACAATCTACACAATTTATTAGCTGAAACCAATGACTTATATTCTCATTTTGCCGCTCTGTTTTCAATAAGTGTATATAACTGCAAGTGGGAAATGGTTGATATTCCCTCCAAAAAATGTAAACATGCAGCACATAGTTTGTTGAAATCACAATATGTACATATCATACTGTTTTTAGCACATTTTCAAACACAGTCTACTCACTGGAAACAATTGAGTTTATTTAATTCTTATAACACGTCCAATCACTGACAAAAAATCTTCAAGTGACTTAACTCCTGTGTTACATTGAAGGCATAGGACTTTCAATTTTTGTTGATGTGCCTTCGTGGCTTTCTTCACCCGTTTCTGCGGCGGTTCACCAAGTTCGCAGCGCAGAATGTCAGCTGCCACCATAATTGCATCCTATCTAATAAACTCAATGACAGTCCAAAGAGAAGGGTTAGTATGTCCAACAAGATGTTTTAAGGCGTTGTTCCAGGACTCACACTGGTTATTAGTTCTGTCTTGGTCTTCAATTGTTGCTTAAAGGACATTACAAACTTCTGGAGGAAAGCGAGGAGCTGAATGGCAGAATCTCATAGTCCCGTTTGCTGTTACAACTGCACAAAACGCACCATTTACACAATTTCAGTCTAAATACTCTATCAGGCACTGTAAGTTATCAGTAGCTTCTTCACAGAGTATTGCCATGCCGTCTTTCACATCGTTGGATGGCAGGAATACCATCAAGCTTTGCACACAATGTTTTCACTTTATAATCTGTTTTTATATACATTGTATATACAAACTGTATAAATGTCTCCCATATAGTATATGTACAAGGGGATTTTGAATTCATCAAGGGGATTATGACTACTCTGTCAAATTGATTAAGGGTATTTTGAACACCTTGTAAATTTCATCAAGGGGATTATGAATACCTTGTAAAATTCATCAAGGGGATTCTGACTACTATGCCATTTTTGAACCAAGGGGATTATGACTAAGGGGATTTTGAAGTACACTCCCTTTTTTCATTTTGCAACAGACCTATTTTTAAGTTTCTCAATGTTCTCTGCAGGAACCCCAAGAACTTGCACAAGAATATAATCTTCAAAAAGATTACTAATAAATTGCATAATATTGCAACACAATGAAATGGTGACTTGCTTTATGTTTACCCCATGTCAAAGTACCAGGTGTCCACAGACCCCCTAGGGCATTTCAATAAAGATCATAAGGTGACAATACACGAAGTGTCATAAAACCCCTAAATTAGACTCCAGCTCTGTAGATAATCCTTGCTAAAACAACAAACTATTAATTGGCAGCTGAAATTGTCCAATCAGTGCCTTTTCTTAAAGTACAAGACCCAAATTACAGCAAGATTAAAACAAAAAATAGTTATTGGCAACTGAGAGTATCCAATCAAGCCTTTTATAGCAATATTAGGCCTGCCTTATTTCAAGATGAAAATATTTAATATCTGCATCAAAAGTAAATAGGTCACCGTGATTGGCCTACTCTTTGGTAACCAATTACCGGTAAATTCAACCTTTGGCGATACTAGCTGGAAATTGCAGTCAGGTAAATTTCTCCTATTTCTGGCTTCAAAATTTTGTTTTTTAGGCATGACGGGAGACATGCCGGGGTCTCATCCAAATATTAAGCTAACATAAGTGCTCTTTTGGATGGACCTTGATAAAATTCTCTTAAATTCAATTCAAACTAAATAGATCATTACTGCTTTAGTCAGCCCGATAAGTTCAATAGGTAGAGCACGAGACTTGTAATCTTGGGGTTGTGGGTTCGATTCCCAGGGCTGACCAACTAAAATTACTAACAGTCTTTCGGATGAGACTTAAAAATCGAGGTCCCATGTATGGGTGAAAACCTGGCATGATAAAGAACCAGGGGTGTCTCTGGAATTGGGACGCTTTCTGTATCTTACACTATCCCCCGAAAACCTAAAATAACTAAACTCTTCTGGGGGCGTTGGTCATATGGGCAACCGGTATCAATGATAAAACCCCAATATACCATACCTAAAAAGATCATTACCGCTTGTAATTTTCTTCCTTTTTTTTTAAATGAAGGAGCTTTAGCACCTTGTTCAATGATTTAAGAACCTTCAAAAAGCATGTATACATGTTTATGCTTAAAACAAATGCTTAATGATTTATAGACGCTAAAAAAAACTCATTACTTTTGAACCGGTGACTTTATGTAATGTCCGTCCCCTTTTGCATGTACATTGTATTTGTGACTTTTACTTCATATATATGTAAAAAATAAAGCTTATTTTGATTTACATTCATTAGTTGTGTTATTATACTGTTTTTAAACTATTTCTTCCAAGGGTATTATGTCTTTAGTTTGTTTTAGAAAAAAGTAAACTTTCAAAATGCTTAAAAAATTCTTAACTTCTGTACCTCACAACACCACATTTGAAAAAAAAGGCAACATATAGGGTAAAAGGTGCATAATTTTAAACTTTAGCTATAAACAAATGAAAAATATGTAAAAACATATTTATTTTCATACACATGTTGTCACCAGAGGGTTTAATATAAATTATGTTTATGTAATGTCCGTCCCCTACCCTGACCAGACACACAAAAAATGAAATTTACAAAAAATGATTCAAAAAGTTATCTTTTTAAGTACTGATCATTGTCCAGGACATACTGCTCTACAAAAGTGGCAACTTCTTGAAGTTATACCTGAAACTTTTTTTTTTGACTTTGAGGCTAACACAATTGACCTTACGCCAGGAGAGATGTAGCCACACCCACCGAAATCAAGGGGCACTACTCCTGCGAAGTCCGACAAACACAGGAAACGCTCAAACAGATCTCTATTGAATTAAGTCTGAAATCATTAGTTTTATTTCTTTATTCGATAATATTTAACTGTACTATGGTCCTTTTGATGATTTCAAAAAGTAAATCTATAAAAGTGTGAATTTAGTTTTAAAGGGCGGGGGGGTACAAAATTTTCAAACGCCTGCGGATTAAAGCTAGTTATTTGCATATGCGTTATTTTAATAAGCATCATTGAATCCGTTATCAAATATTTACGGTAGCATTATTATGTCCGCTGCGCATTAATTATTAAATACTCTTAAATGATGCGTTGACAGTATACTGTTAATTGAAAATCTCTTAAAGATAAGATATCAATAAGCATTTGTATAAACATGTGTCATCAATAAAAGTAACTGTGTGACCATGGTTTCTGACTTTATATTTCGTGGAAGACTTAATTTTTGCAAGCGGTTCTGTGAGCTGGGTCATGCTATGGGGTCTTATGTTTTAGGCAATGTGACACTTCTATAAGTAAAACAAAACCGATAATATGCAGAGCATTTCTAAGCATATATATTTATATCATTTTGATACGACTTCTGACAGATGTTTTTAAACAATTGTATGTCCAGCTAGAAAAATCATTTATTTATCTAAATTGTTTTTTAAATCAAATGAAACAGATTCATCGGACTGACTGACAGACAAATTGGAGTCATTTACCCTCGCTACCAGCCGTAGTCATATGACCCAGCGTGGCTTATACTATTATTGTGCACTTATAGTTTATAATGTGCAAGTCCACTAACAATTTTCTAATATATATTCGCACACACACAAACATGATGACACGTTTTGATAAGACGCACTTTACAAAACATTTTATTAAATCACTCTAAAATGTATGAAGAGTCACAACACTACGGACCTAAAATAAAATTGGTCCGTGACAAAACTCTTAAAATTTAGAGACTAAACCCGGTAACAAAATATATGACTGTCACGATAAAAAAGATCTATTTCTAAGAAGTACTCTTCCTTACATAGAAAATACCTGAAATTGCATGTCCGTCAACGGATTAATTGTAATGTTTGTCGGACAAAATGGCGGCTAGTAACCATATTCGCCACGTGTTGTAGCAGCTAGCTGTTTGATTGGTCTGATAAGAGATTATTATCTGTCAATCAAGAAACCTGGCGTAAGGTCAATTGTGCACTTTACTGTGCATCAGGCCTTTTATCATTGAAAGTGTGTTCAGTTTCGATCAGAACTGATTACGTTCAAAGTCACCCCCACAAAGTCTTGTAATAATCCATGTGTCGGGTAGATCTATAGGCTATTAAATTTATAATATATTCTTCTTAAATTGTATTCAACATTTGTGACAAATACACATACACCTAGAGGAAATGATATCTCAAAACATTCAAATCCGCCACCAATTGACCAGTTTTTACCACATTAGACGAAGCACCCAATACTGGCTTATGGTTTTGACCTCTTTGGAGGTGTTGACCAGTAGATGATTTTAGTTAAACGTTGCCATCATTTTATCAATTTGAAGTAAATGTACATGATGTGTGCATTCTTTTTTTTTAATATAAAAGCAACCAGAAATTATCAGAAAAATATTCAAATGACCATCAACTGACAAGTATTGACTACGTTGGGAGTTAGTATTGGCGTTAGTAACCGGTTAAAACAGCAGACCTGTGGTTTTAACAACCCACCATTGCTTTCCTGACCTAGTTGTTATAATGGCAATTTTTAACAGTAATATGATGTAACTTTAAACAAGCAGAATTAATTTATAATCAATAAAAAATTAAACTTGTGACAAGCAATAATACCCTGAAAGAATGAATAAAGAGTAGCATCAAACAGATTAGAAGACATGTCACAGTAACCAATGCATGGACTGGGTTTAAACTTCATTAAACTTTTAAGCATTTAAGGGAATCAATCCGTCAGTTAGTTAATTGACTCTTGACTGAACACAATGCAAATTTTTTGGACCCTTGTTTGACATTCAAATCCGGATTGCAAGACTTAGTTTTCTATGTAAATAATACAGATATTTGGTT
Source organism: Saxidomus purpurata (assembly GCA_022818135.1). NCBI lineage: Eukaryota > Metazoa > Mollusca > Bivalvia > Venerida > Veneridae > Saxidomus > Saxidomus purpurata. The sequence goes on from JAFMSR010000007.1 coordinate 45,119,051, forward strand.
GAAGCTTTATACATGTCATTTGGGTTACATGTAAAGCTGCTCTTCCTCAGATTTTGGGGAAAAAGCAAGGATACTGTTTCCTACATTTCTGCATAAATTAAGATACTGAGTGTATAGAAAATATAAATTATCTCTAGGTTAAAGAATTGTAGGAATACAAAATCAAATGGCAGCAGATCACTGTTTTTACTGGTACATGACTGTAATAGTATCTATAGCAGGTTTCTTTTAAAGTCCCAGGAGCACAATTGCAAGTAGCTCTTATTTTACCAAAAAGGATGAATGACCTTTTATTATAGCGCAGTATTTTTCAATGACACTGCGAAAAAATAGGAAAGGCTTTCTGGCAACTTTTTTTCGTGAAGCAAAGACTTGAACACGAAAGAAAGGCATATAATTAATGTCAACAACTTCAACATTGATTAAGATTGAAAAGAACTTGGTTCTATCATAATTCTCCTGTCAGTAAATTAATTTTTTTCTGCATCAGTAAATTCAAAATGATCATGGGACTTTAATCATCATGCTGGTATATGCATTAAAAGTCAATACGCTTTTTATTTCAGAATTTCGAGATGCTGTATGTACATATATACAACAGCTTCACCACTTTCGAACAAATTGAAATCAAACTACCGATACCACAGTATGCAGTTTGTGCCAGTATGAGAAAAACCATGCAGATAATTAAGAATCCAGATAATTAAGAATCCAGATATACGGTAATTATGTTTTGTTATCTGTGTTGAATAGTGGTCTAAGCTAGAGCAAAATTTTGAGGAGAAGTCACTTCTCCCTGAGCTGGAAATAGGGAAAAGTTTGGAGCCTACAGGGAGAAGTGAGGGAGTAGTGAGATGTCTGACACTGTATATTTGCTTCATTGTTTATTGAGATATTTTCGGGCAAAGTTTCATTTCGTTTGATCAAAGAAAAGGGCAAGGTTAAGGTGTGGCTGGCGCCACTTGGAGTGAAAACATAATGATGTTGTTGTCAAATTTCTGACTCAATAATGTTCTTTTAAGCTTCAAACTTGTAGGAGAAATACATGTTAATGTACATGTATGTAAATGCTCAAAGTTTTAACAGGATTTGCTTCAAACGTTCATATATAAACATACATGTATATCTTGATGTGCTGATGGTCATATAAAAAGGATTTTGTCTGGATCCAGTTTCACTAGGATTATGGCCCTTTGTTACTTTTATTATATGTAGGGTAAAAGTGCTCAGATCTTCTGTGTCCAACTCCTCTCAACTATTTTGTGTATTTGCTTCAGACTTTCACAGAAGAAATTCCTTTATGTGCTACTAGTTTTACCAGAATTATGGCCCTTTGTTACTTTTAGCTCACCTGAGCACGAAGTGCTCAAAGGTGAGCTATTGTGATCACCTGATGTCCATCATCTGTCTGTCATCTGTCCATCCACACTTAATCTTGTGTACGCAATAGGGGCTGCATTTTTCACTAGATCTTCATGAAACTTAGTCAGTATGACTGCCTTGATGAAATGTAGGTCAAGTTTGAACATGGGTCATCTAAGGTCAAAAACTAGGTCACCTGGTCAAATCATAGAAAAACCTTATGTATGCAATAGAGGTTGCATTTTTCATTGGATCTTCATGAAACTTGGTCGGTATGATTTCCTTGGTGAAATCTGGGTCAAGTTTGAACATGGGTCATCTGTAGTCAAGAACTAGGTCACATTAAAATCAATGAACCTTGTTTATGCTATAGATGTTGCATTTTTGATGAAATCTAGGTCGAGATTGAACACGGATCATCTAGGGTCTAAAACAAGGTCATGGGTTAAAATTGTAGAAAAACCATGTGTATGCAATAGAGGTTGCATTTTTCATTCTATCTTAATGAAACTTTGTCAGTATGATTGTCTTGATGAAGTTTAGGTTGAGTATGAATATGAGTAATCTGAGACTAGGTCACCGGGTTCAAAACCTTTATGCCATACAGGTGACATTTACAACCCAATGGTCATGTACATTTTTCAAAAGTTTTGCCTTGTCAAGGTCAAGCAGAGTGTTTGTGTTCCTGATATAGAGTTAAGAGTTGAAGTTTGGTCACATATTGTCATAAGGAACACCTTAAAGGCCACATTAACTACACTCCTGCAACATTAACTACAGTCTCTGCAACATTAACTACATCTCACAACATAAACAACACTCCTGCAACATTAACTACACCCCTGGAACATTAACTTCACCCCTGCAACATTAACTACACCCCTGCAACATTTACTTCACTCCTACAACATTATCTACACTTCTGCAACCTAACTACACCCCTGCAACATTATATACACTCCTGCAACATTAACTACACCCCTGCAACATTTACTTCACTCCTACAACATTATCTACACTTCTGCAACCTAACTACACTCCTGCAACATTAACTACACCCCTGCAACATTTACTTCACTCCTACAACATTATCTACACTTCTGCAACCTAACTTCACCCCTGCAACATTTACTACACTCCTGCAACATAACTACACTCTCACAACATTTACGACACTCCTGCAACATTAACTACACCCCTGCAACATTATCTACACTCCTGCAACATTAACTACACCCTTGCAAAATTAACTTCACCCCTGCAACATTAACTACATCCCTGCAACATTAACTTCACCCCTGCAACATTAACTACACCCCTGCAACATTAACTACACTCCTGCAACATTATCTACACTCCTGCAACATTAACTTCACCCCTGCAACATTATATACACTCCTGCAACATTAACTACACCCCTTCAACATTATCTACACTCCTGCAACAATAACTGCATCCCTACAAAATTAACTTCACCCCTGCAATATTGACTACACCCCTGCAACATTAACTTCATCCCTGCAACATTAACTACACCCCTGCAACATTAACAACATCTCACTACATAAACTACACTCTCACAACATATACTACACCCCTGCAACAATATCTACACTCCTGCAACATTAACTACACCCCTGCAACATTATCTACACTCCTGCAACATTATCTACACCCCTGCAACATTAACTACAGTACCTGTAACATTAACGACATCTCACAACATAAACTTCACTCTCACAACATTTACTGCACCCCTGCAACATTAACTACACTCTAGCAACATTTAACATGTGATGAAAACAGTTATACCAATATAGCATAATTTGATAGTTTTAGGATAAAAACAAAAATAATATCAAACAGGGAATGCCACGTACCAAAAACGCAGCCTCCCCAAAACGAACCCCACAGCACCCAGAAGTGCACACCACCAACACACACACACACACACACACACACACGCACACGCACACGCACACACACACGACACACACAACCACGCACACACACACACACACCACCACCAACACACACCAGCATACAAAGCAAACACACGAGGACAAAACGAACAATTAAAGGAACACAGTGGGGCACCGCCTTGGAACGGTCAGTGGCAAAAACACCACTGGGGAGCTTAAACCGGTTTATGGTGCGCACCCAACCTCACTCTTACCCCCACCATGTTCCAAAGTCACAGGACAGTGTAAATAAAAGTAATCCCTGCTAGGTGAATCTCTAACACACGCAATGGAAACAAAAGGCATGGTATGTAAAACACAAAAATGCTCGTGTATAAATATATAAAAAGCAAACCTTGAGAACCAAAAAACGTATGTACTCAATGCCTTTGCAGAAGGCAGAGCACCAAGAGAAACACCCTTAAGGGCCCGACGAAACAGGCCAGAGGACAGAAATCAAAACAGTTTCGTCCCAGTGGGATTTAAAAACTGCCCATCACAGAGTCCTCCCCCTCTTCCGTCAGACACAATCAAAGAGGGAAGCATAGCGTCCAACTGTAAACGGGTTGAACACCAAACATGCGGTGTGTCTCAAAACAGTTGGGTCGTAACCTCTTTTAACAAAACGTTTTATAAAGACAAACAAGGTTATGTTAAAAATTGTTTACATATCAAAGAAGAGACACTTGACATTAAGGAGAGTAGATTTAATCGGAAACTCCTAGCTCTTACTGGGCAGATTTACCATTAACAAAACACTTACACCACTAAAAGAACAGACTGTTTATGAATGCAAACAAGTCTGGGGTATAAAAATGTCCTTTATCACAGTATACTTTATACATTCAATTATTGATACATAATATATTATACTCAAATGCAAAAGAGATTCAACAGTTTTCATTTTCTTTTTATTCACAGAAAAGTGTCTGCATATGTTTTCTTATTAAAACATGTATAGTAAGCAGTAAAGTTTAATTTCCCTGCTATCTACCATTTGAGAATTCATTCAAAGGCAATTATTCATTCTTCTGTGTCTCTGTTCCAGGAGAAAATTCTTTTTAGGGTGAGCTTTTCTGATCGATGATTGTCCGTCGTCCGTCAACATTTTGATTCAAATGACATCTCCTCTGAAACCTCTAGGCCAATGTTGATAAAACTATGCAGGAATGTTCCTTGCATGAAGCTCTACCAAAATTGTTCAAAGAATTCCATTCCATGCAGAACTCTGGTTGCTATGGCAAAAAATAGGAAAAACTTTAAAAATCTTCTTCTCTGAAACCACAAGGCCTAGAGCTTAGATATTTGGCATGTAGCATTGTCTAGTGGACCTCTACCAAGATTGTTCAAATTATGACCCCCGGGTCAAAATTGACCCCACGCGGGTGGGCCCTTAGTTTTTGCATAGGAATATATAGGGAAAACTTTAAAAATCTTCTTCTCTGAAACCACAACGCCTAGAGCTAAGATATTTGGCATGTAGCATTGTCTAGTAGACCTCTACCAAGATTGTTCAAATTATGACCCCCGGGTCAAAATTGACCCCGCACCGGGGGTCACTTAGTTTTGCATAGGAATATATAGGAAAAACTTAAAAATTCTTCTTCTCTGAAACCACAAGGCCTAGAGCTTAGATATTTGGCATGTAGCATTGGCTAGTGGACCTCTACCAATATTGTTCAAATTATGAGCCGGGGGTCACTTAGTTTTGCATAGGAATATATAGGAAAAACTTAAAAAATCTTCTTCTCTGAAACCACAAGGCCTAGAGCTTAGATATTTGGCATGTAGCATTGGCTAGTGGACCTCTACCAAGATTGTTCAAATTATGTGCCCCGGATCAAAATTGACCCCGCACCGGGGGTCACTTAGTTTTACATAGGCTTATATAGTAAAAACTTTAAAAATCTTCTTCTCTGAAACCACAAGGCCTAGAGCTTAGATATTTGGCATGTAGCATTGGCTAGTGGACCTCTACCAATATTGTTCAAATTATGACCCCGGGTCAAAATTGACCCCGCACCGGGGTCACTTAGTTTTGCATAGGAATATATAGTAAAAACTTTAAAAATCTTCTTCTCTGAAACCACAAGGCCTAGAGCTTAGATATTTGGCATGTAGCATTGCCTAGTAGACCTCTTTAAAGTTTGTTCAAATTATGCACCTGGGGTCAAAATTGACCTTGCCCGGGGGGGGGATCATTTGTTTTACAAAGGCGTATATAGGAAAACTTATTTGGTATATAACATTATCTAGTGATCTTCCACCAGGCAAGTGGACTTGTACCAAGGTGAGCGATATAGGGCCAACTTGGCCCTCTTGTTTAAAATACATAATTACATAATATGTTGCCTTTGTTTTTGTCGGTCGGTATCGATCTGTGTAAACATATTTGAGTAAATTTAGTTTTAGCAATGAGAGTGACCTATCTGCGTGTATTTCATAATACACTTACAGCATTTTCGCAATCAGACTTCGAAATGCTCTACAGTTAGGTTTTTCACAGTTAGGCAGAACATTGTGTGACTGTAAATTGACAGCTCTCCAACTGTTTGTTCATGCTTTTATTTGTCTTGAAGTCTGGAAGCATCAAGGACCCTAGCAACAGGTTGATAAGACGTGTGCAAATATAATTATCAGCCGATAACAGCTGTAAAACGTCCCTTGGTGCTTGTTGATAACGCTGACTTGAGTCACTTAGTATGTCAACAGGTTTAAAACTGATAAGATAAAATTAGCCTATACTGTAATGCTTCATTTGATATTTATCTGTCTTCTTTTCAGTGTTATTAAAGTTCCTTGTGTGTTACAGTTGTTGTGATAACAGGATTTTAACAATTATGTTTATCTTGGGATAAGGAAACAATACTTTATATATAATTCATTTACATTTCCTTATATAGAGAGTCTGATGAAGGTTTAAGGTAAGTGAGCGATATTAAATACTGAGTCATAAATTGTTTAGGCTTGGTCACATTTGCGCCTCTTAAAATTCTGTCATGGGATAGATTGTGTGGATGGGAATACTGGCATTGTTTTATATTTACAAAATGGTTAATGTAACAATGATGAATTATTAGTCAGTCTTAATGAACAAAAACTTGTGCTCGAATTATTACCGTTTTAGTACTAGTTAGGCACCTTGTGAAAGAAATAAGTACTAAATGTGGGTTATAGCATTCACCTCAAAATTTGTGCTTAAGGTGTTACCTTTAGGTATGAATGTTGTAGATTACACTTGATTGAGAAGGTTTATGGATATTTAATCTAAAAATAGGTGTTTTTGTTTTAATATTTAAAGGCTGCCGATCAGACTGTGTTTTAACTTGCTTAGGTTTTAAGATTCGAAGGAGAATACTGTTTCTTAATTTGCTTTGGAGAAACGTTTGTTTTTCCAGATCTTTGAAACTCAGGACAGGCTGTTTGTTTTTCTAAATTTACAAACTCCTCACAGCAATTTGATTGGGGGAGCTGTGCTCTCAAGTTGCTGCCTTCATAAGATTCAATGTGATGATGGAAAATGTCATGTGATGGCATATAAATGATTTTATTAAAATCACTATAATTTTGAATAAATACCTCTTGGCTGTTAGATAATTTACATAATAAATTATTAACCTTACTGCATAGGCAGTAACAAAACATGGACCTATAAACACATAGATTGGCAACTTCTTAAAATTGATCAAATGATACCTGGAAAGAAGTTACCCTGATAATGCCTTGCGCTCACCTGGCGGCAGCTCTGATATCACACACTTGTTGTTAGGGAAAAATGCCATATTTGATTGACGCAATCGCCAGGTATCTTTTTAGCTCATCTGGTACAAAGTGCTAGAGTGAGCTATAAGGATCGCATTCCATCCGGCGTCCATCGTAAGTCCGTTAACATTCTCCTTCAAACAACATCTCTGAAACTAATAGACCAATGATGATACAACTTAGCAGGGATGTTCTGTGCATAAAGCCAGGGTTCTCTGTAGGACTAGGTTATGCCACATGCTAAATAACTAAGCTCTAGGCCTTGTGGTTTCAGAGAAGATTTTAAATTGTTTGCTATATTTAAGCCTATGGAAAAACAAAGTGACTCCCACGGGCAGTCAATTCTGACCCTGGGGTCATAATTTGAACAATCTTGATAAATGTCCACGTGCTAAATTGCCACAATTGCCAAATAGCTAAGATCTAGGCCTTCCTGAGCTTGTGGAGATTTTTAAAGTTTTCCTTTCCACATTTGCTGTAGCAACCAGAGTTCTGCATGGAATCAAAATAATTAAGGTAGTGGATGTGTAATGAGTACTTCCTGTTTAAGGATCATTTGGAATACTTTGGATTTTATAGCAGTACCTATTTTGTACTGTGGCGCAGTGGTTAGAGCGTCTGCTTTGAGATCAAGAGGTCCTGAGTTCAATCCCCGACGGTGCCAAAACTTTTTTTCGTTATTTTTTCTTTTTTAGTTATCAAACTGAATAACATGAAAAATTAAGCCATATTACAAGATTTGAAAACTGTATCTTAATTTTCCTTGATTTTATCAAGCTGTACAGTTACTTGAAAATACAAAAATTGACCGTGCTCATTTTTAAAAGTTGAATATCTCAAAAAGTAGACGGTAAAACATTTTTATTTTTTCCTATATTTCAATTCATATACTACTTATAAAAGTTTTGTAATCGATAGTGATGGCCCTAACTCCGAATCTTTTGCTAAAGTTGTGTATATGTACATGTGTGATATGTCTCGTGGCAAAATTAGGAAAATTGTATACCCTAGTTTTTGGCATTATTGCATATTTTTTGTTACACAATGTTAAGCTTGTAGTAATATAATTCATGTTTTGTAATTCTACATTGCTTGCAGTACTTTTTGAAACTGGAAAATTTTTAAATGTAAACAGATACTTGCAAACATACCTATTTTAACTTTTATGGTACTTTTTAATATGGTCAGTATTTCTAAAGTGGGGGTAGGGCAACAAAATACGGAATTAATTTTTAATTAAACGGTGAAATGTCTTTAAATTTTGCACACTTGTCTGTTAACAGATGTAGATCATATAAATGTCAAGTTTTATGTGTTTTGGAATAGTGTCCATTAGACCCCCACTACCTTAAGCCCTTTCATAGTTGTTCAATTATTTTGATTCCATGCAGAACTCTGGTTGCTACAGCAAATGTGAGAAAGGAAAACTTTAAAAATCTCCACAAGAACAGGAAGGCTTAGATCTTAGCTATTTGGCAATTGTGGCATTAGCGCGTGGACATTTATCAAGATTGTTCAAATTATGACCCCAGGGTCAGAATTGACTGCCCGTGGGTGTCACTTTGTTTTTCCATAGGCTTAAATATAGCAAACAATTCAAATTCTTCTCTGAAACCACAAGGCCTAGAGCTTAGTTATTTAGCATGTGGCATAACCTAGTGGACTTCTGCCAAGATTGTTCGAACTATGACCCCAAGGTTAAAATTGACTGCATGCGGGGGTCACTTGTTTTTACATAGGCTTAATGTAGGAAAAACTTTAAAAATCTTTTTCTCTGAAACCACAAGGTCTATATCCTTTGAACGGCCATAACGTAATAAACCATATACGCAGGTTAAGACCGGTTTGGCCTTCCATAGAAGTGACAGTTACCGTGTTGAACACGTTTTGTCTGTATGAATTTAAAGGCTATGCCGACAGCTCCTGAATGTTGAAAACTCGGTCGTCTGAGGCAAATGCTGACACTTTAAGACAACCTTGAAAATGACCTTGGACCCAGTTTTACCAGGTTCGTTTTACCAACGTTCGGGTACAGGCCCCTGTGGGATAGTGTTTTGAGCGTGTGCAAATATTTTTTCATAGACATAAAGCAGACATGTTGTACTCAAACCTAGGTATATTGACATCTTATGAGAACGCTTAAAATCGACCTCTCTTTAGCAAAAAAAAAAAAGAAGTCCATGCGCAGGTTAGCAGACAGGGTGACCCCTGCGCGTGACCTCTGTCATTTTACTTTCATGTTACAACTCAATCTATTTGCTGACGTAATACAACATGCGCAGTAAACCAAAAGTAGCATAATGTGATGTACAGTGTTTACAAAAACACATGCATGTCTGTCGAGTGTGTGGCTGGGCAAAGGATATAGAGCATAGAAATTTAGCATGTGGCACTACCAAGTGGACCTCTACCAAGATTGTTCAAATTATGACCCCAGGGTCAAAATTGACTCTGCCCAGGGGTCACTTTATTTTTCTATAGGCTTAATTGTATAGGAAAAACTTAAAAAAAATTCTTCTCTGAAATCACAAGGCCTAGAGCATGTAGAGCTTAGATATTTAGCATGTAGCATTACCTGGTGACCCTGTACCAAGATTTTTCAAATCATGACCCCTGGGTCAAAATTGACCTTGCCTGGGGGCCTCTTGATTTTACAAAGACTTAAATAGAGGAAAATCATGAGCCCAAGGTCAAAATTGACCCTTTCTGCTATTGATGATCTTCTATTATAGCCAATGGTAGCCATGTGAGCGATATAAGGGCCATCTTGGCCCTTTTGTTTTAAACATACTTCTTGTCATAAAAATCAATTTATGTATCTTAGTTTTATAAGGCACCAATTGTGAAAAAATCTATCCGAATAACATTTCATTTTCGTTCATTGGTGACAAATTCCTGTATATTCACAAATTTGCTACAAATAAAATCGATAATTGAAACTGATTTGAATACCACAACAATTACCGAAAGAAATGTAAAAATACAAACCATTGAGCAAAATATATTGCCAAAACACAATTAAAACTATATTTTTTGAAGCAATTTTCCTTGATTCATTTCAAAATGGCCAACAACAGACGGGCACGATTTGAATGCATAATCTCGCCAAAGTCTCGTAGCTTGCGATTAAAAGATTGCAATGTGTAGGAATATACGAGAGTAATGCCAGTCCATGTGTATAAAGGTCTGTGAAAAGACTAATGGTAAAATGCACTTTTTAAATTTTCAAATTAACAAAATCTTGTTAAAACGGCTTGTGAATACTGTATACTGTAAGGGGAAGTAACCACTGGGGGCTAATATATCTGCAGTGATGCAAAATTTAGGGCACTCCATCACTTCATGCAGTCTGCTTAGATCTCGAGTGACTGCCCTGGTGAAATCTAGGTCAAGTTTGAATATGGGTCATCTGAGGTCATAAACTAGGTCATAGGGTCAAATCATAGAAAAACCTTGTTATGCAATAGAGGTTGCATTTTTCATTGGATCTCCATAAAACTTATAGTCAGTATGATTGCCTAAATAAATATAGGTTCGGATATATATTTATCATACAAACAAGTGCACTAAGTTGTAATCTAAAATTGCAATTTCCTATATTTCTATTTGAAAATACTATTTGATATTTCATTCAGAGATATTTAATATTTCTTCTATGTCTCTGCTCCAGGCGAATTCTTTTTAAAATGCACCAGAAGTAATAACAAATTTCAAGTTCAACTTAATTAATACAATAACTGTTGCATTTCTTTTGCCATTCAGTATACGTCTGTGCCTATAGACATTATAGAGGTGGTAATTTTCTTTAACATAATTAATATTGTTTTTTTAAATATTCACATATTTTTTATTACATTATTTAATATTTCCTTCAAAATCAGCATTTTGTTTGTTTAAATGACCATAATTTCTGAAAGGAAGAAAAAGATTAATTCCTTCATGTATAATTATTCTCACCAGACTACATCTGGATTATAATCATATTAAATTTTGTATGACCCCCAAGCAGTAATTATTGCTAATTATGACCCCAAGCAGTAATTGTTAATAGATTAGCATCTCAAATATCATGTACATGTACAATGTAGGTGTCATACATGTATGTTGCTGTGATTAAATTTAGCTTTAAGAAATTAAGAGTAATTATGCTTCGACCATCAAGATGCTGTCATTCATTCGGCCCAATATTTTTTACTGTATTTTGCTTTTTACGCCCCCGAAGTGAGGCATATTAAAATCGCACCGTCCGTCCGTCTGTCCGTCCGTCCGTCCGTGCATCCCCACTTACAAATTCGTGTCCGGACTGTAACTCTGTCATGCATTGAAGGATTTTAAAATAACTTGGCACACATGTCTAGCACATCAAGACGACGTGTCGTGTGCAAGACCCACATCCCTAGCTCAAAGGTGAAGGTCACACTTGGAGTATGAAGGTTATGGAATCCTCTATATATGCACACATTCGTGTCCGGACTGTAACTTTGTCATGCATTGAAGGATTTTAAAATAACTAGGCACACATGTCTAGCGCATCAAGACGACGTGTCGCGTGCAAGACCCACATCCCTAGCTCAAAGGTCAAGGTCATACTTAGAGTTTGAAGGTAATGGATCCTCTATATATGCATATATACACACATTCGTGTCTGGACTGTAACTTTGTCATGCATTGAAGGATTTTAAAATAACTTGGCACAAATGTCTAGCACATCAAGACGACATGTTGCTGCAAGACCCACGTCCCTACCTCTTAGGTCAAGGTCACACTTAGAGTTTGAAGGTAATGGATTCCTCTATATATGCATATATGCACGCATTCGTGTCTGGACTGTAATTTTGTCATGCTTTGAAGGATTTTAAAATAATTTGGCACAAATGTCTAGCACATCAAGACGACGTGCCGCGTGCAAGACCCACATCCCTAGCCACAAAGGTCAAGGTCACACTTAGAATTTATAGGTAATGGAATCCTGTATATATGCATACATTTGTGTTCGGACTATAACTTTATTATGCCTTGAAGGATTTTTAAATAACTTGGCAAAAATGTCTAGCACATCAAGCGGATGTGTCCTGGCAAGACCCAAGTCCCTACCTCAAAGGTCAAGGTCACACTTAGTGTTTAAAGTAATGGAATACTGTATGCATGATTACTCTGTCATGCATGGAAGGATTTTAAAATTACATAGCACATTTATTGAGCACATGGAGAGGACACAGACTGTGAGGCACCTCTTTCGGGGCCATTCGTCACTTGTGAGGGACAGCTCTTGTTAACCAATGATATTTTATCTTTTGAATCTTCATTGTTAGTGTTCTTCTTCTTCTTCTCTGTTGATGGCAAACAGTCAATAATGAACTATCATCAATTATGGCCATGTGTGAAGGGTTTAAAAAAAGGTGAGCTACAATGTACCAGGCCTTCCCAGCTACTCAGTCCACCAAGAAGACCAACTACCTGTAGTGTGATAGTGCAAAAAGGATAACCTATCTTACACCTTAAAAACTTAAAAGCCGCTTTAATTACGCTATGTTTATGTATCTGTGCAGGATAAGAGGTTAGAGTGTTATATTCATATTTTCAAGTTTTTGCATAATAATTCAACAGTTCTGAACTTAAATTGTGTTTCATGAAAGATTAATTGTTATCCAGATTGGAAATTTTACGTATTTAATTCAGTTTATTACTAGGAAGTGGCTGCTCGTCCGGTAACGGGACAACTAGAATTTTTTTTAGTCAAGCTGCCTATACTTGTATTTTAGACTGGTCGTCCGGAAGTCTTTCTTTGTTTTAATCAATTAAGAGTTCTGTCATCTTGATAATGTCAATAAAGCAGTTATAAAGTACAAGTGGCGATTTCCACTTAATATATCCTACACTATCTTTGATATCGATCACTCTATATGTAAAGAAAGAATTTTGCGTAATGACAAATTGACACAAGAGAAAGTACATCTATGAGTGTTTATTAAAAAAATATAATACCAGTGTACATGACCGTAATTTGCTTGTTCGTGTCACTTAGGACAACTTAACAATCAATATTTACGCAATTAAAACAGCTTGACGAAACATTACCTAATATACTGAACACAACGTTAAGTTTGAAGAAACGGTATCTTGACGAAACCACTACCGAATGATAAAGAACCTCAACAGCGTAAAAATGTGTTGTAAATTGTTAGATAAAATATTCCACTAATTTATAAATTGATTTTTAAGTAAAATCTATATTGGATGCAATATTTTATTATACTTCTTTAGGATCAAGATGAACTGTTAAAATAAATTATAGTTGTCCAGTTACCGGAAGAGCAGCCACTTCCTTATTATTACTAGTATGTGTTCCAATAGAATAAAACTGCATTTAACAGTTGTGTGAAAGTGAATACTATATTAAATACATGTTCACAGATAATTAATATTACAGTCGTATTTCATCATTATACTCCTTGGACCTAGACACTAGGTTCATACTAATTTGCAAGTGGAAACAGCTATGTTTAAATTCCTGTTCTATATATGACTGGAACAGTATTGATGTCACTGATAAATTGTTTTCATTTACTTCTGGACGGCACTATTGTACTTGGTTAAACTACAATAGACAGCAACAGTCCCTAGAGGGTACTTGAACTGTTATTGGTATATCAGGAATTATTGGTCAATTTTATCTTATTGTTAATCAGTGTGACATACATGTATGAAGAATACAATGTCATACTGTTTGATGTTAATAAATTAGGTTATTTGAAGAGATTAGTTTGCTTGGAATTCAGGGGACAGATAAATGAAAATTAAAAAAATAAAAGGTGCAACGATTCTTATATTATTTATCTTAAAGTTAATAAATTTATTTTTAAACTTTAGCAAAAACTCTTGTTTTGTTGTACATGCAACTTTAAAGACAAAAACATGGGTGTGCAATGGACATTTTATGTTATGTGACCTGCATTTAGCACGTTAACTGCCATTATGATAGCCCATAATGTGGGGAATAAGTGAACTAATATATGAATTATCACAATTAAAATATCATACCACTCACTACTCATTGCCTAGTATAATTTGTCGCACATTTAGTTTAATATATTAATTATGGTATTTATAATTAAATCTTTTATCAAGAACATTTTGTGATATGATTAACTAAGTGTATTTTGTTTTATATTTCAGTTAACTATCAAGGAAAGACTGATGTAGTTGGAAAGGATCTCTTATTCGCTGGAAACAGTGTTCAGTGTTAAACCATCCTTGTTTGATAATCAGGGGAAACGTTGTTAGGTCTTTCATCATCACAGTGTTGGGGGTCAGACCAATCGTCTTTGGGGTCAGACCAGTTCAGTGTTGCACCTTCACACTTCAGTATTTGTTCATCAAGCAATAAGAATCAATGATGCGACTACGGCAAGTAATTTTCATATCTGGATTTGGCGCTTTGTGCACACTGCTGTATCTTTTTGTACGCCAGCAGGATAGCGTATCATCCGATGTGACAGAGAGAGTTAACTATATCATTGCTCAAAGTGAACGCTTTACATACACAGCAGGGAAGATAAATGTAGAAAAATTGACAAAAAGTCACAGTGATGTAATCGTTGAGGATGAAAATGATTTATTGCAAATAGCCAAAAGAATAAGTAAATACAATAGAACAGTCCTTGTTACCATGGTGAACGATGCTTACTTGACTTTCACCTATAGCTGGCTCTGCAACACGAAAAACATGGGCATTCATAGGTCAGTTTTGATAATTACCACTGATGAAGTGTCGAAAAATAAGTTGACAAAAGACTGGCCAGAAATTAGCGTGGTGTCCATGGATATGGGATCGAAGGGGGATCAGACGTACAGTAAGGTCGGCTATGTTAAAATCATGGTGAAAAGGACTGAGATGATACTGTCTATTCTCATGGCTGATATAGAAGTGTTCCTGTTTGAAGTAGATTGTTTATGGCTGGCTAATCCCGTCCCAGAATTGCAAAGAACTACGGGTTACGATATTCTAGTCAATCCTGTTGCCAATACTAACAATCAGGTGTTTGCCGGAGGTTTTCTGTGGCTGTATACTACGGACAAGGCGAAGTCTTTATGGAAGAAGCTGACCGAGCAGATGATAGTGCTGGGAGAGAGGATCAGTCAGAAGTCGGACAACGCTGCGGTTTCGGAGGCAGATAATGACCAACAGTATTTCTCCAGATTGATCAATCAAAGGTATTTTTCTGTCTTATTCAGCAGTTTTTCTGTGTTTTTCAGTAGTTTTTTAGCAGTTTTTCTGTGTTTTTCAGCAGTTTTTCTGTCTTTTTTTTTCAGTAGTTTTTCAGCAGTTTTTCTGTGTTTTTCTGTCTTTTTTTAGCAGCTTTTCTGTGTTTTTCAACAGTTTTTCTGTCTTTTTTTCAGCAGTTTTTCTGTGTTTTTCAGCAGTTTTTCTGTATTTTTCAGCAGTTTTTCAGCAGTTTTTCAGCAGTTTAAATGCTTGATCTGTGTTTTATCTGTATTTTAGCTGTAACTTCACTTGAGCAGTCTGTCACTATTATAATGTGTTATATCTAGTGTGTTTAAGTAGGGTGCTGCATCCTGCCCTTTTTGCCTCCCCCTGCTGCCCCTTTAGGTCCTCGGCCTGCTGTCCTGTTGTTGTACAGAAGATATAAGAACAGAAGACATAAAAATCTGATGAAATGATATAAGAAGCATTTTACAGCAGTTTTGAAATAAGACTTGGCAATGCATCATTTAGTTATAGAAATATTCAATTTGAAATTCTGTAAGACATTTTTTTTATTTTATAATCAAATCCTCAAACACACAAAATATTGCCCTGTCCCAAACTTAATGTTTCCAGCACCTTTTTTAGGGTACCCTACCTTTTTGTTAATGTCTAGATATTACACTGCTATAATATAATTAAGAGCATGATATACTGATAGTTACATCTCAGCATGACCAGATACAACATGACATACTGATAAAGCAGGACATGCTGAATCAACATGACTTATTGACAAATCATGACATGCTGCGACAACATGACATTTAAGTACATGGGTTGGTCTGATACGACTTGATGTGTATACTGATTCAACACAACACACACTAATTTAATACAGTATTGTCTGAAACATCAAGTACTTAAGAGTTCCTTCAGTTTAAAAAAGTTAGTTGATATATAAATTATTTTATTGTCTTTATTGCATCAGCTGAACTACATCTTACCATATTGTCTGATAGGTGCTGTTCCAGCTGGCACAAAATAGAAGGGTGCAGCACCCTGCCCTTGTTCTTGTGCACCGTGCCCTTTACTCTGCCACCCTGCTATGCCGTTTTTGACAGGACCTTTGCATTTTATGTTACTGAGCATATTTCTTGGATTTAATGACAAAATACACATGGTTTCTTTTCTATAAGGCACCAATACTGTTGTAATAGTAAGGAAATGCCCAGATTTCAGTAAATCAGTAATTAAAATGTTAAAGTAATTCAATTATAGAGCATCTGAACATGCCCTTTTTATCAATTTTGTGCAATCTCAAGTGCCCTTTTTCAAACAGCACCCTGCCTTTTTAAAATCCGAGCTGGAACACTGGTATAGGTTAAGATATAAACTAGACATTACATGATGTATATTTATAGGTACAACAATGTAAGTTTGAAGATTCTACCATTGGATGTGTATGCTGATGGCAAATGGTATCAGTTACCAGAGGATAAACGTAACAAGTCACATCCCGTTGTTATCAACAATAACTGGGTTTTAGGTGAGTATTTCTGCAAACTATTTGTATGTTTTTAAATTCAGGACTTAAATAAATAGTCTGTTACCTGTAACCCTACAGACCCTCCTTTTTTATTCCCAACCCAAACTTTTTCATGACCCTGAAAAAAATTAACACAAAAAAAATTTCCATTTTGAAATTCATGCAATTTTGTGTTCCCACAATATCAAAATTTACTACTTTGTATTTCATATAAAACCACTATCTTTTAAATAATATTCTAGACTGGATTCCATAACTGATTGCAAATTTTATGCTGAACACTAAATTAAATGCAGGCATAAGTTTTTAAAATATTTTATGCTAAACACTAAATGCAGACATAAGTTTCTTTAAAATTTATGCTGACTGCAGACATAAGTTTCTTTTGACCAATAGCAGCTGCTGTAACAATTACTTTTTTTGCATATATTCAAAGGTGGTCACATGAAAAGCAAATTAAAGGATTCTGAAATTGTAAAATTGGAAGATTTCTTCCAGTTTTTTAACATGGTGCTATATGGTCAAGTATTTATAGTGCTACCAGTTTCTGCCTAAATTGTTAACTGTGAAACAATAACATGCTTATAATACATTACTAATTTTTTTTCCCATTGATTGTGTGGTAAGTCAGTCCAAGAATTAACAACAAATTAACATTGAAGTACCATCTTCATGACATGACCTTTCTGTATAATTTAAAGCAAAATGACATCTACAAATTCAAGTACAGGTTCATGAAAGCGCATGTTTAAATGTTCTGAAATTCATAAAATATTATACGCCCACAAACATCATGACCGTGCATTCTGACACATTAAATAAAGGTTATTTTGATATGTTACTTAATGTCCTTCATAACTTCGTTCATGTCAACATACTGTTTACATTTTCCAAAGAATGTTTTGTTTATGCTAATCTATTTTAGTTCAATTGTGAAGAAAGCTTGTAGCTTATCGAGACACTCACTTCCGCTTCCTGGAAAAACCAGTGTCATAGAATGTTTGAGTTCATAATGCCATGGTTATTTTGTTTACAGTCAGTGTGCTTTTTCTCTGTGTAGGTGTGCACTAATGATAAAGACCTAAGATACAATCTAACCTGTGTAAAAGCCGCTTGCTCTCATATTTTCATCTTCAAACTCTCTGAAAATAATATACTTTAGAACAAATTTTCAAATAAAAAAGGTTCCAGTATAAATCCCTGTAAAGCATTTCTGTTTATTTTAAAGTATAGACAAAAAAATTATAAAACATTTGGCATACACCTGAATATAGACCACCTGTAATTAAAAAAGACCTCTTTAGCTTGTTCACAAGAGTGGTCCTTGTTCACAGGTTTGACTGTTTACATGTAGATGCTTGATTTAAAGGAAGACAAGTTGCAAGAAGATTGCTTACAATCTGTAATGTTTATAAACAAATGATATCCACAAATTATTCAAGTACGCATACCATTAATATTATATGTTATTTGGATTATAATTATGGGGATATATTACCCATCTGGACATAATATTACCCTCCCCTATAAGACTAAATGAAAGATCAAAATGATTATTCCAGGAAATAAAGCCAAGATAGACAGAGCTAAGAAGTGGAAACATTGGTTCATCCATGAAGACTTCACCTGTGATATGGACCTTGTCAACAAAATTGTTTACTAGAGCAACTGAACACACAACTTCTGGAGTTTATCAGAAGATGGTATACAAGCATAGTCGGCTTGTCGAGCCCGCTGACAAGACTCACTCCTAGCGAAGTCAGTTCTAGACTACCAAGTCCTTGTAGAATACAAATGTACCTTGAAAAATTTGTGCAATTGTATACCCCACACTGAGAAAGTCAGAAACGCAAATCAGTCCAGGTAGTTTACATATCGTTCCATTGTTTGATTCACATACTGGTATTCAAACTTGAGAAGTTTTCTTCTGTGTCTTGATTTTGTAGCTTTAAGTAAGTTAACACAAGTACTGTGGATCAGACAATGCTAGTTATTGCCTGATACCGACTGCCATGGTGATAAAAATGTTGTTATTTGTTACCATAGATTTCTTATCAAAGCTCAATTGTTATTAACACATTCCTTTAATAATATGTGATATTGATGTTTTTACACTTAAACGTTTTGGAACCATATTGCATTTTGTACCTGTGTTCATATAGTTTTTAACATGTACATTTATCATGTAACTAAATTTGGTGTACACAGTGTTTGTAGTTAAGCAATTCAGCATTTCACTGTAAAGTGTGAACACAGTGTTTGTAGTTCAACAATACAGCATTCCATAGAGAAGTGTGAACACAGTGTATACCATTGAGAAATGTGTGCACAGTATTTGTAGCTAAGCAATACAGCATTCCTTTTTACGTATGAACACAGTATTTTATAACTAAGCATTTCAACATTCCTTGGTGCTATATGAACACTTATATTATGATTAAGCAATACAGCATTTTACGGTGATGTATAAACACAGTAATGTGTAGCTAACACAACAGCAATGTATGAAACGAGTGTTTTATAGACTATCAGTACATCTTTCCTTTCCGATGTATGAACACAGTATTTTATAATTATTGTAATTAACAAATACAGCTTTCCCTGATGATGTATGAACACGTTTTTGTGTTGCTAAGTAATACAGCAATGTAAGAACACAGTATTATGTAGCTAATTTGTTTAGCAAAGTAACACAGAAATGTCTAAACACAGTATTGTGTATCTAAGTAATACAGCAATGTATGAACACAGTTTTGTATAGCTAATTTGTTAATCTAAGTAACACAGAAATGTATGAACACAGTATTGTATAGCTAATTTGTTAAGCTAAGTAACACAGAAATGTATGAACACAGTGTTATAGCAATTTGTTAAGCTAAGTAACACAGAAATGTATGAACACAGTATTGTATAGCTAATTTGTTAAGCTAAGTAACACAGAAATGTATGAACACAGTATTGTATAGCTAAGTAATACAGCAGTGTATGAACACAGCATTTTGTAGATAATTGATACAACAATGTATGAACACAGTAGTTGTAGCTAAGCAATCTCAGGATGTATGAACACAGTCATACTATAGTTCAGCCATTCAGTGTTCCTATATTAATGGTTTTATATATATTATTATGCAAATATTTTGATACTGAAAGTACCAGTCACATGAATTTTTGAATAAGGGCAAAATATTATGCAGTGCCTGATTATTTTGAATTTTATTTTTTTAAATTATTATAGAGAATTTATTGTGAAATGCTTTATAACTTGAACTTTGAAGTGTTTCAGAAACCCAAGGCTAGTCTTTTAACCTGTAACATGTTCCGGAAAAAAAAAACAACTGAAAAATGTAAATCATCCTAGAATATACCAATAACAGGCAATGTACGGACTAGGGAGCATAATGGGAATTATAGAAATAAAAACTGACAGATTATTTTAAGTTATCAGTTTATTGCAATGGAAGGACTGTAAATATGTTTACTAGTGACACCATATAATACAAGAGTATTTTAAAAACAGGTATAGTATTACTTACTTTTGATATAATAAATAAACAAGGTCCCACTTTTGATTTTTTATCATTTTTATATCAATAGGGTTTAATATTTGTAATATCATTCTAGCACAGACTATATTCTGTTCCTATTTTTACATTCCAAATCTAAATGTGATATAGCGTCTTGAATCATATATCTATACACAAGCTGAAAATATTGCATAATTTCTTAAATTTTTAAAACGTATTTGTTTGTGCTGCATGATATCAAAAGGGAAGTAACTGTGATAAACGTTACAGCCCATTTTTTCCACATTCTTCCTAATTTCTTCCAGCTTGTATTAAAAAAGCTATGTACATTGTTTTACAGTTGTAGATATCTTGCTAAGTTGATATGGTAAAATACTTATAGTTTGTAAGATATATAACTTTTTACGATACTTTTTTGCCTTTAGAAGAACACGTGCTGATGCATATCAAAATGAATTAATAGGTATAATGTCAAAACTATTTCATGTATTATAAATCAGTTGATAAACGCATCATTCTGTTAAAATGTAGCCATGTATTATTGATGATTATATCACAGATTGCTGTTACTTGTCAGGAAGATATACATGTACATATGTGTTCCGATTTTGCATTGCCTCATCTTATATATCACATTTTACTGTTTTTATTGATACTGTTTTACACGTGTGTTTACATTGTATTGAAATCAAAGTTTCAGACCTATATTTTAAATTGAAATATTCCACGAGTGCTTCTGTGCAGAAACCAACATCTGATTTTGCAGACACAGTCAGTGTCAAGACAAAACACCGAGTGATTTTTCTTTACTAAATGTAATTTTGGTAATTTTCACGTCATGAAAATTTCAAGATTTTTAAGCAGACAGACTTAATCGCAATATTCAAATTTGCGAAAGGAGACTTCTCTAGTAGTAAATCTATGTGAAATGAATCTTTCGCGAAATTTTCAAATTTAGTGACATAAAAAATTTGCGAAAATTAAATCTTTGCAATTACTACAATGATTTACAGTACAGTAATTTCACTCAATTTCTTTTAAAAGGTTGGTAAACAATATGGATGAAGATTAGATCATACCTAAACACAGACTGGTATTTGTCTAATATTATAACAGTAATTGCAAAGCTCAGATGTTGGCATTTTGCACACCAGGGCTCATAAAATAAACAGCCTTGATTTGGTGCTAATGAATTATTGTTGATTTGTAATTTTAAATTAATTGTTAAATTTACATTGTTAAATAGTTTTTAATTATAATTGCAGTATGTTAGGCAAGTTTGCCACGTTAGCTTTTGTTTGTATATTATGTAAGGATGGGAATGAATACTATAATTAGTATTCGAATATTCGTATAGACTATTCGAGTACAGTCGAATATTCAAATCAAATTGTTAAACTTTTCTGAATGTTTTCCTATCCGAAAAGTATTTATCCGAAAGGTATATTGTATACAATTGAAAATCTCTTTAGATCTACCATATTGATTCTAATTAGCGTTTCCCTGTTACAGTAATAAGTGCCGTCTGGTAATTTAACAATCGAATATCTTAGCTGGTTTAGAATTTTACTGTCTGTAAAAATTAATAGGTAAAATTGAAACTAATTTAAAATCCCAAACTTTAGAGTTTCCAAAAGTTAAACTACAGATAAACAAAACAAAAAATTGTATAACTTTCTGTTTTTGCACAATGGGATATTAATTAGAATCAGTATGGTGTGTCATATGTACTCTATACTAGATATTTCTTTCCGCATATCAAAAGTATTTCCTACTTAGTTAGAAATGTCCTTGATCATACTACTGACTTACAAGAAGGAAATGCCCATTGTTAGCTAATACACTACTTATGTAATGTAGTTTCTGATTGGTTACGTCATTTGAATGTGCTATGTTTAGATAACATATCTATAGCCATAAAATAAGAACGAGAAGTAATGATCGCATATGAGAGCAGTGAGTGTGCATTTTGTGATTTTGACATTTCCGACAGTATGATTATGTGGTTTTTAATGGTCACAAGGAGTTTTAATGGCGACTGTATTAAATTTGTGACCATTAAACTTGTATATACATGTAAACAGTCACAAATACAGTTAACCCTATATTATCAGGTTTCAAAAAATATTTGTCACAATTTTACTTGCATTTGCTAGTCATAACACTTGCAAAACGGTTTGAAATGTTAAAACTTATGCTTTACTGTTTTCCAGAGAGCTTATGCTAGTTTTTAGCGTCCGTCTGTCCACAATTTCCTTCAAACGACATCTCCTCTGAAACGACTGGGCCAGTGTTGATGAGACTTTGCAGGGATGTTCCTTGCATGAAGCTCTATCAAAGTTGTTCAAAGAATTCCATTCCATGCAGAACTCTGGTTGCTATGGCAACAAATAGGAAAAACTTAAAAAGTCTTCTTCTCTGAAATCACAAGGCCTAGAGCTTAGATATTTGGCATGTAGCATTGTCTAGTGGACCTCTACCAAGATTGTTCAAATTATGAACCCCAGGTCAAAATGACCCCACGCAGGTTGTCACTTAGTTTTACATAGGAATATATAGGAAAGACTTTAAGAATCTTCTCTGAAACCACAAGGCCTAGAGCTTAGATATTTGGCATGTAGCATTGTCTAGTGGACCTCTACCAAGTTTGTTCAAATTATGACACCCGGGTCAGAATTGACCCCGAGCAGGGGGTCACTTAGTTTTGCATAGGCTTGTATAGGAAAAACTTATAAAATCTTCTCTGAAACCAGAAGGCCTCAAACTTAGATATTTGGCATGTAGCATTGTCTAGTGAACCTCTACCAAGATTGTTCAAATTATGACCCCCGGGTCAAAATTGACCCTACGCAGGAGGTCACTTAGTTTTGCATAGGCTTAATATATAGGAAAAACTTACAAAATCTTCTTCTCTGATACCAAAAGGCCTAGAGCTAAGATATTTAGCATGTAGCATTGTCTAGTGGACCTCTACCCGCAAGGGTGGTCACTTAGTTTTGCATAGGCTTAAATAGGAAAAACTTTAAAAATCTTCTTCTCTGAAACCACAAGGCCTAGAGCTTAGATATTTGGCATGTTGCATTGCCTAGAAGACCTCTTCAAAGTTGACCTTGCCCAGGCAGAGGGGGGCACTTGTTTTACAAAGACTTACCGGTATATAGGAAAACCTATTTGGTATGTAACATTGTACCAAGGTGAGCGATATAGGGCCATCTTGGCCCTCTTGTTTGAAAGTACCTTTTTCTCATGTTGCCAAAGAAAATAAACAACATTTCATGTAATTTATTTATCTAAAAAGTTGTCTTTTTAAACTTGTGTTCATAGTTTTAGCTTGTTGAATTGTTAACGGTTTTTAGTGAAATATTTTCCTAGTCAAAATTTAGTATACACAGCTTTTACAGTTTACACATTTTGCTACTTTTTCAATATTGTTTCAGTGCTTCAAATATGTATAATCTATGATCAGTCAAGAATAACCTAAAAAAATGCATTGATTTTTTTCTGGTGTCAAATCATTGTAAGCCTTAAATAGCCTTTCTAAAAATGATGATGTTTAATTTATTGATTATGTACTTGTATAAAGACCACCCTTCAGACTGGAAAAATCTATTTTTAGTAATAGATAGAGTACTATTTGAGAGAATAATGACTTTATTTTAAGGAAGAGTAACACTTTTCTCTATTGCTCTATTGTAACTGTTGGGCCCCAACTCTATTGTATATAGATCATGTTGTCTATTATAGATAGATCACAGTTACATTTGTAAGCTCCACCCCTATTGTAAGCTCCACCCCTATACATAGTGCAAATTATCAGAAATACAGTGCATTGATTTCCTCAAGATATACGCAGTAGCCATAATACAATTATTATCAAGACCTTTGTCCATCCAAATTGATCATTTGGTTCTGATATATTTGGTTATAGTATAGAGGGCGGTCTTAATATAGAGGGTGGTTGTGATAATGGGTTGTCTTAAAATGGATGGTGGTCTTAATATAGAGGTTGGTCTTAATATTGGGTGGTCTTAAATGGAGGGTGGTCTTAAAATAGGGGTGTCTTAATATTGGGCGGTCTTAATTTTGGGTGGTCTTAATATAAGGTGGTCTTAAAATGGAGGGTGGTCTTAAAATGGGGGTTGTCTTAAATATTGGGTGGTCTTAATATTGGGTGGTCTTAATAGGGAGGGTGGTCATTATATGGAGGGCGGTCTCAATATTGGTAGGTCTTAATAGCAGAACTTTGCTGTAGTTTAGTGTTCGACTTTTTCTCAAGCTGAATCCAAAGTATTTGACATGTGATGTGTCGTTCTTTAATGCTGGTCTTATTCAAAAGTATAATGGTGTAGAATTTGCTCACCTGTACAACATGCATGTATATATGCAATACTGCTTTAAATCAACTGTTTAAAATTTGCTACATTTATCTTGTATAATTATGTTGTCTCTCAATGCTAGTCTTAATTGTTCTTAAGTTGCTAGTCTTGTTCTGAAGATATCTCTATCTAGTCTTGTTCTAAGATACTAGTCTTCAAAGAGCTAGTCTCTATTAATTTATAGAGTACTTACTGTACTTTGTATTTGTGCGCTTTTAATAGAAGTCCTGTTCTAATGTAAAAACTATTCAATTAACTCTTTAAACTATACATGTTGGATCTTTTTTAATATGTAATATGGTCTTTTAATTAAACCCTGTCCTAATGTCAGGTATTTGCCTACTTTATCTTCACTCTTGAGGTCTCTCAGTGTGAGATTGAATTTTCTTACTTTTGTTACCTACATGTATACAGGTTTGCTCTATAGCAGAGTGTATAGAACTTGCTAACTTTTACAGCACTCTTGTTGTCTTTTATTGCTAGTCTTGTTCTAAATTTGAGTTTGTCAGATTTGTTTACTTTTACAACACATTTGTTTTCTTTAAATTTTAGTCTTGTTTTAAAGTTCATATCGAGGATTTGTTTACTTTTATTGCTCATTTATGAGCTTTTTAATTAAATGCTAGTCTGGTTCCAAAGTTCAGCTTGTAGATTTTTTTTTACTTTCACTACATATATACAATGCTTTAATGCTAGTCTGGTTCAGATTTGAGTTTTAAGAATTTGCTTACTTTTATGTCGTATAAGGGCCTTTTAAAAATAGTTATTGTTCTAAAGTTGAATGCAAAGACTTTGTCTACATCTATGTAATACATGTGGTCTTTTGTGTTGACTGGAAATGACATGTTAGTCAAGAAATGAAAAGCGTGTCCTATATACATGTAATGTAAGATATTTTGTCTCTGTCAGGTATATGTTTTTGTAATATACAGTATTTACATAATTCATTGTGATTTTTTACCCACCGAAGGTTTGCCTAATCTGAGTACCGTCTGCATAGATATTTGCATCAAAAATGTTTACTATGAAACAGCCTAATATTTAACTTTTAATTACCATGCTTTTTGATGAATTACACAAATGCACTGAAAAACTAGGTCACTAGGTCACAACACGAGAAATCCTTCAGGTCACCTCCCAAACTATGTGCAGATATACA
Organism: Saxidomus purpurata; assembly: GCA_022818135.1. Taxonomy (NCBI): domain Eukaryota; kingdom Metazoa; phylum Mollusca; class Bivalvia; order Venerida; family Veneridae; genus Saxidomus; species Saxidomus purpurata. The sequence goes on from JAFMSR010000007.1 coordinate 45,144,953, forward strand.
TCACCTGTTTTATAGCATTCTTGTAATAATCTCTCTACATTTGTTCATCTCTGTGATTGATTAAATGTCATCAGCATGGACCTCACTCTAGAGTAATTGTACAAATGTTTGAAGCTAATTACCAAGTTGAAAATAGGTTAAGCATGCAGTCAGGACCATCTTCAGAGGTTAAATTTTGAAAACACATTAAAACCACTTCTGAACTGCTTGATGTGTCTTGTGTAAACTTACCATGTTGTTCCTGTTGCTAAGTATAAGTTTCTTTGTTCCTGTTTCTAAGTGTAAATCACCTAGTATAAAGTTCCTTGTTCCTGTTGCTATGTGTAAATCACCTTGTTCCTGTTGTTAAGTGTAAATCACCTTGTTCCTGTTGCTAAGTGTAAATCACCTTGTTCCTGTTGCTTAGTGTAAATCACCTTGTTCCTGTTGCTAAGTGTTAACCACCTTGTTCCTGTTGCTAGATGTAAATCACCTTGTTCCTGTTGCTACGTGTAAATCACCTTGTTCCTGTTGCTAAGTGAAAATCACCTTGTTCCTGTTGCTAAGTGTAAATCACCTTGTTCCAGTATAGCTTTGCTAAGTAAATCACTTTGTTCCTGTTGCTAGATGTAAATCACCTTGTTCCTGTTGCTAAGTGTAAATCACCTTGTTCCAGTTGCTAAGCAAAAATCACCTTATTGCTGTTGCTAAGTGTTAACCACCTTGTTCCTGTTGCTAGATGTAAATCACCTTGTTCCTGTTGCTAAGTGTAAATCACCTTGTTCCTGTTGCTAAGTGTAAATCACCTTGTTCCTGTTGTTAAGTGTAAATCACCTTGTTCCAGTTGCTAAGCAAAAATCACCTTATTGCTGTTGCTAAGTGTAAATCACTTCATTCCTGTTGCGAAAGTGTTAATAACCTTGTTCCTGTTGCTAAGTGATTTTTGTTTTCAATTCTTAAGCATGGAGTTACCTAACATGTGGCTATCAGAGGACAATCAATGCATATCAGAGCTTCCGTTCTGGAAGCCCTTTCAGTATTACTACACTGTCTCTAAGAGTCTTTTATATGTTTTATGAATTGTATTATTAAATTGTACAGTTAATGTTGCTAATAAGGAATGATTGTTTAATTAGTACTGTTGTATTTGATTTAATGTACCGAATTTTGGGAAATATGATTCTAGCCCAGTGTGAATGTGATTCAATGATTCAATTTTATAAACTATTAAATCAAATATTATTAGTAATCAAGTAAACCAGGATCATTTAGTATTTAACCTGAAGTAAAAAGTATGTACATATGCATTTGTAGGATGATGTTTTTTGAATACCCGACATCCTGGTAGAGTGGTTATTGCCACTGACCCTGACTCCATGATAGAGTGGATATGGCCACTGACTATGGATATGGCCACTGACCCCAACTCTTTGGTTGAGTGGTTATGGCCACTGACCCCATTACTGTGGTAGAGTGGTTATGGCCACTGACTTGAAATCCCTAAACCTCTCACTGATCGAGGGTCTTGGGTTTGAGCCCAGCAACCTTCCTCACTCTTTATGTGAAAAAGATGGTGGCCTCCTGACGGAGGATGGGATCATAATCTGAAATCTCCCCGAAACAATGGTTAAGATGTAAAACTGTTTTCCTGTAAATAAATGGCGGGTAATTGTGAAGAATGGTATGATTTTAATGTCGAGGCCTTGACAGAAAACACTATGCAATGAAAAAAATCATGTTGCCTTATGTAAATGTAGTAATGGTTTTGTATACTGGTTATTGATTATGATCAACTTTTTATGTCCTAACCTCTATATCGGGCACTTTTTTTTCCTGAAGCACAATTAATTTAAAACATATTTTCTTTTGACCATTAATACCTCATTACATGTACATCCGGAAGCACTTAATCAACGGCCAGTCACTTGCATGAATCTGGGGCCACCATTGCCCAGTTGTTTGGGTATATTGTTTAGGATATTTTCCTCCATTTGGTTTTTGTGTCGCCCTTTTGGAGAAAAGGTGATACATAGGGATCACTTTGTCTGTCGGTCCGTGCTACAAAAACTTAACATTGGCTATAACTTTGCCATTTCTTAAGATTTCTTCATCAAACTTTACAATTGTATTGCTTATGACAAAAGGGTCATGATGCCGCCAAATTTGTAGGTCAAGGTCATATTTGACAGAGTTATGCCCCTTTTTGTACTTAGATCTTGTCACGTAAACTTAACGTTGGCTATAACTTTACCATTGCTTAAGATTTCCTCATGTAACTTTCAAATTGCATTGCTTATGACATAAGGGTAACAGTTGTGATGCTGCCAAATTTTGTAGCTCAAGGTCATATTTGACAGAGTTATGCCCCTTTTTATACTTAGATTTTTGCTATAACTTTGCCATTCTTACGATTTCTTTATCAAACTTTCAAATTGTATTGCTTATGTCAAAAAGGTTGTGACACCAAATTTTGTAGGCCAAGGTCATATTTGTCAGAGTTATGCCCATTTTTGTACTTAGATTTTGTCATGAAAACTTAATATTGGCTTTAACTTCGCCATTTCTTAAGATTTCTTCATCAAACTTTCAAATTGTATTGCTTATGACATAAGCGTCATGATGCCACCAAACTTTGTTGGTCAAGGTCATATTTGACAGAGTTATGCCCCTTTTTGTACTTAGATTTTGTCATGAAAACTTAATGTTGGCTATAACTTTGCCATTTCTTAAGATTTCTTCATCAAACTTTCAAATTGTATTGCTTATGACATAAGCGTCATGATGCCACCAAACTTTGTTGGTCAAGGTCATATTTGACAGAGTTATGCCCCTTTTTGTACTTAGATTTTGTCATGAAAACTTAATGTTGGCTATAACTTTGCCATTTCTTAAGATTTCTTCATCAAACTTTCAAATTGTATTGCTTATGACATAAGCGTCATGATGCCACCAAACTTTGTTGGTCAAGGTCATATTTGACAGAGTTATGCCCCTTTTTGTTCTTAGATTTTGTCACAAAATTATTGGTTATTCTGACAAAGCGTAAGAGGGCGACACAAGTGTTCTACTGAACACCCATCTAGTTTAATATTGTTTTTTTTTAATGCAAGTTGAATCAGAGTAATCAAACTAATTCTTTAGATTTTACAGCATCTTTTTTAACTTTTGTCTCTGTTTTGAAGTTGTACAAGTAAGAATACATTTGTATCATATCAAGAACTTTTAAGTTCATATCAGTGCTATTTATGCCATTTTCACTTGAAACAAGATATCAGTAAATGATAGATGATAACATCATATACCTATTATCACTACTTAATTAGCGATCAGAATTTATGCCGAGTCTGCAGAAGTATGTGTAGACAGGTAAACTACATGTAGACCTGCAAGAATTTCAAGACATCATTTGTGTTACATTTTCATATATTTTCACTACTTTTTACACTATTAATTATTCTATTATCCCTCTCAGTCAGTATCACTTTTTAACAGGTCCGCAAAACAATATATTGACCTCAACATTAGCCTAGTATGATTATATATTTTACTACAAGGAATAAATCCCTTCAAAACAAAAATACATGTACTCTAGTTACTTGAGTAGTTAAATTTAAAGCTGTCTCATTCAAGATGATCCAGCATCTTCCTTATTGCAGTTGAGGTATATACTGTATTTAAGAGCTTGATAGCCAGTCATGTTTACTGCTGACATGACACTTCATTTTTATTTCTAAAATAAAGTGATTGTAAACTTGTCTTCACTGTCCCATAATGACCTGTCCAGTATGTGTACCAGTAATCTGTTGCATTTATTATGAAAATTTTATTAAAAAACTGTGATTCAAAATTTGTTGATTAAGTATCAGTCATTATACATATTTTTATATTGATATCTATGATATGTATAAAATTATGATGTCTATATGTATTGCTATCTATGATAATTATGTATTTATTTATAATAAAATGTACAGAAGTTTCTTTTCTCAACTTTCAATAAAAATGTATTGTTCAAAATCTTTGATTCTGTTGTTTTTGCATTTTGTATCAGACACATATATCTAAGTCCGCCTCCGTGGTCGAGTCACGGGTTAGAGTCGCTGACTTTAAATCACTGTAACCTCTCAATTTGATTGGGGGTCACGGGTTTGAGCCCTGCTACTGATCATGTCACTATATAATATTAGAAAGTTGGCAGTTTCTTACGCAGATTATGGTTATAGTACTGGTTCTTCCCGATCGTACGGTAAACTGCTCGCCTGTTAAAAATGACTGAAAAACTACAAACGAAAATGTATATCAATCAAAGCGCTGAAGGCACTGAAAATGTTCGGTCTGAAACATAGATTATCATACGGATTGGTACTTAGGAGAGGAATGTTGCGCATATGTTTTGCAATATGTCTGATAGTTTAAAGTGGAACATATGACCACTTGATGTAACAGCATATTGAACAATGTTACGGACCGTGAGATTCTTCCTTGGTCAAGTGGTTAGAGAAGCTGAAACTTCTCAATTATTGAGGGTCTTTGGATCTAGCCCCGCTACTGACCACGTCTCTTTATGTGTGAAAGTTTGCAATTTTAGGTAATGAATAAAAAACAAAGTCTGAATATTTAATGTCAAGTATACATTGTATTGAGCACGTGAGCATGGCTTACAACGTCATTTTTAGCTCGACTTTTCTATGAAAAGGGGAGCTATCCTACTCGCCCCGGCGTCGGCGTTGGCGTCACACCTTGGTTAAGTTTTTCGTACCACCCCACTTTATTTCAAAAGTATTAGAGGTATGGCTTTGAAACTTACCATACTTGTTTACCATCATAACCTCCATCTACAGACAAGAGTACATAACTCTGTCAAGGTTTTTGACAGAATTATGGCCCTTTTTGTGTTGCCCTTTCGGAGAAAAGGCGATACATAGGGATCGCTTTGTCTGTCCGTCTGTCGGTCCGTCCGTCGGTCCGTCCGTCCGTCACACAAACTTAACGTTGGCTATAACTTTGCCATTTCTTAAGATTTCTTCATCAAACTTTCAAATTGTATTGCTTATGACAATAGGGTCATGATGCCACCAAATTTTGTAGATCAAGGTCATATTTGACAGAGTTATGCCCCGTTTTGTACTTAGATTTTGTCACGAAAACTTAACGTTGGCTATAACTTTGCCATTTCTTAAGATTTCTTCATCAAACTTTCAAATTGTATTGCTTATGACATAAGGGTCATGATGCCGCCAAATTGATTAGGTCAAGGTCATATTTGACAGAGTTATGCCCCTTTTTATACTTAGATTTTTGCTATAACTTTGCCATTTCTTAAGATTTCTTTATCAAACTTTCAAAATGTATTGTTTATGTCAAAAGGGTTGTGATGCCGCCAAATTTTGTTGGTTAAGGTCAAATTGTATTGCTTATGACATAAGGGTCATGATGCCGCCAAATTGATTAGGTCAAGGTCATATTTGACAGAGTTATGCCCCATTTTGTACTTAGATTTTTGCTATAACTTTTCCATTTCTTAAGATTTCTTTATCAAACTTTCAAATTATATTGCTGATGTCAAAAGGGTTGTGATGCCGCCAAATTTTGTAGGTCAAGGTCTTATTTGACAGAGTTATGCCCTTTTTGTACTTAGATTTTGTCACGAAAACTTAATGTTGGCTATAACTTTGCCATTTCTTAAGATTTCTTCATCAAACTTTCAAATTGTATTGCTTATGACATAAGGGTCATGATGCCGCCAAATTTTGTTGGTCAAGGTCATATTTGACAGAGTTATGCCCCTTTTTACACTTAGATTTTGTCACAAAATTGTTGGTTATTCTGACAAAGCATAAGAGGGCGACACAAGTGTTCTACTGAACACCCATCTAGTTTACTTAGAAAGTGTATTGAGCTTGGTTAAGTTTTTCGTACCACCTCACTTTATTTCAAAACCATTGGAGGTATTGCTTTGAAACTAACCATACTTGTTAACCATCACGACCTTCATCAACAGACAAGAGGACATAACTCTGTCAAGGTTTTTGACAGAATTATGCCCCTTTTTGACTTAGAAAATACATTGAATATGGGTAAAATCCACGTATTGCTTTAACCCTTTGAGATATTGCTTTGAAACTTTTAATGCTATTTCACATCATTACCCCCATCTGTAGGCAAGAGAAGGTAACTCTGTCAGGGATTTGTTTTAAAAATTAAGGCCTTTTATCAACTTAGAATCTTGGTTAAGTTTTTCCAGTCCACTTTTTGACTGAACTGTTTGAGATATTAATTTGAAAGTTGGAATACTTGTTTACCATCATGATTCCCAAACATGGGCAGGAGAAGGTAATTCTGTCAAGGATTTTATTTGAATTATGGCCCTTTTTGACTTAGAAACTCAGTTAAAATTTTCATTCTTGTCCACTAAGTCTTGTTAACTTAACCATTTGAGATATTACTTTGAAAGTTGGAGTACTTATGTACCATCGTAAGACCTATCTGTAAGCAAGAGAAGATAACTCTGTGAAAAATTTTCTTGATTTGTACTTAGAAATTCCTAGTTAAAGTCTTGTGTGCCCTTAACTGTCAAAGTTTTGTTTTATTGGCAAGCACTAAAAAAGTCGAGCACGCTGTCCTACTGACAGCTCTTGTTCACTATTGTAAACATCAACACAACACATTTCTTTAATAGCGACATGAAAATTAATGATCGATTGTTTTCATGGTATACTACATAATATACGCGAAATAATAAAACAACACATATAACCATGTACCATAAAACACAACATTAAACAGAAACTGCTTACACATTGATGGGCGACCAGCATCGATCCAGACCAGCCTCCTGGCATGGTCGCAAAGTCCATTATGTTGGTTTTCCCATGACGCGGCTCAAATTTGTTATTTCATTACACTGAACCATGCAAAACACACGAATGGTAGGTATTTCAAAATGATTGAGTCACTGTATATTATTGTAAATAATCATAGTTATCAATCAATAATTTCATTCAACGAAATCTAGGAAACCTGTCTATTAAAACACTGTTGAAAAGGTGGTTTAAACTATTTTGCTACTAGTCAAGCTTACTAACAAAATCTTCGGTGCATTTTAACAGTCTATTTCGCAAGTTCAACTATATTAACAAATGCACATCACGGTGCTTCTCTGAATATGCAGTTAAAGAGTTTATTTCACAATTATACCAGTATATAGTATATAGTAGTTTACCAGAACGACATTCCGTATAAATGTATATGAGGTGTGTCACTTTCAGCGCGTTTTGATCGGCTGCTTTTTAAAGTAGTGCAAGTCTCAACTGCGTAGTAAGAAACAGACCACTCACGTGCCATAATGCTGTATCTGTCGAACGTTTAAGTAGTACTTACAACCTATGCACATTAACTTAGAAAAGTTGACTAAATTCTTTTTTATGATAAATTTTCGCATATTTTTCTTATCTTTGAAACAATGTTAATCTTTGCAATCATACCAACACCAAAACTGTTGATTACTTATGTTACTTTCTATAAATATGTGATGTGATCAATCTGAAGGATTAGTTAGAATTGATGGGTAGTTCGGTTTTAAAAGTAGAAACTGCTGTTCTCAGAAACCGGGTACAATAAATGTTAGGATTTGAAAATCCTCACATTTAAAAATGAGGTGAAGACATCTTGTTTCCATAGAGCCAACTGCCACAACACTTGGTCTTCAGGTTTCTTGGATTAAAACTCAAGAATATTTTATAACATGCCTATACACTATACATGGCAAAATAGGGCTAGCTAAAGCTTTGAACAGAACAAAAGTGATCACTGTTATAAACCAAGATAATCCCTGAAACTTCAAACAGTTCCTAAAATCCAGGAGCATCCTACTTGCAGGTGACTTTAATTTTTTAATTCCTCAATTTTGAATTACATGTACAGTTACGACTCAAAATGTTACGAAATGTTGCTTGCTGAAACTGGTCAAAATAGCACTCTTTTGTGGAAAGAATGAAAGTCGGACTTGGCTTTTATTTCAGCAAAATTTACTCAAATTTTATATTAGTTCTGGATTATAACATAACATAACATATATTTTATTCGGCATTAAATTGTAACATACATATTTATAGCCGCAGGATATAGTGTTTTAGTATATATGTACATGCATGGAAAAGTCGACTGTCTCAGTGGTTAAGTTTTCAATCAAGTAGATTGCCAAGCTGCTGTAATCTCTGAGACAATGTTTTAAGGCGAAGTGTTTTGATCCCAGGTAAGAACGGGCAATATGAAAAAGTTGCCAAATACGGTCGTCTTAATGTGATGTTACTAAAGCACTATTCAAAGTTTATTACGCTCGAATTGAATATCAAATGAGTGAATACAGAATCCGGGACGGCTAACTTGTGTAGGTGTTTATATAATGATATATACAAAAGGATATGGGTTTTGTGGTATAAACATCTGCACCATCTTCTATAAATTAAATAAAATATGACACGGTATTAAATGTCATATATCTTTTGATAATTAATTGCACCATTTGTGGGCAGAAAAACATCATTATTTAAGCACAAAGCACCCTGCAGTCTGTATGCTATCATCATTACAATTCTGATCTTCGTATCTTATAACAAATCAGTACACCTTTGAACTACAATAAAACTTCACTTACCATGGTTAAAATTCGTTTTGAATGCGTTTGAAAAGAAAACAGGATACGTGTCACGTTTTATAAATTACTTGATAAAATAACACACAAACGGAAAACAGTTTTAATTGCACGCAACATTTTCAAAAGTTTAATGATTACGTGTTATGAAAGTAATTTGAAAGTACCTTGTAAAATAGAAGGCTCATTTTATTCTTTGATTTATGTACCGGCTGTCACTGTTTAGTTTCACGTCTTTGGTACGACGTGGTTTGAACACGCTATTTCTCTTATTCGAAGCAGGCGTTCTTCCGCCAGGATATCTAGGATTACTGAAACTGATATGTGTTATCATTGAATTCTTTATCATGACATAAAACTTATGAATGGTTTTACATACTCAAGAAGAAAGTATTATGTAAATGTTTTTTAAGATGTCTAAGGGGGGTCACTGGTGAGGTTTTGAATTTTTGCACTTCCGGAAATTTACATTTGCTATATTTAAAAAAGGATGAGTTAACTGGAAAAAAAGTTATGTAGTAATAAACTAAGGCACAATAGGAATATTTTAGTGTAAAAAAATTGAACATTTTTGAGAAAAAATATTTTGACCTCACATTATGTGACTAAATTGACAAATTTTGTCAGATGCCAAAATGGGCTAGGGGTACAAAAATAGTCATTTCTCAAAAACCGTTTAAGATATTTACTTGATTCAAACTGTACTACAAGAACAATTGTTAGGACATAAACATTAATCAATAACTAGTTCCTTTTACAGTTCCTTGTTACAGACATATGCCGTCATATCTCAAAGCTCCTTGAAATCTAAAAAACACATTTTTTGTCAGTTTTTGATGAATTTCTTTCTTATATATGCACATTGACGCACATTTTTTATTTTTGCATTCTAAAACAAAGGTTTTAATCAAACTGCAGGCAAAATATCTGAAAAACCTTGTTTTTCCTTTATCATGAAATATTCAATTATTGAAAATTGAAAAAATGAATTTTAGTAAAGTGGGTGGGGTAATAATAAGGGGCGTAATATTTATTCAGATGATGATAGAAATACCACTATCTCTAATTTTTCATCCTTAAGTATGACAAACTACATTAGAAGAGATTAAAAATTGAAACCCATTCTGAAACATACACCACATACATAAACGTTTACAATACGAAAATTCTAGCTAATTTTGCATTAAGCACCTTATCTGATAGTGTATCGCTAAAATTAATATTGCAAAAAGTTAAGTCATTGACCCATCATTATTTTTTCCAGAATTTGGCTAGCAATATGTTAGTCTCCATAAAAAACAGGGTCAATAAAATTTCTTGCTATTTTGAATTTCAGCAGTGACCCCCCTTAAAGAGCAAATACTTTAGCAACGTCAATTCCCTGACTGCGATATTATCCAAATAGCTGCAAAGAGATGGGATCATTTCCAGGATAACAACAACGTGGCTTAAACATGTACACGAGTTTTGAGCAATACGGGTTGTGCATTAAGGATTTTCGTTGACTTTCTTGAAAAATGTGGAAATGTACTTTTACTTGCTCATAATGCCAGGTTTGATTCACGCATGTTTGCAAGTACGTGTATCAAGCATGGGTAACATCATTTCTGCCTTTGCTATAACACATGGCCCTTTGAAAAGGAGATTTCTTATTCATTGGTCGATTGGTTATAATTCGGTGCTAGTAAAGGGTCTTCTGTTGCCAGGATAGGTTTTAACACAAAGCATTTAAGACTTATTTTCGAGAAGTTGTGAAAACCGTTTAAAACAGCTTCTGTGAGACAACACTCAAGAAATTAGTAAGCTGGTAGAGTATTCTTCCATAAATATATAGGTAAAAAACGAAATATTGAGAAATTGCTTGTTCCATCCTTTAAAATATTGGAGTTTTCGGAAGTAATATTAACGAATGAAAAAATGAGTCCAGTGACTGTTTGACATTTTCACTCCGTGTACGTAAACGATCACTTTATTTACCTATTCCTAGAAGCGTCGTCACTTTTTTGCGTTACAGTGACATTATTCAAGAGCGCTTACTGAAAAATCTAAGCCGAACACATCCCATTTTTATTCAATTATTCAGTTATAGATATCAAAAATAGAAAATTGTCAAAATTTCAAAATCTTTCACCGTCTACTTTTTTTTGTTATTCTCTGAACTGCCAAAATTCATGGAGCAGATAAATGACGTTTCTGACGTTTTTCTGTACGTTTTCGACGGAAATGTAATACTTTTTTAACTAAAGTGTAATAGTTTGCACATCGATTGATAGAATATTTTGCAAGTATTATAGCAAACTTTGAAAAATAAAAGTAGGTCCACAAATGACAAAATAACATAACAATAACCACATTAAGGTATGCTTCCGGTACGCTGTCGCTAGATGGCATTGTTAAATGACGTCACGTGACGTCATGTGAATAAAAACGTTACCATGCAACGCAGATGGGCACAATATACGCATGTACCAAATTTCAAACAAATGTGACAACTTTAAATTTTACTGACGAAAGGTACTGACCTACCTTAAGGTCCAAAGTTTGAATCCTTCCCCAAGCAAATGAATTTGTCACAAATACAGACGATTAGTTTTCCAGTGGGGCTCGAACCGCAACCTGCCAGATTAACAAGATTAGGAACTTTAACTTGCAAAGATTTATTGCCTTATTATTTTGTCAAACAATAGTCTTTATTTTGATTAATTTTCCAACAATAGTAAGCCATTTACTGCAAAAAATGAGGTCCAACTCTGTATATGGATGGGAGATTTTCACTTATAATCCCAAAATCTCATCAGAAACAATATCCACAATCACTGGATTTCACCCAGCAAAGTCATATTGGGGGAACATGTATATATACATTGGCATCGCTGCCAGCTTCGGCTGCTCTGGGTTTGAACAAGAAACTAAACAGCCGTGTTGCTTCTTTCATTTTTTTAATACATTAAATATACAATGATACAGACAACAAGGTGTATAAAACAATCATTTAACAAAATACTTTCACCTAAACATTATATAAAACCATTAGTAAAAAGGACGGATAAGGTACATTAGTCAAAATGCACAACAAGACACTTGGAATCGGCTACAGTCCAACCTCCCTAGAGCAACACCCTTCCTTAAAAAGACAAATTTTTTTTTAATGTTGTGTCAATTATGTAAGGAATTCACCTCTCATTAAAATAACACCTCTCTACAACAAACACATTTCTGTGTACACATGGATGTTCACACTTGAGAGGTTGCACTGTACATGTGTATATTTTAAATCAACTACATACTGTTTTTACAAACAGATTGGCTCGTGCCAATGAAAGGGGGGTAACAGCAGGATTAGAGTTATTGCGAATTGACAACCAGTTATTTTTAGATGTGGGTATGAAATAACAAAAAATTAAGCATCACATCTGTAGCAAATGGATGTACACTGTGTCGTTCTAAAATTGACATGCTGTTTGTGTCATGTCAAGTTATAGACTATAAACCATTTGCTAACTTGACTTGACAAGTTGATAAATTACAGTATAATCACCGAGTATAGCTAATATTTACTAGTTGTTACGACAGTAAATGAAGTTTCTTGTATTTTATCTTGTTGTTGATTTATCCACCAATAGATGATGGAATAACATTGGCACAAACTGTAAAGAGGTATACCCTACCACTAGCAGACTCTTTTCTTGACATGTTCAAAATCGGCTAAATATGCATAAAATAATAAAAAAACCCCCCCCCTTTTTTTTTTTTTTTTTTTTTTTTCTCTTTTTTTTTTTTTTTTTTTTTTTTTTTTTTTTTTTTTTTTTTTTTTTTTTTTTTTTTTTTTTTTTTTTTTTTTTTTTTTTTTTTTTTTTTTTTTTTTTTTTTTTTTTTTTTTTTTTTTGGGGTATTCTCCCCGGGATATAAAAAATTTCAAGTTTATTTGGAAAGTTGTGTTTTTTTTGTTGCCATATGATATAATAGTATATATATTTTTCTAAGAAGAATATATGTCACAAAATGTTTTGTTTCTGAACAAAATGCAAAAATAGCAATTTTTTAAAATGAAAATAATTGATATTCACCCCAAAAATTAAAACAAACTATAAAATGAAGGTTTTATGGCAATACAATGTCTTATTTCCCTACTTTTTCTACTTATTACTGTTTGTTTGTTTGCACCTCCTTTATATTTGGGTAAGCTCCTTTCAAAATATATCCAGTTTTAGGGTGTGTCTCTTTGACTAAGTTTCCAGATTATGTAACAAAGGTTTTTACACAATGAAGACCACTTGACTAAAATGTGTCTTTAAATGATTCCAAAATATGTCCTATACAAAACAATTTATCCCTTTCCTGTAAGGTCAAAGACTTGGTAAGAACAGTCTGAAAGCAATGTATTGCAGCATTTAGTACTGTTAGCATGGTTTACATCACAACACAGGTTAGAACAACTGACCAATGAGAGTAAATATATGTTGTACCCAGAACCAATATCATAGAATGAATGTTGTACATATATGAACACTTCTTATCTGTATGGTTTATTGCAAGACTGCAATTTGCAATACATGAACTAGTTATGAAAATAGAAGTTTCAACTTCTTATATTATTAAAGGATCTTTCATTCAGAACTTCCATTCTTGTTTCTAACTGACCAGACTTGGTGATAACAGAAAAACTTAAGTGGATGCTGGCCACAGCATTGATACACCCTGTACCTGGAGATCGGCATTTACAAATTGACTGTATGCCTATTTGTCCAACAGAATATAACCTGTACTTAACAAACAAAACATAATGTTTCTTCATTACACATTAGAAAACCAGACTACAACTTTAATCATTGTGAAAACTAGACCAGTACTGAGTTTGGGTAATTTTTGTGCGATAAAAATTTCAGTACTTGTGAGCAGACAGACTGATATTATTTGCAAATTTATTTTAATTCGCTACAGGAAAATTCTCTAGTTATAGTAAATATACATGAACTGAATCTTTCACAAGATTTTTAAATTCAGCGATGTATGATTTTTGAGAAAATAGCAAAAAATTAAATCATCGCCAATACTACCCACTTTACAGAATTTACTTTAACACTCAAATATTAAAGACTACTATAACACTACTAAGCACTCAATGTAAATGCATTTGTTAACCGGTTTACTGACCCAAGTTGAAACCTGTTTTTTTCCCCCCCATAAACACTATATAACCTAATGATAACACTGCAAGCCATACAACCCATGGCAAGTAGCTGGCCAAATTCCCGTACAAGCCAAACAACTTGCCAAATTCCTATGCAACCCAAGTAGCTGGCCAAATTCCAATACAGTCTATATAGCTGGCCAAATCAAAATGTTAAAAAGGGGCTTAACTCTGTAAAGTACCATTTGAAGACAAAAATTAAGCATTTTGTGCAGGTTTCTGTAGGCAAGGGCAATAAATTCTTGCATACCAGATGGGGATATCTGCAGTTTTTATCAGTGCTGGAAAATCTCATCTTACACGCCCCCCCACCCCACCCCCCCACAATGTAAGACGACTCGCATTAATTACTTATGACGTAACGTTATAAACAATGTGACATCACTTTCCCAAACACAGCATCTGAATTATGTATGTTTTTATATTTAAATGCATCATTGCGATAAGTTTGTATTTTTAAAAATATCTATTTTAAAGTGCAAAACAGTATGCAAGAAAAAGTTTCAACAATGAGAAACTTGGTTCAGATGGAAATATCCGTCACTTCGGGTAACTGTTTTGCAGGAACTCTGCAGAGCATCGTTCCCGCAAAAACAGTTACCCTCAGTGACGGATATTTCCGTCTGAATTGCGTGCTCATGTAATAAACTAATAATGTATGCCAGTTTGTGACAGACTACCTTTCATACAAACCATCTAGCAGAACATATCACGTAATAGAAGTGTTAAAGCTTTCTTAAAATCTTTTTTCATGGTGAAGAAGACTAGCAGTAAGTTACACTGCAGTACTTCCAGCAACTTGTACAACTTTCACTTAACTGTTGAAGCAAATGGTGGCACAATTTCAGGAAATGAAAAAAAATAGTAACGTAATCTCTAGGTCTAGACCAGTTTAGCCTTCATTTGTTATAGATTCCTTTTACTGCAACACAAAGGCAAGGAATATTGTCTGAACATATGCAAGTCTGCAATCAAAGAAAGCTTCATTTGAAGTCTGAAAGCAAAGTATCAAATTTCTAGTTTCCTTAAAAAAACACTTTTTTCAAGCCTATGTGCTTGAGCTAGCAAAACTGTTCTCGCAAAGATTGAGTGTAGAAGTTGTTTTTTTCTCCTGAAGGAATACACATGTTACAATGTCCCTGCTCAGCTTGACCTGACTTGAAGAAGATTGATAAGTTTGCTACAGTGACTGAGTACGGCATTAGAACTTGTATGTCCTCGACTACTCTGAAGACTGGATGATAATACGCTGTTAGACCTTGGTGTGGCGGAGGATGGTCGAGGCGTGGAGGATGTCAACTCGGACAACTTGTCCACTGTTTTTGTTGATGACATTTCCTGCAAAAGAAAGGGGTAAAAGCAGGTTCAAACAGTTTAAAGAAGAAAAAATAAATGAACAAAATATCTCTAAAAGTATTACATTGTCAAAATGTATGTTCAAATTTTTTTCCATTCATAAACCTACATGACATTGAATGCCCTTCAAAACACTTATAATCAAGACTTTGATTTTCTTTCTTTCTTTCTTTGATACTTTGAAACAATCAAAATTTACTTTTTATGGAAAACTTAAAAATGAAGTTGTCCCAAATGTGAATTGCAATTTCCAGAAGTCTTTTAAATTAACGGAATGGCTGTATCTGTACCCAACTATGTTAAAACTCATATTTTGGTTTTACAACCGGTGTAGACCTATATCAACCTGTGCATCCCGTCTAGATCTTTATTGTTTCCATATCTGTATCTACGATCCTAAGAAATGTTATCATATATATAGTTATTGTGTATGATGATAAGTCCTTGCCGATTCGAAGTTATGACACAACAGTCAATATCAAACGGAGGTTATTTCCACAGGAAGTATAACTGAGGTAAACTTTATCTTCTTACTTTTTTGAGATCTTCTTGTTTTGATAATGTGCGTAGAGCAAGTAGGGAACTGATTTGAACACTGGGCTGACTGTCATGACATGCTGTATATACCAGACTGAAAACAATCAAACACATTGTAATTGTCATGGTAACATTGTTGTTGTCAAGGTAACATTGTCGTTGTCATGGTAACATTGTCGTTGTCAAGGTAACATTGTCATGGTTATATTTCCATTGTCAAGGTAACATAGTCGTTGTCAAGGTAACATTGTCGTTGTCATGGTAACATAACATGTTCCTTACAAACAGGTCAAACAGTAACTGGTAAATAAAATTTATAATTTGCATGATCCGTGAAAGTGGCATGAAAGATGCCGAGGCAGATGCAAAGCAACCTGTACAAGCATATAGTACTACATGTAAGTATGAACAAATGACTACATTTACATTTCTTTTAAATCAATTACCTCTTCACGTATGCATTTTTTGGCAACAAAAATTATTATGGCAGTGTAGCAGGATCGGACGAAAAGGCGTGCAATATTTACTTTGACTATAACACAGTTTTTTCCCCCTTTTTTTTTCTTCCTTAAGAGATGTCGAACGATTTCATTTTTCAATTACACAAGGTTCCCATGTGAACTAAAGCCAGCAGTGACCAGTATACAATGATTCTAGAAATGTTTCGATGTTAACATACATGTAAACGGAAAAGGATGGTTAATTTAAAGCCTTTCCTTTCATTAGCTTAATTAAATCACAGCAAAGACATACAGTTTTATTACCTTGAAATGACTTCATTGATCATTTATTGGAAACACAAGTTAGTCCCAGAATGTAGCACCCAAGGCGATGTGCCTGGCGGAATGCACCTGCAACCCAAGAACATTAACGCAGTGCACATTTCACATGGGATTTCTAAAATGTTCTAGTTTTCTTTCATTATTTAAAGGCAAATCCTTAACATCTAGTACGATTATAGTTCTCCAAAAATAAGATAATTGTCTTTATTCACCCCTATGGGCAACACTTCAAGATTCATACATATATATTAACATACTTAATTCTCTAACAAATTAAAAAAAACAATACCTGATGTGTCATTATAGCAAAAATGGTTTTAACCTAACAAGCAGATCTATGACAAAAGAATTTTATAAGCTTTTCCAGCCACTAACAAGTTCTTTATACCACATGTCGTTATATGGTAAAGGAGAACTTACAGGCAGCATTGACCCTAGTTTTGGATACAGGATCTTTAAGGAGCTCTACAAGCTGTGGTATACTGGGTTTTAACTTCACGTACAGACTGTCATTGTGGAATGCTGCATTGCCTACTGCGTAACTGGCCCCCTGGTAAACAAAATATTCATCAATTAAAGTATATATTAATTATATGTACATCAAAGGTAAATAGCCATCAAGCCCTGGAAGATTAGGCCCTTGGTGTAATTTTGCAAAGGCAGACATTAGCTCCTTTGTGATTTTGCAAGAGTGAAGATTAGTCCCTTCATCAAAGTATCTATATGAATGCATTAGCAAAATAACTATCTCTAAATACATTGACAAAATGAATAAATATATCAAAATACATTAAATTTAACTTTCCTTTGGATCATTAACTCAATTATTAAACTTTGAAGAGTTAAGGGGTTAATGTCCAGCTGTGCAAAGTAATGAAGGGACATCTATCTGCCTTTGCAAAATTGAGCTTAGGGTCTAATGTCTTATGGGCTACTACAAGTTATCAGCATTTAACTCCTACCAAAAACACCGTAGACTTGACTCCCATCATGCACTTATCTTACTGGATCTACAAATCTTTTTATCAGTGACAAATTACTGGTTATATATTCATGTACATGAATTTTTCTTCAACAGGTTTTTTTGCACCAATGTCAAATGCAACGTTTCTTGGCTATTGTCTAAGCCTCATTAGGTTCATAAGGTGATGGTGGAATTAATAACTGGTAAACTTTTATCTGAGGTTACAGCCAAAGCAACGAAAGTGACCATCTGACTATTTTCTAATGTTTCCTCTGTCAGAATTCCATTTTTAACAGTCCCAAAGGGCACAATTTCATCAAAACTATTGTCTCCATTCTGGTGACCCATTTCAGAGGATGTCAGTTAATTGTAAACTATAAGCCTACGCTAGGACAGAAATTGTGCTCCTAAAAACCCGCCTTGAGATTCATGATATAAATCATAACCTAAACACCTATACAGTATCATGTAAAAAAAAAAATGTACGTTACCTTTCTAACATTTTGATCTTCATCTTTGAGACATGTGATTAACCCTTCTAACATCTTCTCTCTCTGTTTGATGAATGTGTACATCTGAGCATTGTGTTTCATGAGGTTACCCAATAAACTACATGTGCGAGACTTCACGGATGAGGAGTGATGCTGTATCAACGTGCTGAGTTTGTCTGTGTCACCTGAAAAAATAAACAAGTGATGCTTTTTTAAACACTTTAGCCTGTCTCAATAAGATCTGATCAAACCCTGGTGGCAACAGTATCAGAGTTGTGTCTTACGGCACCAACACGTATTACGCAATGTCTGTCACAACATGTCTTTCTATATACATTTTAACATCACATCCGTTTATGTTATTATTTCATTCCATTATTAAATGTCAGAGAAGATAGCTGTTCTGCGAGTCTTCAGAATCATGACCTTTAACCTGTCAAATCTCTTGTTCTTTAAATGCCAGTTTTATTGTTAAGGCGTAAAAAAAAAATGTTTGTTTCAGGTTTCCCGACCTACCCTATTTTTTTGCATCGACCCTAGAACATTTTTTGAGTGTTAATATTTTTTAGCATAAATTCATTAAACTCTATGTTGAATTTTGTTTGTTTGAGAATTAAAAAAAAATTTTCAAAAAAAAATTTTTTAACCTACCTACCTACCCTATTTTTTTGGGGCATGAAACCTGAAACAAACATATTTTTTTTTTTACGCCTAAATATCATTGTGAAGCTGACCTCAGACCCAGAACCTCCAGGTATAACTGGAGACACCTTACAACGCCCTTTTCCTAAAACTTCTCTCACTTAATACAGTTTTTAGTTTTTATCATCACCTAATCTATGAAAGAAGCACTGACTCGTACTTGGCGATCTAATAACATGGGAATACTGACTTACCTTTATTTGGTTGTATGACTGACTTGACAAGAGTGATGTGTTGAGCTGACGTCCTGACAAGATGGTTACATAATGATATTGTATCACACAGTACAGACACTGGACTGCTAGGTGACATACACATGTTCAGGAATGGCAAAAACTGCAATAAAAACAAACCAGTCTGAAAACTGCAATAAAAACAAACCAGTCTGAAAACTGCAATATAAATCAACCAGTCTAGAAACTGCAATATAACCTGACCACTCAGGAAACTGCAATATAAACAAACCAGTCTGAAAACTGCAATAAAAACAAACCAGTCTGTAATAGATTATACCTGGATATGTACACAATGTTTATTGCAATAACATACTGGTATATAGCCAGAGCTATCTATCTAGTAAAGGGACACAAGAGGTCATTTAAAGCAGGAACTGTTTAATATATATGCATTCACAGTCCAACCTCCCTAAACATCACCTCCCTAGAGCAACAACCTCCCTAAACAGACACACATTTTCTTCTCAATTTCATCAGTTATAAGGAATCAACATCTCCAGAACACCTCTCTACATCTTTTAAAGTTAAATGCCACAATGTTTACAAGCATTTGGCAGAAATTTGGCAGAAATGTTCTCCAATTATAAGGTGAGTAACAAAATTCCTACTTGATAAACAAGTGTTTAATAAGTACTCAACAAAACAGCTTATTAACAAGAACTGAAATGTTGTACATTCGTATTTTCTGTAGCAATAAATAACTCACCTTTAAATCTCTGACAGACGAACAGAACTGTTCTATAAATATATTATTACTAAGGATCAGTCTTGTAACCAGTCCAATGGGTGTCTCTAATTGGTCATCTTTGAGGTACTTTTGGCATGCATGCATGAGACGAGGCATCAACTGATGGGAATGTAGACATCTGAAGCAGAAAATTCATCTTTGAACAGAAATTTTAATCTTGCAATGCTGAGAAACAAGAAAATTATATATTAATAAAAATAAAAACAAGAGCTGTCTCTCATAAGTGACGAATGCTCCCGAAAGAGGTGTCTCACAGTCTGTGTCCTCTCCATGTGCTATTCAATTGCGCCATGAAATTTGAAAATCCTTCCATGCATGACAGAGGTATCATGCATACAGTATTCCATTACCTTTAAACTCTAAGTGTGACCTTGACCTTTGAGGTAGGAACGTGGGTCTTGCACGCAACACATCGTTTTGATGTGCTGAACATTTGTGCCAAGTTATTTTATATTCAATCAACACATGATAAAGTAACAGACTGGACACAAATGTGTGCATACGTATATACGGATTCTATTACTTTCAAACTCTTAGTGTGACCTTGACCTTTGAGGTAGGGATGCCGGTTTTACACACGACACATCATCTGGATGTATTGAATATATGTGCCAAGTTATTTTAAAATCCTTCAATGCATGACAAAGTTACCGTCTGGACACTAAAAACTCTAAGTGTGACCTTGAATTTACAGGTAGGGACATGTGTATTTCATGCGACACATCCTCTTGATATGCTGAACGTTTGTGCCAAGTTATTTTAAAATCTTTCAATGCATGACAAAGTTACAGCCCAGACACAAAAAAATGTAAGGATCGAGGGAGGCACGCACGCACGACATGATTTTAATATGCCACCTTTCGGGGGCATAATAATAAATAACTGAACTGAATGGAGTTTATACGGTCTAGACTTTTATGTGTTGCCCTGAATGGGTGCCTACGGCTAAACCCAGCATTTCTTTCAAAATGCTGTTAAATTTGTGTTTATGATCTGAAAAGAGACTTTTGTTAGGAGATGCAACCCTCCTTATTTGGGATAAAGTAATGTTACGTGCCAAATTAAGGTGACAGCTGAAGCAAAGATAGCTGTTCCCCTTAAAATCATAAATAACTTGTAGAAAAGAAGTTTTATACTGGTAGTTAGAAGGAAAACCAAAACAAAGTGAATCTTTTTAAGTATTTCATCTGAATCAGGAATAATAATGAACAGGCTCTGTGTTCTAACGATCTTGTTGCATCTGCCAATAGCCTGAGCTCAAGTTCTGAGCTTAAATATGAAAATTAAGCTCAATATTATATTTTCTGTACTTACGTTTGTATTTCACCGAGGAGATCATCACTGGCATCCACAGCAAAAGGAAAACAACAGATCTGCGTCACTTCTAGGATCAGATCTACTGTTAACTGCGGACCTTCTACATTAAAACTGAAACAACAAAATTGGTTTTATTGATTCAGAGCTCTTCCATAGCGTAATATAGTAAATTTTTTTCTTCTTTTATTTGTACTAATTTATTTATTCTTGATTGTGAAAACAGTTCTTACAACTTAATAGATTAATCGTTCTCAAGACTCATTCCAGATGGAATCGACCTCGGATAGAGAAAATTATGAGTAATATGAAATTATTTGTGTCTTGCCTAAGGACACTTCCAACTATATGCGTACCTTTTACTAAGTGAGTGAAGAAATTCCTTCCTGAGAAGATGTATGAGTGTCAACATGATGATACTGTCTGGTACAGCAAGGTTAGGTATACACTGCTGGGTCTCCTACAATATACAATAAACAAGATACATTACAGCCCAATACAATCATTCTGAGAGAAGAGATCTCAACAGGTAAGTAGTAACAGTATTAGACCATCACACCTAGTCATGTTGTCAGTCAATGACTTACACTATGCCAAATAGGCTTTAGATTCATCAAATAAGTAAGGTGTACATTGTTCAATAACTAGTATTTGCTCTTCAAATGTTCAAGGGTTAACATCTTGATTTAAGGAGACTTTCCATGGCTGCCTCTACCTTACACTCAAACATAAATGCCAAGATGGGTTTACACATTGATTTCCCAAGGTTGAACTATGTATTATGCTCTTTAATCTTCATTGATATTATTTCGGTAAACATTTTGACTGGTTGTAAAGAATCAGCTGTATTTACATTGGTTCAAAATGCTCCTAAACTAGTACATCTATGAAAATTGTTAGAAAATGCCAAGATGGGCTTCTTGCATGTTCATATTCAATATTCCCAAGATATGACAACAAAATGTATTATAGAACTATATAATTACCCCTTATAATTTTACTGATATTATTTCTCTGTAAAATATTTATTTAATGGTTGTAGATTATTTTGAACAAATGCTTGCCAACATGATTAAAGTACCTTTGTAAAGACGGTTACTGACATTTGTAGGACTGCCATGAGGCCCTGAGGGGACACTAGGGACCAGTCTGGTTCATGAAACCCTTTCTGGGCCTCCATATCAGTTTCTATGTCATGTATAGGCAGTTCCGTCTCCGGATTCATCACTTGTAGGGCCTGGGCGACACGGTGCCACAGGGTACCCCAGATACCTGTCTCTATGTAGAGCTGGGCAACAGGTGCCTCTGCCTGAAAATAACAGACATAGTGTTAATAGTAAATAATTCTAAATCTACACAACACAGTGCAACCTCTCTGGCGCGAACTTACTTGGGAAAACAGAAATGTGTCTGTAGAGAGGTGTTGTTCTGGAGAGGTCAATTCCTTATATAACTTAATATGCTGAAATCGGAGAAAATGAATTAAGTCATACCACACAGCAAATTGATTTCTGTTGCCATTTATAAGGCAGTGGTTATTGTTTGTCAAAATGTGGGGGTACTTTGACATATAAAATTGATTTATATATGCGAGAAGGGCGTTTCATTTTAAAGTCACCTTTTGTTTTGAACTGTCTCCAAGGATTTCATTGGTTCTTTACGGACATTTTGAAGTCACAAGCATTAAATGTTCTAAAAATTACCATTTTATATTGTGTTCAAAAAGTTGACCACATTGCAGGCATTATTTTTATTATTGCATATATAAATGAAGACTGTAGTAGTAAACTCAGCATTTCTAATTGTTTTCTTATAGTTCCACACTATCCTTAGTCTTATAAAAGCTTTTTCTTCACATTTTGGAGGGGGGGGGTTGTTTTTTTTTTTTTTTTGGGGGGGGGGGGGGGGGGGGGGGGGGGGTGGTTTTTTTTTTGGGGGGGGGGGGGGGTGGTTTTTTTTTGGTTTTTTTAAAAAAAAAAATTATAAAAAAAAAAAAAATATTATAAAAAAAGGGGGGGGGGGGGGGGGGTTTTTGGGGTGGTTTTTTTTTGGGGGGGGGGGGGGGGGGGGGGGGGGGTTTTAACACAAACCAATTTTTTTGGGGGGGGGGGGGGGTTTTTTTTTTTTTTTTTTTTTTTAAAAAAAAAATATTAAAATAAAAAATATATATTTTATTAAATAAAATTTTTTTTAAAAAAAAAAAAAAATTGTTTAAAAAAAATAATTTTTTTTTTTTATTTTTTCCCACCACTTAAGCACAACCTAAAACAACTAGACTAGAGTAAATGGACCTTACAAATGGTAAGTTTCAAAATAGTAAAGCTGATATCTTTTTAATAACTGAGATGTCAGCCACAAAATTTGTGCTCTGTTTGGGAATAGCAACAGGTAATGAAGTATAGCCTGTACATACAGATTCATGAAGTTTACTCATATCTTCCTTGACAGAAAATACATGCTTATCTGTGTTCAAAGTAAGGACAGACATCAAGACATTGGTTTTTGCAAAGCAGTCCTCAATAAGTGTTTTGATAGATAAGGAAAATACATGTAGTTTACAGTACCTGTGTCAACATTTCACACAGCAGTAGCATCAGGCCATCTAGAATACCGTAGTCAAACGGACATCTTACACAGATCTGAAATTTGAGATATAACATTGATCATCATA
Source organism: Saxidomus purpurata (assembly GCA_022818135.1). Taxonomy (NCBI): domain Eukaryota; kingdom Metazoa; phylum Mollusca; class Bivalvia; order Venerida; family Veneridae; genus Saxidomus; species Saxidomus purpurata. The sequence continues at coordinate 45,168,577 of JAFMSR010000007.1, forward strand.
CATTATTTAGTTGTACAGAATTTGCCATGTACATTCTGTTTATCATATGTACCCTGTTTGCACTGTCTGTACATTGCCTAAGCCATTAAGCCTTCATTTACAGCTAATTCAGGATATCTAGCAATAGCAATTTAATATAATAACTTGCATCCATTTTTTAGGGTTTTGGGCACAAAAAACTTTTCTATAAGTTCTCTTAAATGCATAAATTCATTATTTAATAAATTTACATAGTTTAACGTCGAAAAAAACGCTAGTTAAGGTTGGCCCTTTAATCTAATGAATAAATTCTTACTTTATTCATTACAAACAATGACAAGACAGTTACAGACTGGGGTCTGATCATTATTTTCCATACCACTGTACTTTTAGTTGTTTAGTACCTAATATTTCATATTTAAGTTATTTTTGTAATTTTAATTTGTTATTTCTACCATCCAATAAGTCTTTTAGATGAATGAAAGATACAAGTTGCCTCACTGTATGACTGTACAATACTAACGGAAAATGATAAAATGGAGTTGGTGGATTAATTTGTATTTACACGACTGTATTTATTTATTTATTTATTATTTCTATTGTCTGGACTACAGTATAATTCAAAGAAGTGCAGACTTTTTTGGAATGCATTACACCATGGTTTGTTAGAGAGTGCCACAGTGGGGTTATACATAATACCTTAGCTCTTTAAGTTTTTGTCAGGGTTGCCCCACCCTTAGTTTCTGGTGCAAACACCTCTCATGGAAACATCGGAATGAAGTTAAATAGGGGTCCCAACCACAGCTATTACCCCATATCTGAAAGCCTATTCATGCTCATCAGGGCATGACCACAAGCTGATTGACATTCTCAAATTTAATTATACAGTATGCATACAGTGAGCTTTATTTTCTAAGTTTCCAAATTCACCAAAAATGTAAACTATAACTAAAACTGAGCGTTATTAACCAACATTGAAAGAAGAGAAAGATCCTGACAGTGTTCTACCAGAAAAACTTACTAGATGCCCAGTATCATAATTCACCTAGAATACATAACATGTACACTGTACTCTAAAGCTTTTGAAGTAGTTCATCTAAAATACATTATTGTGCACATTTTACCCTAAGTTAAAGCTTTAAATGTTGTTCAATGTAGAATATATTACAGAATATTGTATACTATCATAAATAATTAATCGTGATAACTTAAATTTTAATGTTATAAACCTTCCTTGCCTTGACGTGGTAGCCAACCTACCATTCATTAAGATTTATTAAAAAATAAAGTTTTGATAATTGTATAATAATGCACTCTGGAGAGATTTAAACATAAACTAAACATAAATATTGCTAGCCATATCAAAAATATCCTTGAGGATTTCATTGAGTGGGCACCAAAATTCTAACATTTTCACAAAAAATAAACTGGTTCTGTCAAGATCTGGTCATTTGTATCAGAGACGGCAGTTGTACCTAATCATGATATCTCAAGTACCAGTTGAAGGCTGTTCGTTAGACAGCTAGACAAGCCTGTAACATCTCCTAAAGCAGGGCTTGTACCCTCCACAATCTAGATACACCACAGTGATACCAAGTCTGCACTGTAACAATAAGGCTGCTAGGCAGCCTATAACATAATTACACACAATACACTTTACTGTTTTGTTAAGTACGTAATTTAACCATTTTAGCTTGATTGTGAAGAAAGCCTGTCAGAAAACATATGGATTTTGAGGATTTCTGTAAACTAAACTTTCTGGAAAAATCAAATGGTTCCGTGAAATCATAATTTGATATCGAGATACAGAATTATTAGTTAAACATGATATCTCTTAGCTGTTGAAGGTCTGGAAGCCAGCTAGACAAGCCTAACATCTCCGAGGATGTAGTGGACAGATACACCACAGTATACCCTCTACTGACAACTGGCTGCTCCCTTAGCATTCAACAAACACTTAGGTATAATAAAGTTGTCAATTACAATTTAAGAAATTAACTGGCACGGCTATCATTTAGCTACTGGCCTTTGTACACGTAAGTTTGCTAAATAATCATAATCTTTGGGCAAAACTTTCTGGGTATTTTGCAGTCAGGTTAAGCAATAAAACATTCCTAGCATTTTCAAGAATTATTGTTAGGTACCAGTCATGCATAAGTTATCATATTGTCATGGAGACAGGTCAACAGGACAGGAAAATACATAAGCGTCAGGGACTATAAGTACAATACAAAAAATGTTACAAGAGATGATTCTGCCTCACAAGTATTTGAGCATGCCCAGACAAAGATATAACAAGGTCTGTTTTGAACTTTTCCATGTTTGACTCCAGAATGTGCAATATACACATCTTTACAATTAGTGCTTCCATGCATGACAAACGTAATACAATAAAGGCAAACCAGTATTCCATATACTTATACAATCACTATAATGTGACCAATGCCCTTAGAGAAGTAAGGCAGGGTCTTGACTGAACAGATCCGCCTGATGTGCGTATGACTTATTCAAGTTATTTAGTAGAACCTTACAAAGCATAATAAAGTTATAGGCCAGACATCAAATGTATGCATATGATAAAGGATTCCATTACCTATAAATTCAAAGTACCTTGTACCTTTGTCCTAGGGAAATGGTCTTAAGTAACAAAACGTCTTTCGATGTCTAGACATTGTTTAGAAACCAAATTATATTAAAATCCAAAATTCATAAGACCACTTGACAGAAATTACATCCAGAACATTAAACAAAAGATATGTTCATTATAAATTTAATCACATTTTTAAAACCTTCAATACTTCTAAGTTTGACCTTGAGCAGCCTTTGAAGTAGGGAACTAGTAAACTTTCTTTACATTAATACGTGCGTCTTGACAAAAAATTTGTGCTCCTCATTTGACTGCGCAAGTTATTTTAAAAAGCTCTCTTCAACTGCGTTATAACACCAAATTACAGAAACCGGACACGCAAAGTGGTTCGAGCATATATATAGGCTTCATAACGCGTTCATAGTCCAAATGGCACCTTACCTTTTGAGGTACAGGGATTTTGGCTCTTGCTAATCATAATCTTTGGACAACTGATTGGGTATTAGAGTCATGTGTGACAAGTCCCTAGATTTTAAAATCCTTCAATGCATGACAGAGTTACAGTCCAGGCACAATTTGGTAAGCGGGGTTCACCAGGGACGGAATCCAGGACGCGGTGCGATTATAATATGCCTCTCTTCGGGGGCAAAAAAAAGAAAAAGGGAGGAAGGACTACTTACAGTATGACTTGCTATTGTTGATTCCATAAATATGGAGACCATCATACTTGCGGCATCTGTCAACCTAAAAAAAAAATATTCAAGATGTTTTGTATGTACAATTATGGCATCTATGTGTAACTATATTCCAACACTACTTTTTTGTGGTCATGCGGTCAAATAAACTTTAAACTTTTACCAAAACTAACAATTATCTTGTTACATCATACTCAAAACAACAATTACTGATATTCCATTGGTATGATGTTAAGAAGTACATGTATGTGGGTTGACATCAGTGTTTTACATCAAATCTGTGACATCAACAACATTTTAAATCCTGCACCAATTAACACTCTGCATTTTATGGAGATTTAAATACAGGACACAGTCAGATAAAAGAGCAAATATTATACATTATATACATAGTGTTAAAGTCCTAGAAGCACAATTACAAGTAGTCCTTATTTTACCAAACAAAGAATGACGTTTTACTGGCGGTAATGACTTTTATTTGTACCAAAAACATTCCTAAATATTTGCTTTTTAAATTGGTAAGTACCTGTCAGAAATACACGTCAGTATTCTTCTTTCAATGATATTGCAAAAATTAAGAAAGGCTTTCTGGCAATTCTTTTAGTGAAGGAATGACCTGATTATGAAAGAAAGGCATTATGTCCACATTGTTTTAGAGTGAATAGAACATGGTTCTTTCATTATCCTACCAGTAAATTCATTTTACTACGGTATATCATAAAATTCAAAGTGATCCTGGGACTTTAAAAATGCAAAAAGGAGAAGATTTCCATTGATGTAGGTGTTAAACTCTAGGATTACTTACGTAGGAGGCAGAGTCTGCAGCTGTATGACAATGGTACTGAGTACATGAATCAACATCTCAATGACTGAGTTCACTTCCATATCCGCCAGCTCAATCTTACCCATCAATACCCCCAGCAGAGATTCCATATGTTGTTGTTGGTTGGATATGTAGGAACAAAATGTGGTAGAAACTTGACAACAAGCATAGATCACCTGAAAATTAAGATGCGGCAAATGTAATCAAACAAATGGAGGTCATGCAACTAAAACTTCCACTGCAGAGCTTATCTTGCCATTCGAAATTTTTGACTTTTGCTATAAAATTCTGCACAAATTTTCAGTATTTGGCTCTGAAAATATGCAAGCTTCATACTAGAATTATTGCTGTGACATCCAATCAAATGAAACTGTTAATATTCTATACTAATTTCTTCAATTTCTATTGCAAAACAATTTCTTTCGACTTAAACTCTCTCTAGACTCACTCCAGCTGGAGTCAATCTCAAACAGTGAGAGGTCATGTGGAATACCAATGTGATTTCACTTAGGACACTATTGCGAAGGCACTGATAGGGATTTGCCAGCTGAGGTGAATTCACTATTACACACAACGTTACAAGGGCTTATATATGACTATATCTTATAGTACATGTAATAGAGGATGCTATGTGGAGTCACAGTGGCCTAGTGGTAGCGTGTTCGCCACAGGATCAGACAGTCCTGGGTTGGATCCCAACCAGTGCCATGGCAGTTGTGTGCTGAGGCAAGACACATATATTTCCACATTGCCTCTCTCAACAATAGTGGGTAAAATCTGTTTTGATTGCATTTTGTAATTTATTCTAATTCATTATTCTCGATCGCGAAACAAGTTCTAAGACCGTAGATTAATCGCTCTCGAGACTCATTCTAGATGAAATGAAATTCGGAGATGAGATTCATTTCATCTAGAATGAGTCTCGAGAGCGATTAATCTACGGTCTTAGAACTTGTTTCGCGATCGAGAATAATGAATTAGAATAAATTACAAAATGCAATCAAAACAGATTTTATCCACTATTGTTGAAGACAAACTATGATTTACATCCTGGACAGTTGTGACTGCCTGGTTATGTGTCAGTCTTTTTATGATTCTTGACCTTTGAAATTTGTCTGCTCTCTGACTTTCTCTATGTATAACCTTATCAAAAACTATTGTCTACTCCTAAGACATACCTTGAGCATGTTGGCACACTGTGGTTTAGCTCCTAGAGCAGTTGGCACATGTGGAGGATGCCCCTACTACTAAGACGTACCTTGAGCATGTTGGCACACTGCGGAGGAGCCCCTACCCTAAGACATACCTAGAGCATGTTGGCACACTGTGGAAGATGTTTTACCACTAAGACAACCTAGAGCATGTTGGCACACTGCGGAGGAGCCCCTACTACTAAGACATACCTTGAGCATGTTGGCACACTGTGGAGGATGCCCCTACTACTAAGACATACCTAGAGCATGTTGGCACACTGCGGAGGATGCCCCTACTCTAAGACATACCTTGAGCATGTTGGCACACTGTGGAAGATGTTATTACCACTAAGACATACCTAGAGCATGTTGGCACACTGCGGAGGATGCCCCTACTACTAAGACATACCTTGAGCATGTTGGCACACTGTGAAGGATGTTATTACCACTAAGACATACCTAGAGCATGTTGGCACACTGTGGAGGATGCCCCTACTACTAAGACGTACCTTGAGCATGTTGGCACACTGCGGAGGATGCCCCTACTCCTAAGACATACCTTGAGCATGTTGGCACACTGTGGAAGATGTTATTACCACTAAGACATACCTAGAGCATGTTGGCACACTGCGGAGGATGCCCCTACTACTAAGACATACCTTGAGCATGTTGGCACACTGTGGAGGATGCCCCTACTACTAAGACATACCTAGAGCATGTTGGCACACTGCGGAGGATGCCCCTACTCCTAAGACATACCTTGAGCATGTTGGCACACTGTGGAAGATGTTATTATCACTAAGACATACCTAGAGCATGTTGGCACACTGCGGAGGATGCCCCTACTACTAAGACATACCTTGAGCACATTGGCACACTGTGAAGGATGTTATTACCACTAAGACATACCTAGAGCATGTTGGCACACTGTTGAGGATGCCCCTACTACTAAGACGTACCTTGAGCACATTGGCACACTGTGGAAGATGTCATTACTACTAAGACATACCTAGAGCATGTTGGCACACTGCGGAGGATGCCCCTACTACTAAGACGTACCTTGAGCATGTTGGCACACTGCGGAGGATGCCCCTACTCCTAAGACATACCTAGAGCATGTTGGCACACTGTGGAAGATGTTATTACCACTAAGACATACCTAGAGCATGTTGGCACACTGCGGAGGATGCCCCTACTACTAAGACATACCTTGAGCATGTTGGCACACTGTGGAGGATGCCCCTACTACTAAGACATACCTAGAGCATGTTGGCACACTGCGGAGGATGCCCCTACTCCTAAGACATACCTTGAGCATGTTGGCACACTGTGGAAGATGTTATTATCACTAAGACATACCTAGAGCATGTTGGCACACTGCGGAGGATGCCCCTACTACTAAGACATACCTTGAGCACATTGGCACACTGTGAAGGATGTTATTACCACTAAGACATACCTAGAGCATGTTGGCACACTGCTGAGGATGCCCCTACTACTAAGACGTACCTTGAGCACATTGGCACACTGTGGAAGATGTTATTACCACTAAGACATACCTTGAGCATGTTGTCACACTGTGGAGGATGCCCCTACTACTAAGACGTACCTTGAGCACATTGGCACACTGTGGAAGATGTTATTACTACTAAGACATACCTAGAGCATGTTGGCACACTGCGGAGGATGCCCCTACTACTAAGACGTACCTTGAGCATGTTGGCACACTGTGGAGGATGTCGTATCAGTATGAGGAAATCATCTGTTACTTTCTCGTTGCCTTTACTCGCCATCCTGTCACCAAGGTAATGTGCTATCTGTAATTACAAAGTGTGTTACATCAAAATTACAAAATCTCTCCATTTAAAACAGTACATTAAAGCAAGAGAAACTTTAAAACAAGAAATGCCCTAGATGAACATACACTTTCCTACGCCTTGTACTACTTAAAAGGACTCGGCCAGTTACCAAAAAATTGAAACCATAAAACTGCCACATAAAGCCAAACTGGTTACTTTGTATCTGCTTTGAAACTTTCACTAACCACCCAAACCTTTCCTAAAAGACTGGAAAAAATGTCCAAGTTACGGTGAGTGTCAGTTACAAATATACTGAAACAAGCTTAGTAATTTGTGATACATTTTTTCTGAAAATGTTTTCACACTTCTACATGCTATATTCTAAATAAATTTGGTATTCACAAATTTCTGAATATGTTGCAGCTCAGTGTCATTTAGTCAGGTCAACTGGCACATACTTTGCAGGAAATACTTTACTTTCAAATTGGTAATAAACTGCAACACATATCTGTGAAGACATACAAAAACAAATATGGTACGACAGTCTTGCAGTTGGTGAGAAATTATACTATGTTTAAACAACTGCCCAGATCACTATTTAACACAACACAAACAAATTACTCAACACATTTATATTTCTTTTGACAGTGCAGGTTTAAAGGTGCTGTAACATTGTAGTCTTCTAGATTACAAACTTGTGTTAACAACCAATTACTTCCATTTACCTCAGTCTAACACTATGAGCTGAACTGCACAGTCCAACAGCTATAAACACTATTGTGCTGTTTTAACAAACAGTACTACATATATATGTATGAAAAAAGTGGATGGTTCTTGCATACAGTATGTATGAAAGTGTGTGGTTTCTTGCATACAATATGTATGAAAGTGTGTGGTTTCTTGCATACAATATGTATGAAAGTGTGTGGTTTCTTGCATACAATATGTATGAAAGTGTGTGGTTTCTTGCATACAATATGTATGAAAGTGGGTGGTTTCTTGCATACAATATGTATGAAAGTGGGTGGTTTCTTGCATACAATATGTATGAAAGGGTGTGGTTTCTTGCATACAATATGTATGAAAGTGGGTGGTTTCTTGCATTCAATATGTATGAAAGTGGTGTTTTGCATCAATATGTATGAAAGTGGTGGTTTCTTGCATTCAATTTGTATGAAAGTGTGTGGTTTCTTGCATACAATATGTATGAAAGTGGGTGGTTCTTGCATTCAATATGTATGAAAGTGTGTGGTTTCTTGCACATAATATGTATGAAAGTGAGTGGTTCTTGCATTCAATATGTATGAAAGTTTGTGGTTACGTGCCAACTTACAGAAGAACATACACAAATACATATTCCTTAAAATGTGAAAAATTTGCTGGATTAAACTTCTGTATTTACTACTGTGCAAAGTGTTACTACTATAAAAACTGCAAGTGATTTGCTAATGTACCCTGTATCCATCTTCATGTCTCGGCTGAAAAAAGTAGCTCATTAGTTTACAGCAGATATCTGCAGACTTGTGTTGCCTCCATTTTAAGACTTACATGTATTCTGATAAAATTCAAAACGGTCTCTCTATCAAATGTATAAAGGATGAAAATAAAGGTACTCTTGTTTCCAAAGAAGTCTACATCTACATGTAGTTAACAAAAACAACTATAGTGGCAAGTTTTAATTTGAAGGCGTGAGGGTAAACAAATATCTAGGATTGAAAAGATTTTTCTACATTCATATATCGAGAATAAATAAAGTAGTTTAAATAAAAAGAATCGCTGAAGAAAAACAATTATTTCTAAGAGAGTGTACAGGAAACTCAATGCTTACCTTCCTTCTACCATCAGATCCCGTGTCCATTTCCAGCGGTATATTGAGCATTGTGGCAAGACATGACAGACTTAACTGCGTGAGATTCTCATGACGGTCTACCGCTAGTTCTTCATTCCCCTCTGCCAATTCTGTGGAATAAGCATTTATAGATAGCAATAATTGGTGATAAATAATGATCTTTATTCAAACGTTTAGTGTCAGTTACTACTCACGACCTTTCAGGAAGGTCTTTACTTTCTCTCTTAAAATCAAGGTCATGCTCTTGTTCACACAAGGTCAATCAAACTGAGCCATTCATGTAAAATTTCATTACATGCCATTTTTTTTCTAGATATGTCAATTCACGAGACCATAAATTCGTGAACAAGCAATCAGCTGGCTCACACTGTTGTAACAATACCGATCGTATCCTGAGAACTTTGAATTAACAAAATGATGAATTAGCGAAGGAGTGCTCTCACAAAAACGTTAAAAAAAACTCTCACTAATGATTTACAGTATATTAACTCTTTAAGTTGCATCAAATACATTGATAACATGAGTTGCTCACCGGTAAGCTTATGTAGAACTGCTGTGTCGGGTAGCGTGGCGTTCATCAGAGAGTCCAGCGCAGATGTGTATTTACTCGAGATCATCATAAAATACTGGTCCGCCAGCTTCATCTTATCTCTCTCCATTGCTTCACATGTGTATATGGCACACTGAATTACACATACACGTTAAATAAGACTTTCAAAACCTATTTTGGAAATTCTTTTTTACGAAGAAATTACTTGAATATGAAAGAATGGCATATGTCAACATTGTTTTAGAGTAAATAGAACATGATTCTATCATTATCATATCAATAAATTAATTTCTCTATATCAGTAAATTCAAAGTGATCCTGGGAAGAAACAAGGATCTATCAGCATAACTGTAGAAAGAACTTACCAGTATTGATTGTTCTCTCAATCTGAGATCTTCATCTACTTGCTGATTCATCAACTTTGGCATCAATGACATGAACTGACCCATTGCTTCAAGATACTGACTGGTACTGTAAATACAGCATAAACTTCCCTTCAAAGTACTGACATGCTCAGTAAATATGACATCAAATTTCCAAAACATAATTTTTACAATGACTGATTTTTGACTAAATATTTCATCAAGAGCTTAAGAATTTTTACTCTATAATGATATAATTACTATTAAATGTTACAACAAGAGCTGTCCCTCCCAAGTGACGAATGCCCCCGAAAGAGGTGCCTCACAGTCTGTGTCCTCTCCATGTGCTCAATAAATGTGCTATGTAATTTTAAAATCCTTCCATGCATGACAGAGTAATCATGCATACAGTATTCCATTACTTTAAACACTAAGTGTGACCTTGACCTTTGAGGTAGGGACTTGGGTCTTGCACGCGACACATCCGCTTGATGTGCTAGACATTTGTGCACAGTTATTTTAAAATCCTTCAAAGCATAATAAAGTTATAGTCCGGACACAAATGTATGCATATATACAGGATTCCATTACCTATAAACTCTAAGTGTGACCTTGACCTTTGTGGTAGGGATGTGGGTCATGCACGCGACACGTCGTCTTGATGTGCTAGACATTTGTGCCAAATTATTTTAAAATCCTTCAAGGCATGACAAAGTTACAGTCCGGACACGAATGTGTGCATATATGCTTATATAGAGGAATCCATTACCTTCAAACTCTAAGTATGACCTTGACCTTTGAGCTAGGGACGTGGGTCTTGCACGCGACACGTCGTCTTGATGTGCTAGACATTTGTGCCAAGTTATTTTAAAATCCTTTAATGCATGACAAAGTTACAGTCCGGACACGAATGTGTGCATATATGCTTATATAGAGGAATCCATTACCTTCAAACTCTAAGTATGACCTTGACCTTTGAGCTAGGGACGTGGGTCTTGCACGCGACACGTCGTCTTGATGTGCTAGACATGTGTGCCTAGTTATTTTAAAATCCTTCAATGCATGACAAAGTTACAGTCCGGACACGAATGTGTGCATATATAGAGGATTCCATAACCTTCATACTCCAAGTGTGACCTTCACCTTTGAGGTAGGGATGTGGGTCTTGCACGCGACACGTCGTCTTGATGTGCTAGACATGTGTGCCAAGTTATTTTAAAATCCTTCAATGCATGACAAAGTTATAGTCCGGACACGAATTTGTAAGTGGGGACGCACGGACGGACGGACAGACGGACGGACGGACGGACGGACAGACGGTCAGACGGACAGACGGACAGACGGTGCGATTTTAATATGCCACCCTTCGGGGGCATAAAAATTATGATGAAATATATAGTATCTAGATAATCATGAGTCAGGAAGGATGGAGAGAAGAAAGTGATGAAAGTGGGACTGGTACACAGCTTAGAGCAGAGATCATTTAACTCTGAGAAGGAGTAAACAATACTGGCAACATGATATATTCACACAGTGTAGCCACTTTTACCAGAGTGTGATTTAGATTGTTTATAGTCCCAGACAACCCTAGGATTTCGCCTCAGGTAAATTTGCCAGGCACAGACGCAGATACGAGGGAATCAGGGGACCAGGATTCGAATCGGGTCATCCGGATTGGTAGTCCGGAGCCTTAACTGCTCGACCACTGCGCCACCCTGCTTTTACTAGAATGCTCCTCAAATAGCAAAATCTACCACACAAGATTTCATTGTCTTAATTAATTGACTTAAGACTTACATTTGTTTCTCTATGTTTTCAGTCCAGCTGATCTCACTGGCAAAGTATGCATTCAGAGCTATCACAAGATCGACAAGAATCTGTTGGCACCATGGTTGCTGTAAAAACAAAATAAGTTGGGAGATAAGTCACACCTTTTTTGCTGTTTCTGCAAGCAGGCTGATTCTGTACATGTGTAGGAATACATTTCAGCCAACAGTTGGGTTAATCTAAGATACAAATTGTATTCTTTATGCCAACCATTATATGCATCGCTCATGTTTTAAGTACTTAAGATCTCAAATTCATGTAACAATTACACATCTTACTTGCAAACAGGGCAAACTTAAAGTCCCATTTGCACTTGGGGTGTAAAATCACACGAGGCTTTTATATTACCAAGAAATATAACTTACAGGCAAAACTGACCATTTTCCGCACCTAACTCATTCCTAACCTTGCTTTTTAAATTAAAAGTACATGTTACAAATATAGCACAGTATTTTGTCCAATGATATAAATATAATCTGTATTCATTTTAGAATCGAAATAACATCCTTTTCAGCATTGTTATCAATAGCCTTAAAGTTTGTGGTTAACTACTGTGCATCAGACTCTAAATCATTTTTTATTAGCCAATGAACACTGCTAAAATGGATGTTATTTCATAAATGTAACACTTCCTAGTACATACCTGTTTAACTTTTGATTTGTCCATAATATCCCCTAACAACTTGAGTGGCATCATTGGCAAGTTGACGGCTTTGATTGCAATTATGATTAAATTAACGTCGCTAAAAAAACAATTTAATTCATATAATATAATAACATTATACAAACTTCAAACATGTAAGCTTCATAAATTCAAATACTTTTTAAGGAATAGCGTATGACCCTTAAAAATGTAAATCAATTTTAAAATCATTTTTCAACCTAAGACTCACACTTATTTTCAAAATAAGTAAACTGTGGTAAAAATATCCTTAATATATGACCACTTGCAGCAAAACTGTCATCGGAAATTAATTAGTGGAACCCTCCAATCCAAAGGTGAACTCACTACCACTGCACCATGGTGACTACAACACGGCATGTTCCCCCCAGGATTGCAGCTAGTGCCAATTAGTGGTAGTGGCCTTTAAGACAGGACATGATAGTTCAACATTGCTTGTCTCTGCGAGGTTGATTCCATCTGGAGTGAGTCTCGAGAGTAAGTAACCTAAGTGGTAAGAACTTGTTTCGTAATCAAAAAAAAATACATGTAAATTAAATAAATCAAAATTATTTACCATTTTAATGTGACAAGATTGGTGACCACCCTGAGAACTGTTCTCAGTCTGGCTGCACCTTCTAACATCCCATCAAGCACTTGTGCCGAGCTGTGCTCTATTCTATGGTTCAATTTAGCCAGGAACTTTTTGTCGGTCAACAGTTTCATCGCATATTCTGGTTCACCATCTTGATCTGTGACTTCAATCAAACCCTGCCACTCATCATCACTGTCAACTTCCTGTGAAATAAAAACATCAATTACATGAGAATTTTCAACATTTTCCTGTGTAATTATAGCCTTTCCTATCCATTTTCATTTTTAGTGTTGTACATATACCTTCCCAGGCCATTGTTAGGATGCGTCTTATAAGCGAGTGTGTCTTATAAGGGGGAATATACATTAATGTGCATCCTATATAAGTGTTGTACATATACCTTCACAATCCATTGTTAGGTATGCATCTTATAAGCGAGTGTGTCTTGAGGTGTAAGTAGGTTTAGAACATAATGTGCTTCATTTCAAATGACTTTTACATCTATCTTTGTTTAATAAATCAAGGTGGTAATATTCTAGTATCATGGCATGAATTCTTATAATAACTTCTCCTGGCATTTTCTGTACCTTTCTAACCTTTCTTCCAAAATTCAAGTCCTATCTAACATATCCCACAAATGATCTAAGTTGTGTAAGTCAACATACATTAATTGTGTGACCTTTTATTTCATTTTACAAGGATGTCACTTAATACTTGTAAGATTTGAGTCAGTTTTTAAAGCAAATAAAGAAAGAAGCCATTTAACGGAAGATTATGATGTAATTTTTCACACCCCTGCTGTTTGTAATGCATAATTATACATGTGCAAAATGTATGAAAAATGCTAGCAGCATACCAGCAACCTCTAAACATCCAGACATAAACTTTAAATTCAACAGAAAATAAACTATATCATATGTATAATTAACATCTGTATCTAACATTCATTCATATACAAAACCGGAAATGGCATGGAATCAGTGATACTGACAAGGAATCAGTGATATAGCTGTTGTTAGGCATAAATGAGTGTCCCGCATTGCATTTTGGAAGTCAGAATTCTATATAGCAAGCACAAGCCACTAAGTAAACAAGAGGGCCATGATGGCCCTTTATCACTCACCAGAGTACAACTGCTTTTAACAAAGTTGCTAGAAATCATCGAAACAATCTTTCTGACAAATTTCCAGGATATTTGGGCTGAAAATGTTACCTCTAGAGTGTTAACAAGGTTTTTCCATATTTGGGCTCTGTGACCTAGTTTTTGACCCAAGATGACCCATATTCGAACTTGAGCTAGAAACAACCTTTCTGACAAATTTCCAGGATATTTGGGCTGAAAATGTTACCTCTAGAGTATTAACAAGGCTTTTCCATATTTGGGCTCTGTGACCTAGTTTTTGACCCCAGATGACCCATATTGAAACTTGAGCTAGAAATCATCGAAACAACCTTTTCTGACAAATTTCCAGGATATTTGGGCTGAAAATGTAACCTCTAGAGTGTTAACAAGGTTTTTCCTCATTTGGGCTCTGTGACCTAGTTTTTGACCCCAGATGACCCATATTCGAACTTGAGCTAGAAATCAACCAAACAACCTTTCTGACAAATTTCCAGGATATTTGGGCTGAAAATGTTACCTCTAGAATGTTAACAAGGTTTTTCGATATTTGGGCTGCGTGACCTAGTTTTTGACCCCAGGTGACCCATATTAAGACTTGAGCTAGAAATCAACCAAACAACCTTTCTGACAAATTGCGAGGCTATTTGGACTGAAACAGTAGCTTCTAGAGCCTTAACAAGATTTTTCTATTTTTGGGTCATGTGACCTAGTTTTTCATCCGAGATGACCCATATTCGAACTCGTCCGAGTAATAACTGGGACAAACATCCTGACCAAGTTTCGTGACAATTGAGGCAAAAATGTGACCACTAGAGTGTTAACAAACTAATTGTGGACGGACGACAGACGATGGACGACGGACATTCATCGATCCTAATAGCTCATCCTGAGCCAGCTCTGGTGAGCTAAAAAGATTATAAACTAATATGTCACACAATTCTAAATTTTCAAAACTTGCCAATTAGCATTCCAGATTATTGATACGCTAACATCAGTTAGCATTCTCAGTACTATAAATGAGTTAACAAATCAGTTAAATCCATAAAAGGTAGAATTTGTGACCACAGATATTTGTTTATTCTTGTCAGATACATCTACCGGTAACACACTGGTTACAAGTTGACTAGTTGAATCAAGACACATCCAAGAGGCCCACTTTCCAGAAACTTTTATCATCGCATTTTTTTCTTCAAGTTTTATTTTATATTACTGGATTCCTACCAGTTCTCGGGCGCTACCACATCTTCGGGCGTTTTTATGTTTCGTACCGCACAGGCTTTATACTGTACTCAAGGTCCTAGATTACGCAACAGTGTCACTGGGACGATTGTTCTTTCGGTGTAAGTGACTAAATAGGTAACTCAAACTTCTCATATTTTTTAAATATCCCGCTTAAATCACTTCTCTATTGTGTTACTATTTATAACCTAAGCTGCCAGCAGTTGGGGTTTTTCCGATTTTATTGCGCATGCGCTGATATAAAAGCAGGGATTCAGTTTGTAAAGGTACACTGATTATCGATATTGCAGAAAATGTGAACGAAACTATGTCAGATATATAATTATTTGAATAAAAATGTGTAAAACAAAGTATATTCATGAAATACAATTTAAACATAAATAGACCGTGTAACGGATGAGGCGTAATATGAAATCGATACGAGATAAGTAGTTTTAAATACAGCCGTATAATGAACTATCAGAAATGGCCGAGTGGTTACGTTTACAATTTGAAACCCACGCGGACAGGGTTCAAGGTTCACAGTACGCTTAAATATTTGTTCGGCTTCCCCCTTTTTTTTCTTTTTTAAGGATCAGCATGAGCAAGAAACATTATTACTGTTCATATTTTATCCTTGTGAACATGTAAACTACAAAATAATGTAAATAATGCAAGTTAAATGATGTGTATCTTGATTGGAATATACTTATATTTATTGTTCTTCTTTTCGTACATGTATTTAGAATAGAAAAACAAGCACTAAACATCTTTGTTGGGAATAGTGCTTTGCACAAAGTTGAGTGCCCGATAATTGGTTGCCCGATGTGGCTTTAAAGAGGGAAATTGTACCCCCTTTTTGGCCTCATTTATAAACAAGCTCTGGTCGCAGTCGATAAACTGACAAGTTTAGAATGTCATCAAAGAACCTAAGTTTATCCTGTGGAAATTTTATGGGTTTACTAGTATTTGTTGTTACACTAAATACAAAAAAGTTCATTTTCCGCCCGAGAACTGGTAGGAATCCAGTAAGGTGATGAACATTTACTCATTTATATAATGTAAAATTATCTGATTCTCAGGACCAAAGAAATATTCTATTCAGCTGCCATAAGGTAAATGCCCAATATAGATGCCTTTACTTCATTTCAATTATTTTAGTCTGTAATATTTTCAGCTATTTTACTCTAGGAGCTAGAGTAACGAGAGTCCATAGTCAAACAACTCCTGTAACTGCAAAATTTCCACACTAATCATATCTTCATCTTTAAAGAGCCAAAATCAAATAACCCTTCAGGAAGGCAAGCTTGGCTGGTTCCCAGCTTGTAATTGTTGTGCGCAATGAGCTGGGCAAAAGCATTTTACATATTCACAAGCTAGTACCAGGGCTGTGATTGGTTGATTTCTTTTACTAGTGGGAGTAACATTTTAACATAACAGTAACCCTACTCCAGCATACAATAGCCGAAAACACTCCTTAATATCACGCTACAAACAATTTCAAGGTCTTCATTAACATTATACGCAGAGTTATTTTACAGCCACATTATGCAGAGATATACAGATAATGTAAACAACTTACTTTGTACAGATATACTTTGATGTATTTCTTTTTTCACACACAACACCCGATTAGTAACCAAATAAACCATGCAAGTAAATTTCACGATCTTTCTTAGATGTAATATATAGAATCAGTTAGTACACGCAATTATTGTATTTCTTATCATGCTGTTGGCAGTTAGTAATCTATGTTCCGATCTGCATCCTTTAGTATAATAAAGTTAGTTTTTATATATTCACACCATATCTACATTTAAGTTCATTAATTTAAATATATAAAAATAATCAGAATTTTAGAAAAACAATACCTTGGGGTCTTCCTAAAATAAGTGATAATACAAGTGAGAATGACTGTCACAAAAGAATGATTTTTTTCAGGTACAAAAAAAATCTTTAAATACAGAAGTGTCATTTAATCAACGTTGAAAGACATCAATTAATTTGATAAAAAGTATATCCATACTACAGTGAAGTTGATGCTATGCAAAACTGCAAATAGCCACTAAATTCTGCTCCTAAATAGTCTGTAGAAACTGAAGAAGATATTTTTGGTAACTGTGTGTAAATGAACTTCAATGTTGAGAAAATACACTGCATTCCTGAAGCCTTGTTTACAGATTAAATTTTACCCTTCACAAGAGACCACAACAAACTCATTGCATATCACCACAAATAAGTTTAATTTGCACAATATTTAGGTAATTTTCACAAGCTCTCTTTAGCAATTTGGTACCCAGTTAATGATACATTAAGCGGGTTCAAAAATAATTGGATCCAAACCATTTACTTCAACTAGTCAACTTGTTTATAAGAAGTACAAAATCCTGCCCTTACCTCACCATCCAGTTTAACATTCTCAATATTCTTCGTATTTTGCTTGTCTGAGGATTTCCGAATCGTTCGCCGACCCTCAATCTCAATACTTGGATATTCTTTCTCATAGTCTTTGGTGATCCTGTCTGTACGTGGCGTTGGATCGGCATTCTAAAACAACACATACATTTCATTTTTAAATCAAAGGTAACAAATGAAGTAACCTATAAATCGGTTGGTTAATAGTTCTTCAGCATTTATACACAGTCCTGTCTATATATTATCAAAAGAACAAATTAATCATATAATCCTTGACCAGTTTATCTAACAATAGATATCTTCAGTTCTTCACAACTTATTATAACAATTAAATTGAATGTATAATTTTAAATTTGAATATACACATCTTAAATTTATTCAATCTCCATGTTGAAAACCCATAACCGTTAAGACATACATGTACATGTAGGTTGTGAAAATGCCACTAGCCAATAATACAGATTCCTGAAGAAATACAGATTGTGAAAACAAGGGAAAGACACTGCAACATTATCAGAAAACCTTCATAGCACAATAAATTGCAAAACAGGAGACAAAATTTAAAGTTATTTATTTAGAGAATTTTCTAAGTATTACATAAGTTTGCCCTTAAAATCTAACCTAACATCCATCTACTAATTTAAAAATCGTATCTTAAATCCAGCCCATACCGGAACTGTTAACTTTCTTTTTCCAGATTCAATATCTGACTTAAAATGTTGTTTACCTGTTCAAATCTGCTAAAATTCTAAACTTACTCGAGACTGAAAAAAGTGTTTTTATTGCATATCTTTCAACTTGAGAGCTGCACTAAAACAGCTTGTTACTGGATGAATCAGAACTTAATAAATAAACAATTTTCTGTTTGAAAAGAATAAGTCTAAAAGTAAACTCATATCATTATCTGCAAACCAATTTTTTTCATTTCCTTTTTTCCTATCTTTAAATGTATGTCAGTTTTGAATTCTAAAGAGCACACCTATACTGGATACTGACTGGTACCCTATGATTAAGTTTGACTGGAAAAGTCATGTAAGTGCCAGGGTAAATCAATGTCACTCCAAGCATGTTCATTGGCTTAAGAGAGGAAAAGAAACAGACAGTTTTCAAACTAACTCCTTAAACCCACTCTTACCTTTCTCTATTAATGGTAGTAAAAACATTACATCTATGGTTAGCATACTACATAATTAGTTATAATTTATCTTGACACTTACTAAATCTTCAAATACATAAAATTATCACTATAAAAAGATTAAATTTATCTGCTAATAAAATCTTTATTTATTAACCAATTAGAAATTTCTTAAAGGGTTTCTTTCATTCCATGATAAAAGCCATGCACAACAAAAACTCTTTCTAAGCTTGCTTCATTATTGTCTCATAGTTTGATATACTAATTTATTCTGGCTTGATTGTGAAGATAGCTTGCAGCTTATCAAGTCACTCTCAAGTCCGCTTCCTGGGAAAACCAGTACTGGTGTCATAGTGGATGTACACTCGTGACCCCAGTGGGGGCTCGAACCCGCAACCTTTGGGATGAGTGGGAGCTCTATTGTCTTGGACTAAAGACTGCATATCACCTGTGCATGTCCCAATATTTTTGTCTGTTCCCAGCAACTCAATAAAAGTGCATTATAACATGTATATAAAAATCCATTGATAGGAATAGGTCACATCAAACTGCCTACTGAACAAAAACAGACATACAACAATATCAAGACATCAATGAACAATGTCAAGACATCAACAAAATATAACCCTAATAAGCCTGTCTGAACAAAATTAACAAATCATGCCAGGTAATAGGAAACAAGCCTTTTAATAGATTTAATAGACTCGTACTAAAGTACTAAACAAGTTCAAATTTGTATGTAGTTAAATGCACTATACTAAAACAGAACTGTTAGCATGCTATATTATCACACCCACTACAATCTCATGCATTCTACACACGTTTACACACATGACTAGGTAATTTAAACACTAGTCCCTCTGTGTCATACTGCACTATCACTAGCTATATAAAGAATATCATTGGTATCACAGGTGCAGTTACATTACCTTGAGTTGCTGCAAAATGGAGATAAACATGGAAACCAACTTATAAAATACTTTCAAAAATCATTTTGTTTGGTTGTGTTTGTTGTTAGGAACATACCCCTCCCACCTTCCCCATTCATTGTTTCCTTTTTCATCTAATGGCACTGTACAGTATGGACCCCTGAATGCCCCCATTAAGCCTTGATGAGTAAGCTGTCAGTAAATGTCCATATTCAATATTATTTGGGACCAAGTATTCACTTAATAGTTTTCCTGTGTGTCGTTTGCAGTACAGACATTCTCACAAGACTCTGACAACTTCCCCACTTGCAGCAGAAGACCCCTGGAGAAAATGCCTAGCCCAAGATTGAACTCAAATTACCTAAAGTCTGTGCCCAGTGTTCTTTTAAGCTCTACAGAACCTAACAATCTATGAAATGTTTGTGACTTAGAATAATACTTTTCAGTACCTAATGATGTAAGTAAATACAACTTTTGTAAATCTTCTACAACCTAAAATCTATGATATAATAATAATGTGCAGAATTCACAGAAAAGTGGTTAAACCTTTCCAAATTACTGCAGCTATACTATCATACAAACAGCTGAATTTATTTATTTACAGTCTGATACAGACTTTATTTTCAGTCAGATTTCTGAACCATAAATTTTGTGTACATGAGTTAGTTATGCTAATTGATTGCACTACTATCTATGAACTATACATTGTGTTATCATACACCTAGATGGATTTTTCTTGTGTATTCCCTGCCCACCATCTTGGGAACATGAATACAACACCATGTATCTACATCTGTATCATGGCTTCAGGATGAATCTACACAAAAGCAATCTAATCTATTTATGAAACCTTGCATTGTGCAAGGGGGTGGAGCTAATAAGAGTACTATATCAGGAATAGATCACATTTTCAATACAGTAGTATAGGAAATTGGCCATGATACAAATCTGAAAGAGAACTGTTTGCTACAAAAATATGTTATTACTCGGAGGCATCACCTCCCCAAAATAGCGTAATCATTCTCGCAAACAGTACTCTATCTATTACTTCACTCATCAGAGGACTGGAGACAAGTGGGCAAAGTAGCGTGGGGAAGAAAAAAATGTCTCCCAACTAATTTCAAAGGTCAGACTTACTACACGAGATATTAAAAGCGTTGCTAAACCTAATGCAAGGTGATTATCAAAATTAGCAAGAACTTTATGCAGGATTATTCTAATAATATGAACATTACAAACTTGATCATGCAAGATTACCTCTTCTGATGACATCTTCAAAAACAAAAGAAAAACAACTTTCTTTTTTAGTGTCCTTTAAAATCAATCTTAGAACAGTTTAACATTTACTCACAAAACGTGAAAATTGATGAACAGTTGGTTGATTATATAAGGTAATTTTTCCATAAATTTCACACATAATTTCCAAGAACATTGTAAAACACTCAAAAGTCTCCAGGGGAGAACACTTTGCCATGATAAACACATTTTCTTTCACAGAAAAAGCAATGGAAATACATGTAATATTAATGCCAACATATTTAACCCCCTCCCCACCCCCCACCCTGTTCCCTAACCCACAGTATCAACATCATGAAAAATCATCATGAAATTCATGAAAAAAACATTATGAATCAAGCACAGCAGTGCCAACCAACTTTCGGATTTAAAAAACAACAAACTTGGTGGTTTCCACATAGCTTGGCTCAATATATATAAAACATTCAAATATTAGTATCAAATATATCACTCACACAGGCAAAAAATTAAAAGAACATGCTCAAAACAAACTAATAACACCTGATCTTTTACACATGATCAACACTTCCATTTGAAAATATCAAATCACCAGTAGCAGGTTAAAAATCTGCTCTCAATTACTGTAAATTTGGTATTTTTTCGTGTGACGAAAACTTCACGATTTGTGTGGAGACAGACTTATTCGCAAATTTTATTATTTTGAAAGAA
Organism: Saxidomus purpurata; assembly: GCA_022818135.1. Taxonomy (NCBI): domain Eukaryota; kingdom Metazoa; phylum Mollusca; class Bivalvia; order Venerida; family Veneridae; genus Saxidomus; species Saxidomus purpurata. Next base: position 45,190,282 of record JAFMSR010000007.1, read on the forward strand.
TAATTATCTAATAGTAAATCTATGTGAAATTAATATTACATGAGATTTTTAATAACTGTTACAGTAGTAAGTCCTTCTTCATTTCATATACGTAACAACATTTTTGTGATCCACCCTCACTACGTTTATGGAAGAGTCGCCATGGAAAAAAAGTAGGTCTTATTACAGTTATTAAATACAAAGACTAATTTGGGATCATGCATGTGACGCACAGCAACTTTTTAATTTCTTCTATTAATGCGAGTATTGTTATAATAAACATATCAAAGTTAAGCATTAACAAACAGCAATCTTACAAGGAAGCAAGTACTGTTTTCAGTTTTACACTGAACTTCCAATGTAATGGAACATTTTGTGGTAATACTGATGAGCGGTCTGCAAACCAGAATGTACTATCAGATTTTTAAATGTTTTGAAACAGATTGGCCATTTACTGCCTGTTTAAGCACTTTATGTGGAGAAACACTGAGCTAAAGACGACTGTATGCACTATGATGGTAATTATTTTGGTTCTGAGATTTTAATGATGTTAGAAATCAGTTTATATCTGAATGCCAGACAGTCTGCTGCTTGTTCCTTTACAGTGAAGTTCAGTAACTATGTTCCGGACAATGCTCCAGGCCTCACCTTGCTCAAACCAGTATTTTCCCAATCTTTTGTATGTTCCCTATCTGCATGCACGGGTACGGGAATCTCCTGCACTGCCCCGCCCTCTTCTGTCTTCAGTTTGGGACCCCACGCCTCTTTAGACTCGGATTCCGCTTTCTTTAGGGGTGGTGCAACCTCACCACCAGCTCCCGGTGGCTGTTAGTTGATGAAATGTATACAATGTGATGTAAATACACCCTAGACCAAGCATTTTAGTACAAAATTACCATGCAAATATGCATTCTTAGTTGCTCAAACTGAGTTATACACATATTTATTAAGAAGTAGTAGATTTGTTTTGATACCAAAGCACTAGATGAAGCTCAACACCATATGGTAGACAAACTATTATTTCAGAATTCAAATTATGCTATTGCCTTCCATGAATAGTTAGTACAGTTACAAAGAATCAATGATATTTTTTACTGTATGAGCAGTGTAATCATGCATATTGACCATACAAAATTGGCCCAAAAACATTTTTTAAGAATATTTATCTGCCTGTAACAGCTCTATGGAATACCTTTTGATCTATAAATACCATTAACCCATTTAAGCAAAACTTATACATACTAGCCACTTCATAGTTCCTGACTTTCTGCCCTTATGATTTATCACACTCAGTCTGATGAAAACATTATCAAAACTAGACCTATCACTAAATGTGATTAATACCCCCGAAAGACTCCTTTATCAACTGAGGAAGGTAGAAGTAACAGAATACCTTGCAAAAAAAACTAAAATAGAGATATTGTTCTTTGCAATAACTCTGCAATTAGTCAAGATATAGTTGTGGTTGTTGTATACTGCACTTCCTCTCATTGTGCTTGACCATTGTATGAAGATGTATTGAATTCCAACCAATAGTTTTCTGAAGTTATGCTCTGGACAAGAAAACGTAACAAGGGGCAATAACTCTGTAATTACTTAAGATAGAGTTATCATTCTTGTACACTGCACTTCGTCTTATTGTGCTTGACCATTGTATGAAGATGTATTGAATTCCAACCAATACGTTTTAAACTATGCTCTGGACAAGGAAAAGTAACAAAGGGCAATAACTCTGTAGTTAGTCAAGATATAGTTATAGTTCCTGTGCAATGCACTTCCTCTCAATGTGCTTGAGCATTGTATGAAGTTGTATTGAATTCCAAACAGTAGTTTTTAAGTTATGCTCTGGACAAGGAAAATGCAACGGACCAACCGCCCACCCGCCCGACCAACCACCGGGTGACTCCTATATACCCCCTATAACTTCGTTTCAGGGAGTGATTTGTTTTATTTACAAATGTCATTTAATGTACCCATTATCATTCAACTTGCATTTGATTTTTTCAATATCATTAGTGTTTACATACCTGTATATTCACACGACTTTGACCTTTTTTGGCCTCCTCTTCTTCCATGGCCTTTTTCCGTGCCTTGGCAAGGATTTTAGAAGTACCCTTAGGGTGAGCCTTTTCCTTTGCCTGCTCATCCTTCATGCGCACCATGGATGCTGTTAGGGGCTGGGTGAAAGGGCTGGGTAAACTAGCATCTTCCTCTCTCACTGTAAACACAATCATTTTCAATATCTAACTAGATTTCTAACTCACTTCTTTTTATGGACATACGGTTTTTGTTTGTACTCATGTAATAGATTTCAAACTCAACATTTTTTTGACGTACTATCAGGGGCCAGTTTAGGGCGCCTTCCCTAACTAAAATTTCTTTAAATATGCTGTTTTTCCCTAAAGTGAGATATTACACCAAGAATTTTGCTTCCCGTTTTGACAATTATCATGCTAAATTTCCCCAAAATTAAAGGGCTAGTGTGCCTTCCCCAAACCTGGAAAAAATGCCCTTATACAGTTTTTGTTTGTACACTTGTGACAAGTCATGTTTGTAACATTTTTATAAAATGATAAAGACAGAGATGAATTATATAGGGCCTTGTCTGGTATTGAAAGAAACTTATACCCCAGGTGTTGTAAAGTTATTTTTAAACTGCATTTGCTTACACATATGCAGGTACTTAAGTACTTGAATAACATGCAAAGACAGTCTCTTTAATTCTTTCATATTTTGGTAAAATCACTGATTTTTGCCTGTAATGGAATGTGTTGGTTTCCAGATTTATGTCACTAACTGATTCTATGAATACAATCACTTTTCCCCATACCTTTCACCAAGTCAGCAATGAAAGGGTGGTGCAGTAAATCTGGCCAAGCCAATCTCTGTTTTGGGTTCTTAGTTAGAACCCCTTGCAGAAAGTCCTTGAATACTGGGCTCATGTTTTTCGGCCACTTGACAGGATCCTTGATGATCAAGCTAACCAACTGGAAGATACTGTTAGTGTAGAATGGTGGTGTCCCAGTGAATAACTCGTACAGAATGCACCCAAGAGCCCTGCACAAGTCAAGAAAAACAGTAATTAGTGCTGAAATGTTATATTATAATCATTAACCGTTTTAAGGGGAGCGGTGGTGTAGAGGTTTAGGTGTCGGCCGCTCATCCCGGAGGTTGCGGGTTCGAGCCAAGGTTTCCACCGAGACGCAACGACAGTACCTCCTCATATGACACCAGTACTGGTTTTTCCAGGAAGCGGACTCGAGAGTGACTCGATAAGCTACAAGCTTTCTTCACAATCGAGCTAAAATAAATTAGTATAAACTAACCGTTTTAGATTAGCTGTTTCTATTAACTAGCAAACAAATGCCCTGCTTTTATTAAATCTAACACCTCAATCTTTCAGTTCGGAGAGTAGCATTTATTTGAATATCGGTTTCCACTGAAAATTTATTGACTGAATAGCAACAGACACAAATGACGCTCAAGATTGCATGAATGATCATGATCTACACATGTCGTAAATGCAGTATAACTTGCTGTTGCCAGAATAAAGGCTAAACAACTCAACCAAATATGTCACAAACTTGTTAAAAAACAAAACTTTCTATAAATAGCATTCCTGACTCATAAAATAGCTGTGTCTTTTCTACGTTACCTTCAAAATAGCATTTCTGACTCATAAAATAGCTGTGTCTTTTCTATGTTACCTTCAAAATAGCATTTCTGACTCATAAAATAGCTGTGTCTTTTCTACGTTACCTTCAAAACTTAGCAAGACATGTCAGATTATTCAAGCATTTTTTCTCAAACAAATTCTGTTGACAGACTTACCAGAGATCTGCCGTATGATCATATGGTTTTTCCTCAACTAACTCTGGTGACATGTATAATGGAGTGCCCTGCAGAAAAAAATGATCTTAAACCTACGACATAAATTAATCATTCAAAAGAGACAGATTTCATAGAAATCCATTCATAGTCTTAACAAATTATTTAAAGCTCTAATTTGTGTATCATTCTCTTACTATATGTTTGCCATTGGTATTTGCATATCATACCAGAAGATATAATTTAATATTTGCTAAACAAACTTATTTGATTTGTTTACCCCCAGTAAGTACACTATGCTTGATTTTATTAGTGGCAACATTAAAAGCCAGGTACTGTCATATTCAGTACTTTTCCTACACATTCGCAACTTTGTATTATCACCGCATAAAATGTCTGACTCTATATTTTGGCCCTAACAGTCATTTACAGACAAAGAAAACTAGCCACCAATATTAAATTTCTCCTGTCACTTTCCAGTTGTTGGCACACTTTGTGACCATTCTCAAACCTCAGACATATTACTTTTATTGTACTCATTTTTCAAACTTACCAAACAAAATCAAAGGATTACAGACCATGTCCGCTGACACTGTACCCCAGTTCAAAACACAGATCTTTCTCCTAAGTTTCACACAATAAAGCATCCTGAAATGATTCCAAGCTCTTACCTTGATAGAAGTTAAAACCAGAGTATTAAAGCTCATAGCCCGAGCAAATCCGAAGTCACAGAGTTTCACAATGCCTCCTTTACCCAGTAATATATTCTGTGGCTTCATGTCTCTGTGTAGAATTCTATGTGAGTGAAGATAGTACAGCGCTGAGACAAGCTGGGAAGCTATTTGTTTAACCTGAAATACATTGTACAATGTACATGCTAGTAATGATGCTACTGACAAAATATGACATGACTTGAAATTTCTAAGAAATGAATCTAATCTCTCTTTTTCAGAAACAGATATGAAATAGTACAAAATCTTGACAGTCATAGTGTTACACATGGAGGAGAATTACTTTGATTACATGTAGATAGTCATCATACTTGAAATATGTACCTATTATATACTTTTTCTCACTATCATACTCAGCAGCTAAACTATGTTAGCTTCAAATTGTGTTACACAGGCTACTTCCACACATTTCAATGTGAATGCAATTGTTAAAATCTATCAACTTACTCAATTGTTCCACATGTATTCTCTACCTGGTTTTTATTGTTTAGTGTTTGTATACATTCATTTATTTGTATACCTATTGTTCCAAGTTCTAAAGACTATGTTAACCATGCAAACGAGCTGTAAATGAATGGATATCTGTAGACAAACCTGTTCTTCAGGAAGATTTCCATCATCTTCTAAAATCTGAAACAGTTCTCCTTCAGCATAATCTGTTACCACAGCAACCTGTATAATAAAACAATAGTTGAAATAGATTATCTATTTCCATAAATTCAGTATATAAAACAAAATCATTATAATTATTATCAACTATTATTATTTCACCCAACGAACCCAGCTTATAGCAATTTAAAGGCTTTCAAATGTAAAACATCTGCCAAACATTCATGTTTGCTCACAAACAATAGCCTTTTTTTAAATCAGGGGGGTTTGACCCCAATTTTCCCACTTATACATAAAAGATGCTTATTAGATCTACATAATCTATACCTTTTAAATGTCTTAAAAACTGTCCCATACTGCTGTTTCTACACAACATTATGAAAGGGAGATATTCCCCCAATTCCTGATACATTTGTAATTGTACATAATAAAACTAGCTGTACCTCTTTATCTGTATCAAAACTATCAGACATTTCAATAATGTTCTCATGATGTAGATGCCTCATAATATCAATCTCCCGACGTAGATTCCGTAATTCCTTCTCCGGCTTTCCAACTTTCGGTATAAACTTTATGGCCACTATCTGTAAACATATAAAAAATTTCAATCCTGAAATATCTTGAAAAACAAAAAATCTATAACAACACAGTTTCAAAATGTCCACAATCCCATTTTCATACAAAGTACCTGGTAATAAAACTTAATTGCTGCTATATATCAGTCAAACTTTTTTTAAAAATCTTTAAAAATAAAATTGGCCTAAATAGAAAAGCTGTTGGTAACTTAGTAACATTGTATATTAAGAAGTCTGGTGTACTTAGTTTTTAAGTCTGGACACTAAACAGGTGTTTGCGATAAAAAAAAATCACAAAATTTCCAATTACTATCATGTAAACAAAATTAAAGAAAACAAGTAGGGAATAGGTGAATTATTGTTACATGTACCTGTCCTGTATATTTTTTCCTCCCTTTGTACACCTTGCCAAAGGAGCCCTCCCCAATAAGCTCCAGTACATGATAGTTATCTGCCATGATCCACACTTAAAGCATTATTTCACATAACAATTTCCCTAAAAGATAGAAAATCAATGATTAAATTGTATTACATTTATATACATCACATTCAATACATGTAAGTTTTGGGAAATTTACTATTCAAAAGTATATGTTAACAAACAATGCCCTTTTATTTAAGATCATGGGGGCTTGACCCCATAGCCCCACTTTTACATAAAAGTGCTATCTACATGATCTATAACTTTTTATAAAATGTGAAAACTTTCCCATACATGAAAAGTCTATACCTACATGTATAAAATGCATTCTAGCCTAAGTTTAATTTGATTATACTTTTTGTTTGTGACCGCAACATGGTCAAAGGAGTCTTTGATACATGTGCGATGTGAGCCGATATTGTCCATTTTTCTAAATTGTCAATCTAATATGATAAAGTCTCACAAAGATTCAGCAAACTATCTTGAAATCATGCAAGGTTTTGATGCATATGTCAATATCAAAACCCAGAACATAGACATCTGCGCGTCAAACTAAATAGTGTCAGTAAAGATATCAAGATATCTTGAATAAAATCTAAATTTAAATTTTATTTTCTGCTGAACAATTTCTACGTTTTGGTAGAACTGACATGGAGTTTGGATTTTTACGTACTCAGTAAAAGTGTACTTCTGCCAGGTAAGGAATGAATGAAAAACATAGATAACGATGACTTCTGATAACAGGCAGTCTTCGCAAACTAATCATCAGATCATGCTTTTAAATCAGTTTTCCCAAAATGAGCCTGTATACCAAAAATTGCATATATGCTCTTTACACAATTACCAAGCAAATTTTCCCTCAATTGTTTAGCTAGCGGGCCTTCCCCAAACTTGGAAAAATGCACTGTCAATTATTCAACAAATTATTTACGAAAGTTCTCAGTTTTCGCGACACACAAAACTTGCATTGTCGCATATTCCGAGTCATTCGTGCAATATATTTACTTTAAATATTTCGATGAATAAACGTGTTATCATAAAACATTATCTTACATATATATCAAAACAGAAGTTCAATAAAATCAGTAATATTTCGGAAAATAATACTATCGAAACGGATTTGTTTACATCTTCCTTTGCGCATGTGCGAAGAATGTAGACTGGTTTGGGTGGCTACTAAACGACGGTATCCGGTACCAGCCGATATTGCCTCTCAGATTTTGGCTGTCTGAAAATAACATATTTTAGAACGAAAAGTCCTTTACAAACAAACAAAGTCAAACCGTATGAACATGTACTCGTTTTGCAGTAAAAGTGTCTTCTTACAGTCATAAGAAGTATTTCCCTGTTTCTCGCATGCTCAGAGTTTCTCATATTCTCGTGGGGTACGTTTTTTCACATTAAAGGTGTCAAATTGGCAACTCTTTCTTATCATGTACATAGATATGATACAAAACTGGCACAAAAAGGTTTCAAGTGATTTTACTGAAAATTAATGAAAATATCAGCAATTTACTGAAAATGCTGAAATTTCCTTATTTTTTGTTGTGGGGTAAGCAAAGGTGCCCATAGTGTTTTATTCTGCTGTATATCATTATTATCATATGTTATTTGTAACATATTATGCCAAGCTATGCACCTTGGCATTTATAAGTTTTTGGATTGTACAATGTGGCAATGCCCGAGACTCAGATAGATCCCTAAAAATACGAGAAACTTCCTTTTCATTTTTGAGTATGAGGATGACCTCAGATACTGCAGCAACATTTACATAAGGAGAAAAATCATGCAATTTATGATGACACCAACTGAAAGATGAGTATCTATCAAATAACATGTAAATTATGTGAAAATTGTCCTGTTTTATAGGTAATAAATTTATACGCTTAGCCCCCTTACACCCCCCCCCCTCCCGAAAATACGAGAAAACAGGATACGTATTTACACGAGAGGCCATGACTGCGTTTGCGACGAAATAAACTTCTTACCGCTTTTAAAGCGAAATTTGAAATGTATCTATTACTTATACTGTTAGTCCTGAAACAATGGCCTGATGACAAAAGGGTTTGATGCTTGAAGGTAATGCTAACCTATGCCTTGAATCAAACACTGCTTTTCTGTGAACTGTAACACCGTAAGCAAATGTATCCAATTCTGGACATGGTCCGTTTCGAAGAGAATCGGACATTAGTTCCACTCATTTGGAGTCCATATACAAAACTTGGATACAACAGTCCAAACTTATTCTTAAGATTTATTTTACTACGCACGTAGCTACCGGTAATAGTCTATAATCCGGAACCCGCCGATATTGCCTTCAAGCTGAATAGCTCTAAGGGAGAATAATTCAGAATTTAAAAAACACGTATTTTTATGGCTCACTGTGATTAATTTTGTCAAGACAAAGAAGCCTTCTTTAATTTCGCAAACTTATGAACTATAAAGTTCTTTTGCGATAAATATAATATTCAGAAACAAGTACATAAACTTACCTTTTCCCAAGTTGGATAAGCTTAATTCCCTTTATCTTCCTGTACCTCAGTGACAAACAAGACAGCTACCGGTACTATTTTGCCAAGTTTTGGTATGAAACAGGTAGGACATTTTCTTCTTTGCAAACACGGTCTAAATTGTCACCCTAGTCAGGCAATGAAGTATGCAGTCTTTCTGAAGTAAATCCTGATCAATGTGATCTTGATGATGTTGCCAGAATGCGTTGTAGGCCTACGTGTACCGTACTTAGGTATAAATTGGTACCTTGTCCTGACGTTAGCTCTTCAATTTTTCTTTTCTGGGTAAAACCTCAATTTTACTTTCTGGTGCAAGCACATTTCTTCGAATCACAGGATAAAACTAAAAAAGTGTCTGTATCATACCGCTGGGAGCCCGCTAATTTTCATGTCCACACGCTGGACGGCAAACTACTGCAAGGACATTTCATCAATGTTTATTTTACATTCTGGGAGCTAGTAATACCAAATACCTAGTAAAGTATTTTCAGTGTTGCTAATGTCAACCATATTAGTATTTGTACTCGGAAACTGCCAGCAATGTTCAAACAAAATTATTGTTTGTCTTGTATCTCGTTCCAAGTTTCTTGACAAACCTATTCTACCTGAAATGCAGTTTACAAGTACAATGTATGTGACAACTTTGTATACTGGTGAAGGTAACATTTGTTTCACTTGCATAAAGGAAAAAGAAATCATATGTATTTCCGAAGACATCTCTGAACTAGATTTAGATGTTGATTTATGATTTGGTAAAAAATCACGTCAAGTATTTTAATGTTTTGGATTTTCAAATGTGCATCCTCTAAATATAATTTGTATTAGTTATTACTAAGTTATTTTAGCTCGATTGTGAAGAAAGATTCAAGCCTATCGGGTCACTCGAGTCCACTGCTTGAAGAAAAAAAAAAAGTACTGGCGTTATATGTTTCCCAATGTCTCTTCAAAGATAAAATATAAAAGCTGACTGTTGAAGAAAAAACTGGATAGTTTCCTAGATAAAGAATGAATTAGGACTGTTTTGCAAAATTTGCTCATTATAAGGAACGTTTCTATAACAAGAAGTATTGTGGATAATGTAATTGGGTATCAATCTTGGCACCGAGATTGTTCCCATAAATATGAAAAGATTTGATGTTGTTCTGATCAAAACAACTCAAGTAAGGACAAATTGTTATATTGTTGAATTATTTCATGCAATAATACGCAATAAATTTAAACGCAGTAACTCCGGAGTACGTTTAATGTTTTGATAAAGTTTCCAACTTAGCTTAGGTATTATGCCAATAAATATCGTGGCCAGGTTTTGTTTGGAATCAACGTGATCTAATTGAACAAATCCATTTTGAGCAAGGGCGTAAATGACTATTAGTAATTACACCAGTTTATAAAACATAGGAGACATTCTATAACTAACCCGAACGCTATTTAACTACATATCTCATGCCGTTTTCGAAAGTTAATCACAGCAGTTTTAAATAATCGTCCTAGCTGGTACACCGACCTATATACACATACATGTATATAAGGTCCGTGCCTGCATGGTACTTGCATTGATAGATTTTTTTGGCGTAAATATTACGCCAGTTTTTTTAAGATATCTAAAATTTCATGGTTCTGATAAACTCGCCGCAACAGGATTATTTTAAAAGCTGAACCAAAAGAACAAACAAGAAAGTCCAACTGTACTTGTACAGTTTCTGCAATCACCAAGATATATTTTAATGGGACAAAGACTATGTGCAAAGCTATTATTATCGTCCGGATTATGTGCATGCTATTTACGTATCTTGGCTTAGGAAAGTTGCATTAGGCCTTTTTTTTTAAATTATATGTTTTACGAATGGTCAGAGACATCAAGTGTCAGATCTAGAGGAGGAAATAAAAATAAAAATAAAATTACATTTCTGGAATTTTATTTTTTGGTCGAACAAAAACCCACAAAAAAGCAAAAGCTATGATATATCCTTGAAAACCTTTTCAAATCATAATTTTAATAGTATAATTTCTTTTTGAAAGTCAAGTCAATATTTAATTGTGTGCACATCTATTTTTGTTTTTTAAATATCTGACAAGTTCACTTCATGTTTCCATTATTCACTCTTTATACTTTGTAAATTCATGTTATATAATGAGTTTTACCGAGACTTCTGTTTTCTGGGGTTCAAATAAAATTTTCATGAACTTCACAGAAAAATTTGAACATACTCCTGTGGGCATTCCCAGAGGCAGATAAACCGTTTTTTTCTCCGTTAGCATAACCTGTACATTTCTTTACCAGATACTCAGATTTTAGGGAGAAGTGCCTTCTCCCTCTTGGAAAATTAGGGATAAGTTTTCAGGAACAGAGAGCAGTGAGACATATCACCATAAATTTTACAGATTAACTTTCATGATAATTTGTTGTAAAATGAGACCTATAGGTTGTTCACAAATGATATAGCGTTTAATCCCATTTCTACCATGATTTTTCTGAAATTTACCAAGATTTTTTTGTTTTTGTTTTAGCATTTATTCATTTCATTTAGATGTTTTTTATTTTAACATGTCCGAAATTTCGTCTATCCGGAAATCGGTGCATTTTCCAGATTTTGTGGTTGTAATTTTGTCACTGTTTCAATTTTTCTTAATTCAAAAAAGACATCTTTTAAATGTATAATCATTTTAAATTAAATTTCTTTCATAATTGATAACGTCCGAAAATTTGATTATCCGGAAATCGGTACAGATTCGTGATTTCGCAGTTGTTTTCTTTGGTTAAATAATAAAAATTAGCCAACTTTTTAAATATTTTTTTTTCTTTTGAGGCCCCATATGGGTGACCCCGTTTATTGCATATAAGGTTTAACAAAATTCATCATATAGAAGCATAAATATTGTCTTATACTACTAAGATTACATTTTTTTACAGCAAGATAAGGTATAAATTAGTGTAGATTTTTTTTTTTAGAAATTTATTAACAAAAGTTTTCTTTCACTACTATTCCCTAGGGTTTGAATGATTTAATAGAATGATGCAAAAATACATATACCAGAGGTAGTTACCTAATGGAGACAATTTTAATTATTTAACTTGCTTATTTAAAAAAAAAAAAAAAAAAAAAAACAATATAAATGTATGAATGTCAACTAAATATTTTTTTATAAAAAAGGATACTCTAATTATTTTTGAAAAGCCTTGCAAGATGGAAGAGTAGAAAAAATCGAAAGGCGCAAGACTTGGTTAGGGATCTGTGCTTGAAGCATTCATCCACATAAGGGAAACAACTCTTGCACAGAAATGCAGAAATGTGTTTTTTTCCTTGATTAATATTAACATTATGAATGACTTTGCTCCTATCATTTTTATATAGACTAATACAACAACAACAAAAAAAGGAGTTAAAAAGGAAACAAGGTCAGTAAGAGACTTTTTAAATAATTTCTTCACCCAACATCACCTAAATGTTTACTGCTAACAGTGCATGAAAATTGAAGTAGCAAGTATCATTTTGAATACACGGAAATGTGAAAGTTGTTGATTGAAAGGGACAACAAATATGGGCAGAATGATTATTGATCTGTTGGAAGTGTTGTTTATCAAAGTAAGTACATTATATTTTCTATGCTGACTACTTGCCAGACAGTTAATTGAGTCAAAGGTCAAAATACGTCATCGGAATTTCGTCGGCGACTTTGATTTCGCTTTGATCTGCAGGATTAGGCGAAGCATGTGAGAGCGACTTAAACTTTATCAGAGATATTGACACATACATTTTCACAGCTACTTTATTGTATCAACCGCTGTTTTTCATGATTTGCCGCGAGATAGTTTCATCGGCGGAAATAAAAAAAAAATGAAATCACAATTTTATTTTTATTTAAAAAATGAACTTTTTTGAGCGGCGGTGTTTGTAAAACATAGAATCAAAAAATAAAGGCCTTAGCTGATAAATGTTGGTTGGTAATGATTACCTGTGAACCCTACCGTTTCTTGCGGTATACTACCGGAATTCAAAGATAAAAATAACCTCCCGGTGGGAGATGCCATTCTACCGTAAATATAAACTTCACAGATAATGATCAAATTGACCTTTAACCCGGACTGTAAACAAATTATTGACTGATTTCCCAATTTGTGCAGACTGATTTATCAATATCTCCAATAAATCGTATACCAGTCTGCTTCCATGTGCCACCTGTTATCAGTGAATTTCATAGCGTGTCAGATTTTCACACATTTTATGATGGGGATTATAGCTGTTAATTGGTGTCTGTACCCATCAAGGGGTCATTTTCTTTTGGATTGTGGCTAAGTAGGCAAAGTTGTAAATCAAAGTCAATCAAATTAATTAATCACAGGATGCAAACATACTGGCTCTCGGACTCGAACAAAACACAGGTACAAGGCTGGAAAATTGGATAATCATTACCTGGTCATTTCTAAATCGATTTTCATTTTCTATACACAATATAAGAAATTATGACTACCAAGCCAATATTTTAAATTTATGATTGTTATTTTCCATTATAATAATTATATTGTGCATATTTTTAAATCCTACTTTCTCTTTCCTGAGTTACATTATATTATGAACAGAAAGTGAAAGTAGATTTAAAATGCTTTAATTTAGAACAGATTTCAATGCCATTAGTGGCTTCATTAGCTTGAACGCAGGCATACGTTAAAAATCTCCCGCAAAAATAATCTCCCTCATTTTTAGGACAAATCGCCCTCATTTCTATCAAAAATGGTTCACAGGTATGGACTAATTATCGTCTAAGTTTTCGCACACTAAAGATTCCAGTGAATGTTTAGGTTGTATGTCTATGTCCTAATCGTAACAAACGTACGGCAATAAAAGTAAACAAACCTGTCACAGTACCACTTAAAATTAGACTTGGAGTCATGTGTTAAGTAAAGTCTTCACACTATTTAATGGTTCCTGGTTGCATGTATTGTTGTCATTTCCTTGTCCATTTATTGTAGTTTGGCCAGAAAGATGGGTCAAAAATGGTTTGAGGATCGACTGGTATAAAGATGGTATCAAGTAAAAATCTTCTTTCTCTACTCAACATATTCGGACAGTTTATATATCCAGCCATCGTTCACGGGAATGACAAGTACATGTACTAGACTAAGTTTCTTGTCCTCTTTGCAAACTTTCTCATAGGGTTAATTCGGCAGCTGGTTTTGCTCACATGACCCGAAATCAGCAACAGTGTCATTGGCTTAACCGTTTAAGTGACGGTTTTGGGTCTTATAAAGCAAGTAAGAACAACAATGCATCTTTAAACATGTATATTTATTTTTATCAAAATCATACTCTAAAAAGAATTAAAAACATACAATGCTCATATTATACAAATGCTCATATAACAAGAGGGCCAAGATGGCCCTATATCGCTCACCTTGGTACAAGTCCACTTGCCTGGTGGAAGATCACTAGATAATGTTATATACCAAATAAGTTTTCCTATATACGCCTTTGTAAAACAAATGATCCCCCCCTGGGCAAGGTCAATTTTGACCCCAGGGGCATAATTTGAACAAACTTTGAAGAGGTCTACTAGGCAATGCTACATGCCAATTATCTATGCTCTAGGCCTTGTGGTTTCAGAGAAAATGATTTTTAAAGTTTTCCCTATATAAGCCTATGTAAAACTAAGTGACCCCAGGTGCGGGGTCAATTTTGACCTGGGGGTCATAATTTGAACAAACTTGGTGGAGGTACACTAGCCAATGCTACATGCCAAATATCTAAGCTCTAGGCCTTGTGGTTTCAAAGAAGAAGATTTTTAAAGTTTTTACTATACAAGTCTATGTAAAACTAAGTGACCCCCCGTGCGGGGTCAATTTTGATCCGAGGGTTATAATTTGAACAAACTTGGTAGAGGTCCACTAGCCAATGCTACATGCCAAATATCTAAGCTCTAGGCCTTGTGGTTTCAGAGAAGAAGATTTTTAAAGTTTTTCCTACATAAGCCTATGTAAAATTAAGTGACCCCCGTGCGGGGTCAATTTTGATCCGGGGCTCATAATTTGAACAATCTTGGTAGAGGTCCACTAGCCAATGCTACATGCCAAATATCTAAGCTCTAGGCCTTGTGGTTTCAGAGAAGAAGATTTTTAAAGTTTTTCCTATATATTCCTATGCAAAAACTAAGTGCCCACCTGCGCGGGGTCAATTTTGACCCGGGGGTCATAATTTGAACAATCTTGGTAGAGGTCCACTAGACAATGCTACATGCCAAATATCTTAGCTCTAGGCCTTGTGGTTTCAGAGAAGAAGATTTTTAAAGTTTTTCCTATATATGCCTATGCAAAAACTAAGTGCCCACCTGCGCGGGGTCAATTTTGACCCGGGGGTCATAATTTGAACAATCTTGGTAGAGGTCCACTAGACAATGCTACATGCCAAATATCTAAGCTCTAGGCCTTGTGGTTTCAGAGAAGAAGATTTTTAAAGTTTTTCCTATTTGTTGCCATAGCAACCAGAGTTCTGCATGGAATGGAATTCTTTGAACAATTTTGGTAGAGCTTCATGCAAGGAACATTCCTGCATATTTTTATCAACATTGGCCTAGAGGTTACAGAGGAGACGTCATTTGAATCAAAATGTTGACGGACGACGGACAATCATCGATCAGAAAAGCTCACCCTGGCATAGCCAGGTGAGCTAAAAATATCACAGAAAAGAAACATTAATGTTCAATGATGTAAATGATAAAAAGACTATCCACGTGACACACATCAGATTACATGTATTTTTATCTGTAAGTAAAGAACGTGTTATCACTCACCTCTTTTGATGGTGAACAACAATTATCAACATTAAGATCATGAATTATACAAAAGACAAGAAACAATTATACATCTCCTGACCATTGATAGGGCCTATTAGTACCGAAGTTTGAAATTAAAAAGCTCCGTTAGGGGGGGAAAAAAAAAAAAAAAAAGAATTTTTTATACATGGACACAAAATTTGTTTATTGGACCGCTTCTAAAATCCGACAGAAGAACCCCCCCCCCCCCCGGCAAAAAACCCTTGAAAATTTGTTGACTTTTTTAGGGAAAAAATATTATTTTTAGGGGGGGGATGGGGCTGAAGGGGGGGAGGGGGGGTGAATTATTGTCCCATAATCGGTCTGAAAAAAACAACACTAGACGAAAGCAGCTGCAGCTTCTTGACGTTATCTTGTATAAACGGACCTTAATTTCGCGATTTTAAAATTTTGAAAAAAAAAAATTTGAAAAAAAAAAATTTTTTTTTTTGACTTTTTTTAACGGAAAAATAGGGGCGGCGGGTTCGAGTAACGACAATCAAACTGGCCTAGCTCCCATTAATATGGACACATATTAAGGAACCACAATAGAATGCAGCAACACAATCATTCTTTATTGGTAAAATTATTTTTTTTTGGGGAATTTTGGGGTTTTGGAAGGGGGGTTTTTTTTGGGCTGGTTCTAAACAAAAAAATGAAATAAAAATGTATATGTCAGAATGAACAAATGTCTGGAAAACACACACGATCACCATGTATTAATTGTATTCAATTTTTATGGTTACATAATTATTTTCTTAAAGGCTGAAATGTTTGAAATGCAGCTTTGCTTGTAATAGTCGGTAGTTATAGGTAGTTGGACACTACCTACTAAAAGTATTTTGTCAATACCGGTAGATACTACTTTATCTTGAACAAAACAGATACTATTCAAGTACAAAATGTATTAGTAAATTATGCAACATGTTTTAGAACAATTTTGTACAAAATGTACAGAAATCACATGGCAACTACTGACAAATGTTATTACATAAATGTACTTATTATTAAATGCCGTGATATAACTGAAAATATCATTTAATATCACCATAATTTACAAATACTAGAACCCTCATCTGATAGAAAAATTAAGTAGATATTCAAATGATAGACAAACAATATACAATTTACATAAATACAGTAACAACAGCACATAGCGTTCAATGCATTCTATGAAATACTGGTACACAAAGAACAATAACTGTTCTGTCTTGCACACTAAATAAATTACAAATTTACTTTGAAATACAAGCGCATAATGTGATTTCTAAAAAGCAAAATGTCACTATTATAAGGAGTTCAAATTTATGACAAATAAATATGTACTGCATTAGTAAAGACTAAATAATACTGAGTTTAAACTGCACTACTTTAGTTCTGAAATTTAGGTGAATGTGTCTATTTTGTTGACTGCATAACTTCCTTTCATGGACCCTACAGTACAGCGTTTACCTGACTTGCCGAAACATCCCACAGTACATGGCTAAAGCTTACATAGAAGTAAAGAAAGGTATTATAAGAACCCCCTTTGAACCCTGAACATTCTGAGACAGTATGCGCAATTGGATGCTGGTCATTCGTTCACTGGACACTGGCAGAACGTTTAAAGAATGGAATTAAAAATTCTGGAAATGTTTCAACTTTCAAGTAAATTACGTGATTTATATCCCCGTCAAATGAGGCAAATAACTGAAACAGAACAACTAGAAAGTGTATTGGCTTGCTTGTTTCAGAATATTTAAAAAAAAATTCACCATCCAACTAGGGCCTCATGTCCTTTCCCTCAAGTTACAGTTGTAAACATGTGAGAGATCGCTGCACGACGAGAACCACCACCTTCACCATCATCTTCCTCTAGCTCCAGTTCTTCTGTTACTCTGTACCATGGACTGGAAGATAACCTTAGCGTAAGTGCCCAGAAAATCCTTATGAAAGGTTACACGCGGGTTTGCCCATCAGTAAAGAAAGACTGGTCCACAACAGAAGAATTCACCTTGAAATCCATGGGTACAACCATTAATTGGCCCCCTGAGAATTGGCGTAGCATGTCTCTCCACCAAAGGCTAATGTTGCATGAATTCATAGCGATGTTCCTCGAGAGAACAATAGGAATGGGGTTCCTACTTCTATCAAGAAGGGCTTTGGACATTAGGGGAAGTGTAGGATACCAGAATGTCTCAGAGATTAGTGAGTAGTATTGAAAGGGCAAGCAGGTGGAATAGCACTGATCACATTACTGATGTCTGATAGCTATGTCAGAGTCAATTGGTAGTCAGTTAAGGTTTGTTTGGGCAACATGTTTTTATTTGAATTAGTTAATTCATAGTTCTTTTTGTACAATTGGTCATAAAATATGTTATTATAAGTACATTATTTCAAATACTTTTTTGTATGTTAATATACAGTACCGCTATGTAGTTTATCCAGGAGGATTAAATAATTTTTAAAAAGGTGGGGGAAGTGTAATATGCTATACTCATATGACAGAGGTACTTTAAATGTTGGGACAGACAGGCAGATGGACAGCTGGACGGTGCGATTTCAATATGCCAACCTTTGTGGGCATAAAAATAGTGTAGTTTTCAGGACGCTAGGTTGGTATGATTGCATAGCTGAGTATTAGCAACAGAGCTATCAGAATTAATTATCAAGAGTGTTGCATACAAAGTAAACAGCAAAATTCAGAGGTATATTGTATATATATATTATTTCGTTCAAAATTATTTTCTTTAATTGATTATGTGTTTATGATTATACTGAGTAGAAAGATCATTAGCTGTTCCTTCTTTTTTAATCTTAGGCAGTGAAAAGCATAATGGAATGCGGAATGGAAAACAGAATGGAAAAAGATGATTCGAAGTGGTATAGTTGATGAAGGACGTAAGGACAAATTTCTTTTCATTATCACATGAAAGAACTTGCAACTATAAAAACTGCAAATGAAAGTGACGTTATATCTGAAGAGTATCTGCTGAAAACACTGTAAAAGTTGGCATTTAAATGAGTGACAGGGCGAGCAATGAAAAGTTGTTAGACAAAATGTTGGCAAGCTAAGCATTTTCATTGTATGGCACATGTTTTGCTAGGTTTCATGTTTTGCTAGGTTTTCATCACTGTCTGTGTGATGACTTCAAACAAGAAGAGACGAAAGTGACAGATAGTGAAGGACAAATAGGGCGTGATGCATCGCCAGTGTTCAAGACATGGTCAAAGATCTACTGTTGAAGAGCGTGTTGTTGGGACAACAGCCAATATCTCTGGTCCAGTCGTAGACCACCATGGTGTTAGAGACCAATGGGAGGCACTTAAAGCTGACAAACACATCAAATTATTGATTGGAAATTACCGTGATAACCACATTAATGGTCTATTTAAAACAGCAGCAGAAATATGTGTCCATTACACAGATTTTTGACAGTTCAGTAGTCAGAGAAGAAAGTTTTATTTAAATATCTTGAAATTTCAAAAAGTTACATTTTTGGTGAAAAAAAAATACTGCGCAACTTTTCTTCTACCCAACATACAGTCGACTCTCGAAAGTTCGAACCCGGATAATTGGAACACCCCCGATTATTCGAATACATTTTCGGGTCCCGAATTTTTTCCTTCTAAATTCAGTATGTTCTACTACGGTTAATCGGAACCCGGATAATCGGAACTTTCGAACTGATATTATTGTCCGCTCATTAATAAAATAGTGTGAATAACTCCGGAAAGTTCGAACAGTGTCGTTCGTTAATTGATCAATCAGCCGGCCGCATGTTTTTCACACCTCGTGAAAATTGAGCAGGTGCCAGCTTGATTGAGTAAATGACGTCACATGGTAATAATCGAGGATATGTGTATTTGTTTGCCGCGCGTGCTAACACTTATGATTATGTTTGTGGCAATCGTTCGCCTGTCATAAAATGAGTTAATTGTTTCATAGTGTACAAAGTTCTAACGT